>JBAWJQ010002048.1:0-135000 GCA_037783105.1 Bactrocera zonata | reverse complement strand
TTCACGAATATTTGACGAATCTGGTGGTGAAGCAGCTTCCGTTCTTGCATCAATTTGATCTTGTAAGGATGTAGGCTAAGATTTTTTTGCAAAATTCGCCACAACGACGTCATAGAGATGCCCAACGCTTGAAAATGTCATGTGAGATACTTATTTGGGTCTTCCTCAATTGAAGCGGTAGCAAAATTCTCGGCACTACGGCCACTTATTTGGCTCACTGCCACGGCAGCATTTTGTGCTGTGTTGTGGATTAAAATTTTTGCACTAGACACTCAACTGTTGAGCTCACAGGACAATTATGACGACCATTAATTGGACGTAAAGCTCTTAAAGGCCACTAACTCCGTATTTCGGTGGTAAATTTTAATAATTTCGACTCGTTGTTTGATCGTATATCTTTCCATGATGAAATGGCAAACCTTACTGAAGAAAAATATCAAAGAGCGGGACAAAATACGACGTCGGTTGCTGTACCTAAAGGTAAATTTTTGTAGCAGCCTTGTTGAATAACCCGTTGCATATATAAGTTTTGCCAATAGACCTTCAGCTTTACCAATAACTCAGCCCAATGACGTATCAACAAACATATCAAGTACAAATTATTATTGAATTTTGGTTAAAATCGCAAAAGCTTTCGACAGAGCAGTTGTTGTTCATCCAGAACTTCAGTCTTAGATATATCTTTTAGTTAATATATTGCACGAAGCTCTATCAATAACATTGTACGGAATAATTCTTCAACTAATGAACCATATATCTTTCATTCATCGTCCCGTAAAAGCGACGTCAGTTACCGCTTAAGTAGTAGTTTAAGTAATGTAAAGACCAAAAAATATACAAAAACAACAAAAAATAAAAAAAACAATAAATTATTGCTTTGGTAACTGAGACTTCTTAAAATCTGAAAATAATACTTAAAACTAACTGGTTGTCAGCTAGGAGGATGAGCAAATTGGATTCGGTTACTACTTTTTTCTTTTCTTTTTAGTTCAAATTTATATCTTTAGAAAAGTCAGAAGCGCGTTAGAAACTTTAATTCAAAGAAGTCTATGAAAAGTTTAAACGGCAGTGGAAGAGAAAATATTCTAATGGCTATAACAACTCCCCATTCGTACACAACCGCGTCGTATTCTACTCAAGCGTGAATGATACCACAAAACAGTTACATTTACAAAGAACTCAGCCAGGTTTCTATTACACGAATTTCTTGTTGTGATTTGACTTGCTTTACCCGATTCAAGTGGCCCTGATGCTCTGACTTTATGAACAAATTCCTAAAATATCCAAGTTGCCTTTTATATTTGAGAATTTGGCAAGCCTATTCATGCATTCTACCAACTCATGACTTTATCGTAAAACTTTGATGTTATACATACTCAGAACGTTTTGATATACAAGCTTTATTTATCTTACTAACGGTAACCTAAAATATTCATCTCAGCTAAAAATTGGAGTTAAATCGGGAACATTTTCAAGTGATAATTTTTTGCTACTTTCGAGGTTTATTAAGGCAGGAACAGTGCAATGAAGAGCTTATTCAATTTCCTGAAGATGAAGCTTAATTAAGAACCAGTGTTTATTGAAGATAATGTATAGTGAATTTAATAGTGGTCGCAGATCACTGTAAGATGAATTTCGTGAAGGTCGACCAAAACCAGTTCTTATTCCGGTAACAATTGATGCTCTGTGCAAACTGATATTGCGTGATCGTCATGTGAACTGTACTAAATAAGAGGGCACCACAATGGGTATTAGTCCGACCAGCAAATATTCAGTATTGCATGAACATTTTATGCGTAAAAAAATTGGTACACGTTGAATCCCACACAATTTATCTTTCACTCAAAAAACGGCTGGTCGAGAGAACTGTTAAACATATAAGGCAGTTTTACCTCGAGACACGGCCATATCATTGTGACGGGTAGTAAATCGTGGATTAGGTGTATGAGCCCGAAAGTAAAAAGCAGCCGAGAGTATGAGTGTTTTCAGATGAACCGAATCCAAGAAAAAATTTTCGCGCACGAAGTAATTCAAAGTAAATGGCTGTCTGCTTTTTTTGGAAAAACTGGATATACTGAACAACTCAGAACATAAAATTCTTAGTGTTACACAACCATTTGTTCTCCAGTTGTCTTTCAAGATATCAGAATGTGTGAGATCATCGTCTGAAACAACTGCTTTTTTGAGCATCAAAACATCGATTTGTTGAGGCATTCACCGTATAGTCTCGACTGGCAACGAATGACTTACTTTTATTCCCGCGCGTAAAAAGTAAACTAAGAAGTTAATGCTCTTGACACCTAAAGATAGTTGATCCAAGAATAGAATTTTTTTTTATCATTTTGTCCCATAGTCACCCCACATGCTTTTTTGTGACATTTCCATTAACTTTATTTCAAGGATATTTGATACCCTCTTTAAGAATTGCAAACACATGAAATCTTTGAAGAAAATTGTGCGAAAATATGAAAAATATACTAACGCTGCATCAGCAAATAAATCATACAAAAATGTAGTGGTAGAAAATGACAGCAAAAGCAGTCAAGCAAAAAAGAAAAGGCGAAATAATTAGAAAGCAAGCAGTGTGTGAAGTGAAAGCTCCATAAAATAGTAAGACTTAGTGCGAAAGTCTTAGTGCAAAGCTGCCACACACCAGTTGCAGGACGTTATTTGCAATGCACACATACACTCACACGCACAACTCATCACACTTATGCGCATAATGCTAGATTACAGATGTATGTACAAGGAGCGGAAGTTTGCAGTACTTTGCATACATCGGTCGGACGCACCCAGCTGACGCAGCACATTCACGTGCAACAGCTTATCGCTGCAATGCAGCAAGCGTTGGCATTTTCTTTTGCCACGCCGTAGCAGAGACATTTTATGCAGCAGATAGTTCTTCCTTTTTTTGCGGAATGTATTTTTGTAATTTTATTAAAACTCACTTTTTGCTTAGCTTTAGCTGATTGCAAGAAATTTTGGCAAGCAGGCAAGCATACACATACCGTAATTTTGTGGCGAATGCAATTTCATGCACTTACACACCTTGCAACAAAGTGCGGTATGTCGGAATTGAGTTAAAAACGTAGAGAAGTTGTTGAAACTGCAAAATTTAAATTTTGAAATCCGTGTTAAGGTACGAAGTAGTGCAAAGAAAATGTCTTCAGAGAATGAGGTGCTCAAGAGTTGATATAAAATTCCTTGTTACAAGTGAAATTCGTTTATAAAGCTTAGAAGAGTAACTAAAGAAGCTTATGTATTCACACATTCATACTGATTGACTTGCTAATCATCAGAAATTATATTTTTAAACCAAGTCTATAACTATGTTTGTGAGTGCTTTTTTTAAATGTTATATTTAAACAAAAAAAATTTTAATAGAAAATCACATGCAAAAACGACAACCTTACAGCCTGAAGAGGGTTTATGAAGTTTGGTACGAAGTTTTTAACACCTAAGAGGAAACATTGGATACCCTACAAATAACACATGCACTATATATGTATAACACTAGTTTACAGTATTGAACTTTTTCTCTGTTGCCGCGAGTTCTGCGATTGAAATTGTTCACTTATTACTTGTTTTTGTCAAATCTACCATCACTGAGCGGCTCGAGTTACATTAGTTTTGATTTTTATCATTTAAACATATATATTAATCGAAAACAGGCGTATTTTACTGTGTTAAGATTAGTTTCTCAGGTTTTTGCGTCATGAGTAATTCAAGAAGACGTTGTTTAAATAAACCAGATCATTTTTGCTACATATGCGGAGAATATGTGTTCAAAAATTGTAGAAAAGTTACATCAAAGTTGGTGAAAAATACCTATTTTGTTTATTTTGGGGTGCTCTTGGATAAAAGTAAGAATCCTTGGGCTCCCAATTGTGTTTGTAAATATTGTGTGGAATATTTAAGATTATGGAAAAGTGGTAAAAGAAGTGTCTTTAAATTTGGAATATGAACATAAACGGTTTAAACATTAAAAATCGAGCAAAATGGCAGTACCCAAGTACTAGTTGTGTTCAACGTCCAGTGCAGCGTTCACCTAACTCTTCAGAGCCTAAAAATATATCTGAACCATTAGAGCAAGACATTGAAGGACCAAGCTCATCACAAAGTGATGCTCATTTTGAAGGTATGTCTAATGAGCCAAAACGCTTTTCCCAAAATGAGTTGAATGATCTTGTAAGAGGTTTAAATCTTTCTAAACAAGCTTCAGAATTGTTAGCATCAAGACTAAAAGAAAAAACTTCTTATCCTCGGATACTAAAATAAGTTTTTTTTATCGTGAAAGAATGCAGAATTACGGCGTTATTTTTCCGAAGATAACGGCATTACCTTTTGTTCAGATATCAAAAACTTAATGATAAAAATGGGTATGAAGCGATACGAACCAAACGACTGGCGTTTATTAATTGACAGCTCAAAACGTAGCCTTAAATGTATTTTATTACATAATGGAAATAAATACGCTGGGGTACCTATTGCCCACAGTACAAAGTTAAAGGAGGAATATTGTAACATTTCGCTAGTCTTGAACAAAATAAAATACAATGACCATGAGCGACAAATTTGAGTCGATTTAAAAACGGTCAACATTCTTCTCGGTCAACAAAGTGTTTGTACCAAGTTTCCCTGTTTTATATGTCTTTTGGACAGTAGAGCTAAACAAGAGCATTGGGTGAGAAAAAACTGGCCCTTGCGAGAAAAAATGGAGCCTGGAAAGCACAATATAGTCCACAATTCCTCAGTAGCTTGTAACAAAATTGTCCTTCCACCATTACATATATAACTGGGCATCGTGAAACATGGCATCCGGAAAATTTAGGAGATATGAGCGAAGAGCAGGGAGAGCGTATGCATCAAGACTTACGCGTTATGGAAGAGCGCTATCAGGGTTTCTGGGATACAAATATGATGTCTGACTATTGTTGGTCTCTAATACGTCATTTTCCAAAGTCTACACATCGAAGAAGAGCTTTCAAACGAAGTTTTTTAGAACTTAATGATTAAGTATTTTTCTTAATTAATAAATGTTTCTTTCTGTGTAATGCCTACATAGCTGAAACTCTGAAACTAGAGCTGATAAAAATATTTATTTAAATTATATTTTTGGAAATAGCATATTATACATATATAGTCAGCAACAGCTAAAATTTCTTCGGCAACAAATGTACTGTAAACTAGTGTAATTGATCAGCGTGACGAGCTGAGTGGATTAAGCAATGTACACCAAATACACAGGTATATGTACATGCGAACTATAACTTCAATTTTTGAGATATCGATTAGAAATTTTGCAAAAGTCCTTTTCCCACCTTGAAGCTGCTCATTTGACGGAATCGCCGATATTTGACTACTAAAGCTGCTATATAAATTAGAAACGATTGCTTGCTCAAAAAATCTTTCATTTGACGAGATATCTTCAAGAAGTTTGGTATATATTATAAGATGAGACAATGTTCGAAATTACTCAAATCCGATGACTATAGCATATAACTGTTATATGAATAAATATCTTTAAGAAATTCGGCATAGAATATTATTTAATGCATAGCATAAGAAGGACGAAGTCATGTTTGTAAGTTCTCGCAAGCTAGAAAAGTTCTCTGAAGGCCACTCACTTGGAAGTGACCAGAAACGATTCTTTCAGACATATATGCTTCAAGCTGCTCACGACTTCAGGTCCTTGACCAAGTATCCTCTGGGTAGCCAATTACCATCCGTTTGAAGGTGAGCCGAAGCGAGAAGGTGAAACATTTACTCTCCAGGGTTGTGCATTGTTGTTGTTAAAAAATCAAACCAATTAAAAGAAGTAAACAGCCTCGGATAAGTAATCCGCAGAGGTGACCTAGTGACTGATACATAGAGTATGCTAAAATTATGAACGGACACTTCTCCAGCCTGCTGAATGGCAGTGAAAGTTTAACACCAGGAGACGGCGAACCCGCTTTTCCAATCGGTGATCATGGAGCAGATGTTCCATTGACTGACCATGGAGAAGTTCGAACAGCAATTACCCATTTGACGAACAACAAAGCAGCGAGGACCGATGGATTGCCGGCCGAGCTATTCAGATACGGCGACAAAGAACTGATAAGGAGCATGCCTAAGTTTCTTTGTAGAATAAATTTGGAATTTAAGTGTGCTCTCACTACTGTTGGATAAGCCTCCTTAACATCGCATATAAGGTTCTATCAAGCGCGATTATGTGAAAGATTAAAGTCCACCGTCTACAAACTAGTTCGACCTTACCAGTGTGGCTTTAGACCTGGAAAACAAACAACCGACCAGATATTCACCACGCGCCAAATCCTGGAGAAGACCCGTGAAAAGAGAATTGACACTCACCACCTCTTCGTCGATTTCAAAGCTGCTTTCGACGGCACGAAAAGGAGCTGCCTTTATGTCTGAACTTGATATCCTAACCTGCCTAAACTGACGTTGAGTAATCCAAAAATCTTCGTCAGGATCGGGAAGGCCCTCTCCGAGCCTTTCGATACCAAACGAGGTTCCAGAATAACTTTTGTCAACAGTTCTGCGGAAGATGTCTGGTCTTTTGCGCATTGGCAGCGGCGAGTATCGTATTCGATGAAACGATGAGCTGTACGAGATTTACGATGGGATTGTCTTATTCAGCGAATTAAGAGACAGCGGCTACGCTGACTAGGTCTTGTCGTCCGAATGGTAGAAAGCACTCCAGGTCTGGGAGTATTTGATGCAGTACCCGCCAGGGGAAGCAGTGGAAGACCTTAACTCCATTGGTGAACTAGAACCTGGTTACACGTGGAGTCTTCAGTTGCCGCCAAATTCGGCTATAAATACGTAAGCGATGTCTACGCAATAAACAAGAAGAATTACTATATTAGTATAAGTATGTGCGTGTATATATAGGTGTGTCAAAAGGCAAGCTTAATTGTGCCAGGTCGCAAAATCAACAACGCCATATAAATAATTGAAACCACTAAGTTTCAGCGGTTGATAAGAGTATAAACGCCATAAGTAATTATCGACCGCCACACTGCGACCGCAACTGTTTGTGGCATACGTTGACATTGAGCACAAATTAATTTCCACTTTATTATATGCGCAATTACATGATTGTTTATTTATTAAGAATTCATTTCGGTAAAATGTGTATATATTGTGTATTGATATACACAGATTTGAGGCAGAGTTTGTCGAAGCTCACATATCCGAAAACGTGTCTCATGTACTGAGTTCTAGTGAAGTCTTGCGAAAAAGGACAGAGAGTGAGATGTACTTGTTCAAAGCGCGAAATCCATCTAGATCATTGAACTTACTCATACCAGGTAAATCGAAGAAATATTCCGCATTCTTCATTATAAAAGCAATTTTAAAACGAATAAAAATAAATTCCAACATAAAAATAAAATTCTGAAACATATCAGCGGTTTTTTTTAAGTAAGACCAAATGGGACGCTATTTGCAACTCAATCCAATACTGTTTTCAATGTGAAAGTCAGCAAGATTTCATTAGCCGGTATGAAAATTAGTTATCACTTTACTTCACTCTGTTATTTATTATTAAATTATTTGCCATGTTTATCTATGTATATGTGTGCTCCTTTTGTGTGATTATTTGCATTTACTTAATTAAATTTCGTTAAGCTCTCATTGATTTTATATTAAATTTTGTGATTTAATTAATTCAATTGACAGTGTCAAAAGACGTTTAAAGCTTAGCTAAACGCCACATAATTAGGAGTGACAGAGCGTATGAGTGACATGATTTGACGCGCATCGAAATGTGTATGAATGTGTTGGTAAGGACACTAAGTGTGTCAAAATTAAATATGGCACATAAATTTGTGCTTTTTGAGAGATTAATTAAGTGTTTTTTGATATATTCTAGTTTGGAGAGTTTTTAATGTATTTTTAGGCTAAAACAATGTTTAGATGATTATCCTTTATCGGTGACGAATATGAGTAGTAATGCTGATTATATGTTTTTTTTGAATTTTTTGAAATAATAATCGATTTATAGTGATTAGAAGATCAAAAATCCGGAAAATATTTATATAAAAACGTATTTTGCTTAAACAAGGCAAAATCTTATTTAAATCTTATTTTCGGTTGCACCGAAGCTGGAATACAGTTTGTATGGTCCATAGCTATAGTAGGTTGATCCAAAAGCACTTAAAATATTGCGGAGCTGCCTTAGAATTTAATTTTTGCCAAATTTCAAGAGAATATCTCTTCAAATAAAAAGGTTCTTAAACAAAAGCTTAATTTTGATTCTGCAGTTTGTATGCTATAGCAGTTAGATCCGAAAAATTTCTTCAGATATTATAAAACTGCCTTAGAAGTTAATTCCTGCCTAATTTCAAGAAGATATCTCTTCAAATAAAAAATTTCTTAAACAAGAACTTAATTTTGATTCTTCAGTTTGTATGGCAGCTATATGCTATAGTAGTTCGATCCGAAAATGTTCTTCACATATTATAAAATTGCCTTAGAAATTAATCTCTGTCAAATTTCAGGAAGATATCTCTTCTAATACAAAAGTTCTTATACAAGAACTTAATTTTGGTTTCTTCAATTTGTATAGCAGCTATATGAAATAATATTCAAATCCAAAAAATCTCTCCAAATATTGTAGAGCTGCACTAAAAAACCACGCCTGCCAAATTTGGGCTGATATCTCGTTAAAAATTGATACTTAAAATAATACTACTCATACTAAAAATATTTAGTCAAAATTTTTCTTATTAATAATTTTTAATTTTTGCATACAATAAACAAACATATATATTTAAAACTGCCAGTTTTCTCCTTTTATATAAAACAATTTGACGAAAAGGAATTTTCATGTATTTTTAATGATTTACATGCGATTACTTCGAAACTGAACTAAAAAAAGTATTGCAAGCATATTAATTAGTACTATCTACTTGTGATCTACAAACACCTTTAAGGCAGTAAGCAGTTCTTAGACATTGCTTTTTTTACTTCAAACGTCAGCAGTGACTTCTTTCATACCACACTCAAGCCTTTGGCAAAGTCTACCAGATGTGAAAATGATTTCTTTCATTTACTTGCAACGCATGACTAATAATCAACGGCAATGAAACATGCCTATAATGCTAATGTTAAATAACGGCAAGCATAGGTTGTGTAATAAATACCAAACTCAGCTATAGACCAGAAATTGGCCACTAATCCATAAACAACAAACACAATCAGCAAATCAGTTGGCAAGACGGCAGTGGCAACTACAAGCAAGGAATAAGCAAGCAGGTAAATGATTGATTGGCAAGTAACAACAGTAAAAATTACTTAATGCAATGGAACTTACTACTTTACTTAATTACTTCGTAGCGACTGATAGCATGCTTTATGCACATATACTGGGCGATGTACACCTGCCTGTATGGGAGCGGAGGGGAGTGGTTAGGCGTAAGAAAAACGTGGCAGCGATCACTACCCAATACAAAGCAGGTGGGTGAGGCTGCAGTCGTAAAGCAATCATTCATAATATTATATGTTAAATAAGCAAGTTTCCGCATTCGATTTTGTGTACGACCGCCATGGCGTATGATGAACATTGCAATATTTACCTTTGCTATTATACAATATGTGTTGTCAGTAATATTCTATACGTTTGCTGCATTTTAATTAATGCTGCTCATGCGTACACATGTAACTGGCCTTTTATATTATATTCCTCGGTAATTAGTAAATATTTTTGTTGTCTGTCGGTGTGACGTTTGTGTGCACTGACCTCATGTTAACCACCACACATTTCTATATAAATAACATTTCTAATGTTTGTCCACACATTGTGTGCATTCATAGCGTGTGTAGTGGGTATGAGTGTGTACGCGCGTGTGTGTGATGTATACATTGTAGCTAAGTAATCATTAGTTAATGTGTTTGCTAAGCTATGTTGCATTATGCATGTGGTGTTTATGATGCTTATGGTGTGTTTGTTTACTTGTTCATAGTTTATAGCGAAATTACGTGGTCAAATCTATGATAAGCTTGCTACGTTGCAACAAGGATAATGCTTCTTTATAAAGCACATTCCATATATAACTTTGGTTAGATAAAGTTGTAGTGGCAGTGTGCTCAATTAAATAATTTCTGACTGCAACTCAAAATAATATTTTTAATGTAATTTTGAAATTGCATTTATTTTCTTATTACCATTTTTCGATCTAAAAATATGGAAATTTCATACGAAAAAATTATGTATTTATAAATAACTGCAATAAAAAATTATTAAACTTATTTTATGTATCATATGCATACTCTTTCAACATGTTGCTACAGATTAATATGATTGTTCACTTAACGTTTGTTTGTTTCACCCAAAACTAAACGAGATCGATGTAGGTTGATACCGAAAACGTGTGAAGTGCCTTAGATATGCACAAGATTAAGATATAGAACTGAAATTGGCACAAGGGATCGCAGTCCAAGAGTACTTGTGCGCAAAAAAGTTTGAAAAAGCTAAAAGTTCCAACAATCAAATTTACTTAAGGGGTGAGCTTGCTTTAGAAGCTTAAAAAAATCGATTTTTTTTTTTTTTGATAAATCTTTTTAAAAATTATCTAAGAATACATATGTCCGCAAAGTTATAGATAGGAATTCGCAATATTGTCGAAGCTAAGAGGGAAATAATGACCGAGCGTCTACCAGATATATGTAGGAGTGCTTGGGCAAAAAGCGAAAAATTTGACGCGCAATTTTTCGGTTTTTAATTTTTCCCTTTTTTTCTTAACTGGCGGACAGGATAGAAAAAAAAAATAATTTGGACAAAGTTTATTATATTTCGCATTTAATTATCGTCAAAAAAAAAAAAAAAAAAAACTAAGAAAAGTCAAGTTTGAACATTTTTTTAAACAACATAAAGTAATATTTTTTTGGGTCAAAAACCACTTTTTTCAATTATTAAAAATTTAGTAAAATTTTCCAACTTTTTTGGAATTTTTTTAGTTTAACTGGACAATAAATTACTAAAAAATATGAATCTCTTTGGATTTTTTGTTTGCGATAGAAATTGCGACATGCATTCAGCCTGCTTTCCGACAAATGCAGATGCGAGATGCATGAGGAAATTGCTTCCCCAAGGCAGAATATCAAAGATTTCGTATCCAAAACATTTGTGAATGATGTTTGAATATATAACTATAAACCGTAGAAATTTCGTTTTAATCAATTATTTCTTTCCCTCCCCAAAGAATCCTCAAAAAATCGAAAATATTGGCCAATGTATTCCCAAGTTAGCTAATCGAACATCAGTTGAAACCGACGTCCACTTACTACTACATTTTTTATTTGACTGTGTTGGCGTCTGACTCAAGCTTCTTTCACTGGCACCAGTATCTTTTTTCGTCATTAGATCTTAAGCAACGGATCGTCAATATTCCGGCAGAATGATTTTTTTATGTGTCTGACAGTATCCGAAATAAGAATTAACGAAAGTTATTTCCAAAAGCCGCCAAAATAATCTAGAGTATGCCATCATTTTTAAGATCGTCTACCTATCCCGTAGATACCTTGTAGTTGATCTGCATGACTTTGACGGTAATTGGAAATGGAACATGTATTTCCTGACCTTTTCGATCTCTTCTCTTGACTGTAGTTTGATCATTGCCATGAAAATTATACGCCTTTAATAATGGTTTATTACTTATCCATTTATAAACAATTATTCCATTCGTTGTAGATCGTGAGTCAAATCCGTCTCTTTCATTTGCTTGCCTGGCTTTATGTTTGAAGGAAATCCTTTACGATTGCCTCTAATTGTTCCACGCAAACACTTCTTATGGTTGGAGAAACTCTTGGAGTCGAACGGTGGTAAAATAGTTATCAAAGTATATATCCTTTTTCTTGATCGCACCACTTATCTTCTGTAAGGTACACAACCACTCTCACTCCGACATCAAATCCTTCGTACGTTGCTAAACAGTTTCATCTTTTCCTTGGTATATCTGGAACCTTCTAATATAGTCATATTGATCCGACAAACATCACAATTTATAAAAACGCTTAATTGGTTTCATGACGCAATGTTGTTGGATGAAGCTTCTGCGATTGAAAATAATTATAGATTCGTCACCTGATAATTCCTTGGTTCCGTGAAACACCTGCAGAGGAAGGCGTTTGTTTGTGCGCCAATCATAAAGCATTTGAATAGCCGCTCTTTGTTGTTATCCGGGATTTCTTAATTATCATTAACATAAAAAAATCTAAGTATTGAGTCGAATTTGGACTGTACATTGTTTTGGATATTACGGGTACAGCCAGGTCTTCACTGGTGTTCCAGTAATGTCAACAGCTTGGAAGTTGATGGTAATCCATAAATAAGTTGATGCTAAGAACTGCAAGGAACTCACTCTTTTCAGATGAAGTGCTTTGTTGTTATGTACCGAATACCAATTCGAATTGAAAATGATTTCTTCAACAATAGCTTCAATGTACGACAAGAAAAATTGTATCGACGTGTCCATATCTTAAAAAAAAAAAGAAAAAAAAAAAAACCAATTTATAGCCACATTGATGACTCAGACTGTGAAATTTCGGTTGTTTTCTCAATTTTTTCCATTTCCGCAATGGTTGCTCAAGAACCGCGTTTTAAGGATTTTCCGACTCTGCTGTTTCTTCAGCCATGATTTCATTTAGAATATCACTGAAAAACTGAAGTTCATTGTTGTCTGAAATTATAACTTGATCATCTTCTTCATCAGACTCCACATATATCCGTATTTGATTCATTATCTATTGGAATTTCTTCTAAAATTAAAGCAATTTCATCTTTCTTCAAAGATTTGCCGTAAAAATTACCCATTTTGTACTAGAAATTGCATATAAAGGATAATTCCAAAGTAAAAAGGATATTTCGAATATTGCGCACAGTGGTGGCGCCATCGATATGCCGACTGGTGCGAAGGAATTTGATATTTTTTTTCGATTATGTGAGTAAGAATTTCATGATATTTCCTTGATTGGAAGTGAAGTTATTGTGTTTTAAGTGTCAGTATGTTTGTGCTATCGGTGCGAAACTGAACTATTCGAAGCAAAGAGCCAAAATTAAATTTTGTTTTAAAATTGGTAAAACTTTTACCGAAACCTTTCAATTGATGAAACATGTTTATGGCGATGGTTACCTATGCCGTAGCAGAGTGTACATATGGTTTCAACGTTTTCAAAGTGCTCGTGAGGACATAAATGACTATCAAAATGTGGGCCAATCAAAATTCGTGATCACTGGAAATTCCATTGAAACTGTGCGAGAATTCATCAAAAGTCAGCCAAATCATCATTGAAATTCATGGAAATGGAATTGGATGTCTTCAAATCATCCATTTATCGTATTATGACTGAAGGGGTTACGAAAGGTGTATGCACGGTTTGTTCCACACAAATTGACAGACGATCAAAAATTGCTCAGAAACCAACATTCGAAGGACATCATTGTGACCAATTATTTGACCACAAATAACATTTTACTTATTAACCACTCCCCGTATGCACCTGATATGGCACCGTGCGATTTCTTCCTTTTCGCAAAAATGCATTTGCCCATTAAAGGAAAGCGTTATGCAGACGTAGAGGCCATTCAAAAGGCTTGCACCGGTATACTGGCGGACATACCGGTCAACGAGCTAAAACACTCCTTCCACATGCTTTTGGACCGTTCAAAAAGCCGTATTGAAGCAGAAGGAGACTATTTTGAATAAAATAAATTGATTTTGCCGAAAAAATCATTTGTTATGCTTTTTTTATTTTTTAAGTATTTTTTACTTTAAAACACATCTTGTATAAAAAACAATAAGTTGAATTTTGCTTAGAAATACGAAAAGACTTTTTTGACTACCCAATATTTGAAATTTGGAGAAAATTGCTGTCTGAAAATAGTATGTATGTGTGTCAAAAACGGCTTTAATCCGGTATTTGCTTCCCTTAGTCACCCTATAACTAATATGAATGGCTAATTTACAAATATTTGTTTATAACTTAATTTAAATGTTAAACAATGTTTTGCATACAATAGCAATTATATGCGAACAAATGCGCTTAGTGTTCTCTAAAATAACTTTCGAGTTTCATAATTAGTTGTAATCGCACAAATACTTACAAGTTTATTATAATTTTATAGAATATTTTCGAATTGAACTCTGCCATTGTTAGTGTCAATAAATTTATTTTTTTTTTTTGTTTTTTGGAATAATAATAACCGTTTGCGTTTACATATGTAAATTTTCAAAGTTCAGTTAATTTGGATAAAATAATAAATAGCTATTATATTCGCACATTGTTCCGAAGCTTGTGTTAGCAATAAATAAATATTTAGCCGCTTTAAATAATTATGTATTGCCTCGATGATATGCTATTGTTTTAATATACTAAATTTTATTATTAGCTTCAATTATGAATTTTGTTATTTGAAGCTACTTTATAAGTGAACAAACCTATTTATGATTTTGGTAAATTATTAGTGAATTATTCGAGTTTATTATATAAATATTTATTAAAGGTATTTAGGTTAAAAGAAAATGGTGCTACATCCAATAGTGAATGAAATATTATGTACGAATTGCTGAGTATGCTTTCACCTTGTGTTCGCTGCTTACAAATCAAACTTTTTGATTCAAAATTAAATAAAACTCTCACAATTGTCGTTTATGGCATTCTTATCAAATAAAATGCCAATAAAATTTCCTTTTGCTGCAAAATAAAATTAGGTGGCTTGCCCCCAATCAAGCCGCCAACAAGCTAACTGGCACACCTGTGCCGTATTGTGAAGCTGCAGGAGGGTTAACCATTTGAGTCAACACACAAACAGAAGTATACAGGCCACCCTGTCACGCTTTGTCGCCCATCGCATGGACGCTTTTATTAGCCGCGAGCTATATTTATACGGTAAATCGGCCGAAGCGTGCGCCCTTCGCGTGCATTTCCGCACTGACTAAGCGTAACGCCAACAACTTTTCTATTGCGCCTAAAGGTGTGCTACGTCTATATATAGGTTTGTATATTTTGTGGCGCTGGTCACATTAAATCCGCATCATATGGACGTACAAGCAGTCACACATATATGTATAAGAGAACACATTCAAACCTAACTTTGCCTGTGTGCGAGTGTCCTATTGGTCGTCGTATTCGGCATTTTATCACATAATATTTTACTTTTTATAGCAATAAAGTGTAATTTAATGAGGCTATAAAAGAACATTAAAAGGCATGATGATGCGGGCGCATGACTGTCAAGCATCGTTCTTCAAAGGCCACCAAAGCACACTTCAGCCAACTTCCTGGCTGTCTAACAGAGCGCATAATAAAGTCTACTTTGTTACGCCCGCATGTCGGATTCACTTAGCACATGCGTATGTGTGTGCTGCTAGTATGTAGCCGGCTATGAGGCAGTGTGTGTGTGCTGTGCTATTGTAAATTATTTTTAGGAGTTCCGCTTCAATTTCGTTTTTCTTCGTACATATTTGCGCACGCTGTTGCCTTAAATTAAATGACAAGCTGCTTAAATGCACACACACATATACATATATGCACACAGTCGCACACATGTTAGCAAGCGCAAATTTTTTTCGCTTTCAAATTTAATTTACTTCTTCCATATGGCGTGCTGGCTGTCAGTCAAAGCTGTGATTTTCTTGCCTTTTTATTGCCTTCAATTTTATTTCTTGACATTAATACACTTACGTAAATAATTGAAGAAGCATTGCGACACAAACATGAAAGCAATTTTTGTTTTTATTATAATGTGTTTGGTATTTATTAGCATGACTGTGTATTTTAATCGTACTATGAAATTTTCCTAAAAAAGTTTTTAACAAAACCAGCTGAATTAAAAATGAACTTTCCTAATTGTTTATACTCTAAAGAGGATAATTTAAATTTTCTATGAAGTTGGTTTATTATTATTGTCTTATTAAATTTCACAAAACCTCCAGAATATTTTCCTAAGTTTTCAAGTTGATCCGAGCAATAGTTTTGGAGATACAGGCTTGAGAACTTGTGCGCTCGAGGCTAGGTGGCCTAAGTGCGTCGTCTTTAAACACGTTTTTCTCGAACCTGTGTTTTTGAAGTCGGTTGACAAGATTTCTCGAGAACTACTTAACCTATCTTTATGAAATTTTACACAGGTGTTTGAGATATAGACTGGGACGAAGGATTATTTTTTGAATACAACTATTTGATAAAAAAAAATAATAAAAAATTTTTTATTTTTTTTGTAAAAATGTCAAATTTTCAGTTATTTTTCTTTCGTCCAAGTTCGAAGTTAAGATTTTGACTAAAATATGTATTTTTTTGACTTTAAATGATCCTATATGGAGTTATCTTGCAAAGTGGGCGCATCTGCTTTCCGATGGGTCACCGTAAATGGCGTCGCAATGTCCGAGTTTAAAAAATTTTTTTCCAAAAATGTAAAAATCCCTTGTTAATAGTGTATGTTTTTAACAAAAAAAAAAAATTCTAATGAAATATTTACATTTTTTATATGAAAAAAAATTGTTGAAAAAAGCATGTTTCTTACCCTCGGAAACCCATGTAACCCCTTAAGAGGCGAATAAATACGAAATGCTCGGATGTGTTTTTTTCTTTCGATTTGTCCTCCGTCATTCAGAAGTTGTATTGAAATTTGAATTTCTCTTTCAACTAACTACATTCTTTCTAACTAACTACGTACTAATATAGGCAAAAAATAGTAAGACTTTTTATTTTAAATTTCACGTGAAATCCCACGTACATAAAGTGCACTCGGAAAATTTTACGATAAGTGAAACTATTAAACAAAGAAATGCCATCAAATGTATGGTGTTGATCATTCAGAATGTGAAACTTATACAACAAATATATTCTTTTGCTGACATTTGTAAAGTCTTTGTTGGTTATGAAATACGGAAATTCATGAAAAAATACCAAAATTGTAGCTTACAAACGTTTTGTGTTGATAGTCAAAATTTTCCTAGTTGGGATTTTATGAAAAAATTGTCCGAAATATGACGACGAGTTTTAAGATTCTAAGAGCAAATATGAGCATCAAAAACAATGTTGATCGTGTCGCCACATGACGGCAAGTTACTGCTGGTAGATAGAAGGATAGAAAATAATTGAGGTGTTGCACTGCAACCTATGGTCTATTGTGTCCTCATTTATATCACATATGGTCACAAAGGTCCAGCAATTTGAACAATTCCAGAAGCTTGCTGGGCGCTATGGAAGTGATGTGATTCCTGCCAATACAAATGAATAAAGGGGCCTAGAACCTGCCTCTACAAATTGCTGGGCAATATCGAATCAGGGGTTCTGCAGCTTCCGGTTCGATGTCGCAAATCCGGTTGTTTGCGCAAGAGACTATGCTCATGTTGGACAAGTGTTTCTTGAGCCCTCAGTGCACAGTATAAAGCGCGACAAGGCAACGGATTTTATCTGGGGATAGGTCGGTCATATTTCTAAACGTTGCTAGGTTGTAACCACCCAATGGTAACTTGATGTATCGCATACCTGTTGTCTGTTGCCTGCTGCCAATGCACTCTCTCCTCCTTGCAAAGCAATTTCTTTGTGGTGTGGGACCCCACCTCAATGTTTAGTTCTGGTCCCATCATCCTGGAAGTTGGTTGGCCAGCTCATTGCCGGCTACCCCTTTATGCCCCGACACGCAGATCAGGTATACACGGTTGCAAACTGATAGGCGGTTCAGCCTTCCTATATAATCCCTAACTAAACTAATAGCGATTTGACTTCACAAGCTGAGATCGCTTTTGGCGCAACTTGACTCTCGTTGAGTATAGTGATACGCTGCCTGCGATAGTTGCGTTGGAGATTGATTTCTGCAGACTGACTTATAGCAAAGACTTCTGCTTGAAAGATGCTCGGAAGATATCCTATGGATAGTTTGGTATACAGTCCAGCAATGTTCACTCCAATGTCTTGCGAGGTTTTCGAGCCATCAGTGTACAGCTGGATACCGCTCAGTAGGAGGTCGAGCGTTGCTTCACTTCACTCCGTCCTACTGCCGAGAGTAACTTTAAACTTCTTTGTAAAGTTTACCCTCTTCGTAACGCCGTCTCCTGGAAGAAGTGGCACACGGGTGATATGTCTTCCCCTAAGGCCTTCATTTGTTGAGATGACATTATTTTCCCTTTACCAAACCCCTTTGTTGCCATGAGCAGCATGGTATTTTTCGCTATTTGTTTTATTACTACATAGATGTAGCGGTATGAGCTCCAACATGACTTCAAGTGCTGCTGTTGGGCAAGTAGACATTGGTCTTGAAGCGCAAACGCAGGCGAGTCTTTTCAACTAGGCTTGAAGGCCTAGTGAAGACTGCATTGCCTTTGATGTCCAAAAAATCGCCCGATAAATGACAATAGGCCGAGTTCATGGTATATAGCCACTTTACGATACTTCGCTTGCAGCCCCTGAAATTACCGGCTAGGCGTCTGCATACCTTGAGTGTCTTGGTGGCTCTGGACAGTTTTAATTCCACATGCCTATTCCACCGTAAGGTTGAGTCTAGTGTGAGGCCTACGAGTTTAACCTTTTTTTGACATCTCCAACCAGCCTATTGTTTGTGAGGAACTCAAGGAGTTCATCTACTACTAGGCTCCATAGTAGAGGGATAGATAGAACTGCACCCTTAGACGCCCCTCGTGGTACTAAGATGAATCTTTCTCTCCCCACAGTGGTTTCAGCTATCCTAGTACGACTCGTATCCTCCTGATCTGTCATCATTTCTATTTCCAAAGCTGAAAATCATTATGTAAGGAGCATTTTATGATGAATTCAGACATACACCAGACATCAGCTAATTGAAGAAGATTCCATAAAATAGCATACAAAATCTGTGACTGCGCAGGTTGATCCTTCCAAACTTTGTATTAAGCTTAATGAAACTTATTTTGAATACAAAACAAACTTTCAAAGATGATATCTTATGCCTTGTATATTATATATGTATACAAATTTTTGGCTTAGTTTTGGGACACAACGTGCATATATACTTGTATATTGTTATTATTGTACCTATTTTACAACACTACAATTTTAATGCAATTTCGAAAAGTTTACGGCTTACCATATTACTTCCGACAGCACAGCGACAAATGGTGTGCTGATAAGCCAACCAAAAAATCAACCAGAAACGCGACCAAAGCTCTCACTGTCATTCATTTAATTTGAAAATTGCCTAGTAGTGAAGTGCTGGTACAAAAGTAAAAATGAAAGACAATGTGATATAAAATACATATACACACATTCTTCCGGCACTACCTGTGCCAACTGGCCTCGAGCAGCACCAGCCTTTCATAGACACACGCACAGGAAACGAACTGTTTACTCACAGCAAAAAAGGGTTTAATTTCCGCTTACATAACCGGCTATTAAAGTGATTGTAATAAATGAGCGTTTGATGCCGCTGATTAAAATCGAATTGTTTGTAGTTTTTTTTATCATTTACTGATTGTTGTGGCATTTCGGGTAGTTGGTGTTAACATTGCTTTTCAGCTGCGCATACTCGTGTATATAAGGTATTGGGTGACTTAATTAAAATTCGCTGCCGGTATTCGAATATATTCGATTGTAAATTAAATAAATATAATTTTAAATTTAGAAAAAAGTTAAATTTTTCTTCTAGAAGAAAAATGGGTAGTGAAGCGGAGGAAAATATTAAAAAAATAAATAAAACAAAGAAATATTCTTATTAGTTCAATTTGAAGCGCGCATGGAAGTTTTTTTAGAGAACAAGGAATATATTATGACACGTCAATATATGTATATGAAAAACGAATCCAAATCCAAAAACGAAGCATTGGAGACCTTTATAGTATATACTACTGTGATCTATACAAATGGTCAACATAATGAACTGATTTTATATTGACCTGTTCGTCTGTTTGTATATACATGAACTAGTCACTCAGTTTTTGAGATATCGATTTGAAATATCACTCGCGTGATTTTTACTTCAATAGACTGCTTATTTGTCAAAACCACGGTATCAGACCAAAAGAACATATAGCTGCCATACAAACTGAACGATCAGCATCAAGTACTTGTATGAAAAACTTTTTAACTTGACGATATATCTTCACGAAATTTGGCATAAATTATAACCTAAGACAATGATGCAATCTCCAAAGAAATGGTTCATATGAGACCGCTATAGCATACAGCTGCCATACAAACTGAACGATCGGAATGCAGTGCTTGCATGGAAAACTTTTTTATTTTTATTTGAAATTTTATGTGAATCATTTTTTAAGTCATTAGCTCAATTTCCGAAGAAATTATTAAGATCGAACTACTGTAGCATTTAGCTGCCATACAAAATGACCGATCAAAAGCAAGTTCTCGTGTATAATATTTTATATATAATATATACATATATATATATATATTACTGGTATTATAGTTACAGTGCAAGCAAAATTAACGTTTTTTCTTTTTAAGTATAGGTATACATATAAGTATGCTCGTATTATTGCATTTCTCTATGATTTCAAACGGAGTGATCATTACTAAATCGCGTTACGTATACGCCATGTGGCACCCCACTAGCTTGCACAAAAAACACCAAAGTAAATGTCCGACTTTAGTCACGAAATAATAGTCACAACAAATACAACATAACTGTATAGAAAATATGATTTTGTTATTGCCACTGCTGCAGCAATCGCCGGAAGTTGGCGGAAAATAGTAGAAAACTTAAAAATCACTCTAATTTCATTTTATGTGTAGCACAGGCTAGCGTTACACAATTTTAAAAAATTTCAATGCTCGAATCCCCTTAACGGTTATTGAAAACACATAAAATGGCATACAAGGCAAAGCATTTAAATGTCGGCAAAATGCAATCGCCCCGATATGCGCGGCTATATATAGCACATAGCTCCAGTATATGCCTAGTCGTCGTAGAATAACATGGCATAAAGGCAAACATACTCAATTTGTGGAATTTGTATGCACTTGGCATACGGCTGCAATATTTTCACGCACGCGAAAGGGGTAAAAAGCTTTACTAAGTGGGACAAGTGACGGGTAAGTGGTTGTGGGGCATGAGGTTGCCGCTAGCTTGTGGCATAAAGCTGCTAGTTGCTCCATTTTCCATGATTCCTTATAAAAATAAACACGGAATAGGGAACTCAAATAAAACGCAAGCCAAATTGTATGCATGCCTGCATACACGTATATGTATGTGTGTGTTTGTGTATATATTTTATTTTTCTGGGTTGAGCGAAAACATATGCCTTTACGTGCCTCGCTTGCGCGTAGAGTTAACTGCATTTCTATGTTATTGCAAAGTGCAATTTGTGTGCTTGTATGCATGTTAGAGGCCATTTTGTTTTTCGGGGAATTTTTGTTATTTTCCGTATCGAAAACTGTTGAGTGCACGAACTGCATTGTTGAAAAATTAAGATAATTTACGTACATATGTATATACATTAGGGTGATTCAAAAAAAAATTTTTTTTTCGTTTGGTACTCGGAAAAATGGTTCCTAGCCACCTCTAAGAAAACCTCTCCAAGCATGAGTTTTTAATTGTAACGGGAAGGTCCTCCTAAATACAGTTTTCTATGTTTTCTTATTATCAGATAGAAAAATTTTTATCTCGCTTCCTACTACTTGAAAAAATATCTTGTTCCTTAGATTTTGTAGGAAATTGAATGCTCTACAAAAAAGGTCTCCACGATTTTTTCGTAGACCCACCGTTTAAAAGACATTAACAGTTGAAGTTTGATTATTTTTGGGAAAATTTTTTATATTTTATGAATTTTATAACTCAATGAAAAAAATTATTATGAATATGAAACTCATAGGTTTTTGGAGAGGCTTTCTTAGAGGTGTCTAGGAACCTATTTTTCCAAGTACAAAACGAAAAAGAAGTAAAATTTTTTTGAATCACCCTAATATACATATATGTATGTATGGAGAGTGAGGGAGGAAAAACACGAAAGGCATTTTTATAAAACGTAGTTTTCGTGTAAATTGGTGAAACTTTACAGTGAAAAAGAATTAAAATTTTTTTAATAAAATGTCGAAAATGGCGTGATGTCGAAAAAGAGCAATCGTTAATTCAATTTTTTAGACTTACTCTGTGCAACACACAAGCCTTAATTCCCTGTTCTTAGTTAAGAAACCTGGAACGTTTAAAATTTAAAAATAGATTTCCCTATAACAGATTTTCGCCTTTTTTCTGTCGTCCCTACACGAATTTTTCAGTGTATGTAATATTTTCCTTTAAATAGCTCTTCACTCATACTTTAATATGAAGAAAACCTCAGCCGAAACTCATCGCATGATGGTGAATTTTTATGGTGAGTATGCTCTAGCTGAGCGAATATGACAAAAGTTGGTTGTATTACAGACACGATCGAAGTCACCCAAACAGCTATATTAAAACGAATCGAAGTCACTCAAACAGCCATATTATTTCAAAACAGTCGGATATATACAAAAGCTGGCATATATGAATGATGTAAAGAGCTGCTGAAGGACGATTTTGAAACGACGAAAGACGATTTTGACAGCCCTTAATGTAAAAAGACATAACTGAAACCTGCCTAACCAGCTAAATCAATGGTAAAGCCGCATATGCATGACGCTAAGGCTTATGGGCGTTCTGTATTATGACCCCTTAAAACCGAGTGATACCATTAACGAGGAAGGCTGCCGACAGAAACTCATCAAATTAAAGAAAGAAATGAAAGGAATGAGAAAGATCTTGCCACTTCTCATTACCACTTGCTCCGTTCGAATCAGAACCAATTCACTAGAAGAAGGTTTGTGTTAGAAGAGTTCTTTAAAAATTTGATTTCATTCGTTCTAAGCCAACTTGCCGATGAAATTGTTTTGGGATAATATCCACAAACTTACAGCAAATCAAGAAAATATTATAGTTTCATAAGAGCAATCCTTTGAGTCCTACTATTTTAAATTTTTTTCTTAAATAGGCGTGAAAATTTTTTGATTTTTTTTATGGTAAACTACAATAATATATTAGGTTGTCAAGTATCGTCCTTCCGTTTTTTTTGTCTTTTGAATTTTGCGGGATCTTGATTCTACGAGAGGGGTATTATGAAGGTACTGTCTAGATGGAAATAGATTATTGAACGAAACGGTGGATATTTGAACTAAATCCCATCACTCTAATACTTTTTATAAAGCATTGAAGGAAGTGGAAGGAATTCACCACTCGTTTTACGCTAATTAAGCGTTAATGGTCAATTAGCTAATTTTGCTCTTACATACTTAATTGTGATACAATTAGCTCAGCTGTTTTAACCGCCATTACTCATTATGTTGTCAATAAGAACAAAGTGTCGGTCATACAATAAAGCAATATTGACGGTCGTTTACCTTAATATTATTTCGTATTTAATTTCATTACTTAATTTGGTTGCCATGCCTACACTTTTGTTTCAACGTCCTTTGAAACTTTAATTTCGCTTGAACCTTAGCGTGGCAGGCTCTAAGTTGCCTAACCATTATGCCAATCACTCACTGCCTGGTGGCGCAGCAAAAAAGCTTTCATTTAAATGATTTTGCTTATTGACAAATTGCATGCAACCTTTTCCTTGCCTTGGCAATCAACTTAAATACTTTTCGGCTGGATTGAAGCACATATAACAACAACGGTATACAATAAGGAGCCGACTTATTGCAAGCCATGCCAGCTGAACACACACATACCAAACTTAGCTGTCGCCCAACGCAAAAAACACAGCCATACAACAACAATAATAGTGGACAAGCTAACACACATATGAAGACGAATTCGAAAATTGCTCGAAGCCAAAGAATTCTTCACACAAACGCTTGAGTTCTACAAGCTGCGTCTATTTGTTTAACGCATGTGTGTATTTGTGTTCATGTGAGTAATATACATGGTAAGTGTGTATGCAGTAGGTGTGTAAAAACCAAGCGAAGCACACATACATGCTTATTGTTATCTACATTTTGTCGAGTTCGAGAATAAATCAAGCGTTAAGATCTCCTACAGTGATAGATCCGCACTGACAATGCTCGCCCACTGGTCTGCCATTGCTGTCGTTTACTTCGTAAGCACGTTTCGCACTTCGCTGGTATTAAATTTGTCTCACGTACAGGCGTCAATAGCATCATTCGCATATTTGACTCAGCCAAACATTGGCTACTATTCATTTTACGTTCGCCTTGTTTATGTGTGTGCAAACTCCTGGCCTTTTGGCTATTTTGTGATTTATTCGTTTGTTGACGTAATGAGGTTATTGATTTTGCCCAAAACTATGGGATGTGCCTTCGCATCCTGCCTGCCAAATGAAAACTTATAACAGGAAACAGCCGAACATACACACACATACATATACACAATATATATGTAGCATACTTATGCAGCACACAAACTATATTTGCCTCCATTGGCAATCCGTCCACCCATTTGACTTATGCTTGACCCAAGTAATTGCGTGTTACCGACCAACTTATTATCTTGATGGACCATTTTGCGGTTCACACTATTCATATCTGTTGGTCATCCGCTTTGCTTTGGCTTGGCGTGCGTGTTACGTCTGCTGCGTGCGGATTTTTTGTTTTCGTCTCAAGGCTTAGGAATGTTAAGCACTTGTAGGTAATGATGCAAACGTTTTTGCAATATTTCACGTACATATTACCCTCGTGAAATGCGTGAGTGGGTTTCAACCTCCCGAAAATGATAATTTAACGACTCAAATTAAATTTGTGCCGAAAGCTTCGGTTCTCAAACGGAAAAATGGTAAAGGGCATAGCAATTTATTGTTCACTGAAGTGTTCTTTAAATAAATCTATTGATTGGTGCGATGTGTGAGAAGTGAGGCCGTCTTGTTGAAACCACATATCGACGAGGTCACGACCTTCAATTTCAGACATAAAATAGTCGGTTATCATGGCGCGATAATGGTCGCCATTGACTGTTACGTTGTCACCGGCATCAATTTTAAAGAAATATGGAACGATAATTCCACCGACTCACAAACCACACCATCAGGTTGCTGTTCGTCATAAATGCGGTAATTTTGCGTGCTTACATATACATTGAAACAGAAATGGGCCACACGCTGAACAAAATTTAGCTAGAAAACGTCGAATGTTCACGCAACTTTTCACGAGCCTGACATAAGCTGTACGAGGGCTGCTATATATATTTCTGACCTAATAATGAAAAAAGGCATATTTATCAACGAAAATGTTTTTTTCTTTTTTTTTCTTTTCGTTGGATTTGGCTCGTCTTGGAAGACCCACACGGTCGATTGCTGTTTTGTTTCGGGCTCATACTCATAGATCCATGATTCGTCACCTGTGACGATCTTATAAACGTCTTCTGAAGCACCGCGATCGTATTTTTTCAGCATTTCTTTACACCAATCCACACGAGCCTTTTTTTGAGCGATTGTCAAATTGTGCGTAATCCAACGAGAACAAACCTTTTTTACGGCCAGGTGTTCATGCAATATCGAATGTATGCTGGTGGGAGAAATGCATAGGCATATCTCTATCTGAAGGTATGTTACATGACGGTCTTGCATTATCAGTTCACGTACGGCATCGATGTTTTCTGGCACAACGGCTGTTTTTGGACGACCTTTACGGAATTCGTCTTTGAGCGAGCGTCGGCCACGATAGAATTCGCTGTATCAGTTTTTCACAGTGCTATAGGATGGAGCTTCATAGCCATACAAAGATTTTAGTTCATCGATGCACTCTTGTCGTGATAATCCACATCGAAAGTTGTGAAAAATGATCGCACGAAAATGTTCACGAGTTAATTCCGTTTTTTGGCCGAGATGAATTTTTTAATTCCCTGTAAATAAAACAATTCACGATTACTTAAATGACAAAACGTTCTGAGTGATGTTATGCTAAAAAATGTCAAACTTTCCAATGGAAATGTCAGATTGCACCTGGCAACACTTAGTGTTGCCTAGTCCAGAAATATATACAGCAACCTATGTATTTTTATGCTTCCAATTTAAGATCTGGACGCATTTTAGCCAAGTTATTCAGTACGTCTGTCTGTGATTTTTTTCACTGACTGCTGGACCTTTTTAATCCGTATTTTGTTTCCTTACAATTTCTAAGTTATTTCCTATAAAATTGTGTAGAATTGTCACCAGTTAAATACTTTGGTGCTTGTCTCTAAGGAGGAAATTTATAGTGCTTTCATTATCAATCAAATTTCACACTTTAAGTTAGGTTGAATAATCAGACTGATATTCGCAGAGTCACAAATGATCCCACTTAGACTACTAGAAACGTCTTAATACTTATGTCAAGAAGCGCCTAGAGCCAGTCACAAATTTGTTGAGGCGGCTGTATCAATTTCAGCCATTGTAGAAGATTTGACTACCGTGAAACTGAAAATATAATCCAGTAAAAGTTAGACAGTGGAAGATGAACGGTCCAAGCAGGCAGTGTCTAGTAAGTAGTGAGTACCCCCATCATTGTGGTTAGATGCTAAGAGCAAGTAATTCAATAGAGCGCTTACGTTCCACTTTGATGCGGAAAATGCGGAAAAAGAGCTCACACAAGCTCCACAGAGCTAGTGCTAAAAATAAAAAGAGTGTGACTAAATTGAGGAAGGAAAATGCTTTGTTCCGAGTCAGCTTTGCATCAGGCACCCAAACCATTTCGATATCGAAAGAATTTGGTGCTATGTTAGTGAGGTCAGATACTCCTTGACAGGACGGCGGTCAGCAAAGCAAGTAATGCTGTTAGACAATTGGATTTAATACATACCTTTCTGATTGAAGCTACTTCGAAGCAGAACTTCCACCACTACCTTAAACTGCAGCTAATTCTATTTAAAGAATGCTATAGTGATATTTTCTGCTATCCTGAAGGTAAATTAAATGATAAGCTCTTCTCGGATAACGCCCGCTCCAACCTTCCTTCGTCCATGTGCAAGAGAAGAAATCAAACGTAAGTGAAACTCAGAACGTAGCTAAATGGTTGCGAGAAGACACTGATGGACCGAAAAAATATAGTGACAATTGCCAGAAGCTAAAAAGTTCTTTACTAGAACTCATACCTCATATAATGAAACGAAATATGGGTGCAGGTGCGATTACTTTACATTTTTGGTTTTGAGTAGGTAGACTTATTTGAGCTGAAACTTTAGACCTCGATGTATGTTAAATTATCTAATTCTGAATTATTGAAAATAAATAGTAATAGATGAATGCCAGTTCTTCTTCTTTATTGGTGTAGACACCGTTTACATTTATAGCCTAACAAGTTAAGAGCAATAGTGAAATCTCTCAGCCAAGCTTTAATGTTTTTTTTTAATTTTAGTGGCTTAAATACTTGCTGAATAGAAACCAGCCACAAAAACTTCAGTTTGCATAATAGGTGTCTTGTTCAGTACTACACTAACTCAGGTCTGAGAAGTAGATATATACCTTGCTATGCTCGCAAGTGTATTTACGGCGAAGTGTAAGCACCAAGTCAAGCTCATTTGCAAGCAAATGACCGCAAGAGGCGGCCAAAACAAAATGATACCGTTCTCTTTATACACATACGTTCAAAATGCATGGCCGAGAATGCACGTTTTATAACAATACACGCAGATAGGTTCTCTGCGGTAAGTCCTCATTCAAATGACTCTCAAAAGTCGCCACTAACCTTGGCTTGCACTCTGTCTTTGCAATATACTAGTTCTCGTATATATGTATGTATTTGTATGTATTGTACAAATGCATGTGTCTATAATGAAGTATGTGTATATATTACCATATATGTATGTATATAACATATATGAAGGAAATGCAAATTGTCCTTAGTCGCATATAAACCAAATTTAGTTATAACTATGTTAATATGTAAATGCTTCGCTTTTTGAGTATTTCTAATGAGTAGAGAAATAATAGGGTGGATAGAAAAGTAAATCAAATGAATGTGTGGTCATAGTTTTCCGAGTCTTGCAAAGGTTACAGAAAAAAATTATATTAAGAAATTTACATTTACAGCAGACTTTAAGGAAAAGTGATAACATATATGTTATATTAATCAGCCTGATGTTTATTTAAGGGGGTATTCTACTTTAGAATTTTGTAAATTTCGATTTTTTTTCCATATATTTAAAGTTTAGACATTCAAAAATATGACCTTGGAAGGATTTTTCAAAATTCGATTTATTTTTGGAGATACAGCCAATTTTGTGAGGTGGCGTCCGTGTTCACTAGAATTGTCTCCTAAACTTTAAACGCGATTTCTCGAAACTACTTTTTTCCACACGGTACCGGCATTATCTCAAGTTCTATACAACCGATTTACTTGAAATTTTGTGAGAACCTTCTCTACATAATCCTTTATAGTTCTTACCAGCATCGTGTCAAAATTTTTGTTTTTTATATTTTAAAAAACTTCAAGAATTTCAAAAAAAGCGTAAAAAACGATTTTTATTTTCAGGCAGTCGCCATTTTTCAAAAAAACAATTTTTCGTGTTCCCTGAGGTAGGGACTATAACAGCATCCTTACTGATTAAGAATTTCTTTGATTTTTTTTCAGACCACCAGGAGAGTCAGGATCAATGTCACCAGGATGCGTCATTTTTTTACACCTGTCTCTCCCCCCTCTAATTATTTTAATTTTTAATATATTTTTGTAAATTTTTTTTTCTGTATTCTGATGATATCAATAAAAACACCATAAAAAATGGATAGTAAGAATATTTTTTTTTTAAATAAAATTCAAAAAACTGAGCAAAATTTGATTTCTAGAGTAGAATACCCCCTTAAGCTTTGTACTAGTTAGAACACTTTTGAATTAAGTTATATCTGGTCCCAAGCCATATAATACGAAAACGACAAATACTTTAAACATTACTTAAAAATTTTGCTTCTTAAAAAACTATCTTTAGGTAGACGCTAAAATCTAGTAATAAAAGTTTTTTGCTATAAACCGGCAAGTAGTTAGTGTGAGTTAGCGCAGAACACCTTGAGGCAAATAGTAAAAGATCACTCTCCCATATAAACATATGTCATATCTTGTTCGAAATTTTATTGTATATGTGGTTCAGATATTCAGATATTGTTATATCTCAAGTGTCTTCATCATATTTCTGCTCTCATACGGTATCCACATCAATAATGAAGCTATAGTTTAAGGGAAGGGTTAAGGTTTCATGTTAAAAAAATGACTTCTTTAGCGAATTTATTTCTTAAATATGGATTGGGTAATTTTATTCGGACCTTTTGTATATTATTGAGCACACTTTTGACAATATAGAGAAATTTTTTTCGTCACTTTTTTAGTTCAAAAAGTTTAGACGAGCTTTTCTCAAAACTACTTTCTCAAAGCAGAGTTCACTATCATTTTTGATATTATTTGATATATAAAATAGCGATCGTTTAGTCATTTTTGTTTTTCATTAAGCGTTTTTCCCACTCACAAAATGGCGGAATTTTCAAGTGGAAAATAACAATTTTCATTTTAAATGGCAGCCAAAAATATTTAAATGAAAAAAAAAAAATATCAGAGAGCGATTGGGGGAAGATTTGATTATAAGTTGACTTTTTTTTCTTTGCTTTTTATTTGCGGGTGATTTCCAGCCGAGTTATGGTGAGCACCGCAGAGTGTTTTCTGGGTAAAGCGTTTACCAGCTTATGCTTCAATACTTCTGTATGAAAAAATTACCCTTGATTGTCAAAAGTGTGGTCAATAATGTACAGAAGGTCCGCATAAAATTACTCAATCCATTTATAAGAAATAAATTCGCAAAAAAATAAATTCTTTTACCCTAAGAGGTTACATACGAGTATCATACACTTATTTTCTGAAAATAATATCCTTTTTTTTAATTTTTTTTTTTTAATAATTCAATACTGTTGATATGTTTGTGTATGTTTAAAGTTGTTAAATTTATTTTCAGTGAAAAATGTACCCATTTGTTGGCACTACATCTAATATGCCGATAAACTTTTTTTCACACACGCCTTGCATTGAACATGACAAGTAGGTGATGGTTCATCAAATAGCTTATATCTTAATGCCGTACTTGAACGACGGTTTTATCTAAATAAACATATTAACGCACGTGGTGATGATTTTACAGAAAATATTGATTTTTCTGGGTCTAAAAATTAAGTTTTTTCACTCCAAAAAAAAACTCTTTTTTGAAATAAAAAATCTTTCGTTCAAATATGAGATCTTGTAGTTTTCAAGTGACCAGTAATAAATTACATCGACAGTCATATGGTTCTTGAGAAACTTTACTTTCCGCAACGGTACTATTTTAAAAAACATTTACGCGCTGTTGACTTGTGAGCTAGTGCTCAGATCTCTAAGATATTTAGAAGAAATTATCTTAAGAAAAATTATCTTAAAAAATATCAATTTTTCCAACCGAGACAAGTGTATATAAGCCCAAATTTCAGATTGGACAGCACTTTTCTGAGAGATAAAATGAGTAACGCGGACAACGAAAGCAGTGGGCGCCCTAAAGCGGCTGAAAACATCAAAAAAGTCCGGAAAATAATATTGAATGATCCTAAAGTGAAGTGCCTTGAGATATTAGGCTCTCTAAAAATGTATACTTAACATGTACATCATATCATTGACGAATATTTCGGTAATGAGAAAGCTCAGTGCAAACTGGGTGCCGCAAGAATTCCCTTCTGATCAAAAACAACGATGTGGTGATGATTCGAAGTAGTATTTGGGGATGTTTAAGCGTAAAAAATCCGAGTTTTTGTGTCGACATGTGACAATTGATGAAACATGAACATGGTTTCATCAATTTACTCCGAGTTTCAATCCACACTGATCCAAGTAGACCGCTCCCCGTTCTAAAACGTGGAAAATGTAAAAATGACTGGCAAGGTTATGGTATCTGTATTTTGAGATGCACATAGAAAGATTTTTGGTGACTACTTTGAAAAATGTAGTAAGTATTTATTACATAGCGTTATTGGGCCGCTTGAAGGACGAAATCGCCGAAAGAGCGCTGCATTTGAATATAAAGAAAGTGCTGTTTCAACAAGACAATGCACCGTATCATGAACCAGGGAAAACGATGGCAAAAATCCACGAATTTAACATCGAATTACTTCCTCATTCAAAGTATACGCCAGATCTGGCTCCCAGTGACTATTTCCTGTTCTCAGATCTGAAAAGAATGCTCGCTTGGAAGAAATTTTCGACGAATGAAGAGGTGATCGCCGAAACTGCGGCATATTTTAAAGCAAAGGACAAATCGTGCTACAAAAATGGTAACAAGAAGTTGCAGGATCGCTTTAATTAGTGTGTCACCCTTGAAGGGAAATTTGTTGAGTAAAAAAAGCGAATTTTACCAAAAAATATGTTTTACCATGGTAGTAGTAGGCTGTGAATTTTTCAATTTACCATTTATGTCTACGGAATCAGTTGATTTCTGCGCCTTTTGAGGCCAGTTTTCTCACTATTTTTTTGGTTCATTGATTTTAAGATTTAAGTTTTCTACATTGACTGCACATTTGGTATATTGTTATCACCAAGTATGAAAGCTATTTGGCAATAATTAGCATTGCAGTGCCTGTTGCCACTGATGCTACGCGGCTTTGTGGCTGTTTCCAGGCATATACTACTGTGACCAAAAAGGTGATATTGTATTTATTTTGAAAATTCTTTATTTATTCTCCCAAATCAATTTCATCCCCTTCAAAGTAATCCCCTCCCGACGCAATGCACTTATGCCAATGGATTTTCCAATCTTCGAAACACTGGTTGTAGTCACTTTCCGGGTTGGCCTTCAGTTCCGTCTTCGCTGCGGCTTGAATCTCTTCTATCGTATTAAAACGGTGTCCCTGGATCGGTGTTTTGAGCTTGGTGAACAGCTAAAAGTCGCACGGCGCCAGATCAGATCAATACGGTGGTTGCAGAACGATATGGGTTGAGTTTTTGGCGAAATGATCACGAATTACGAGGGAAGTATGGGATGGTGCATTATCGTGGTGTAAAAACCAAGAATTGTCTTTCCACAATTCCGGCCTTCTTATGCGGATAGCGTTACGAAAACGACGCATAACGTTCAAATAATATTCCTTGTTGACTGTTTGACTGGTTGGAACGAATTCATTATGCACAACACCCCGATAATCGAAGAAAACAGTCAGCATGACTTTGATTTTTGAGCGACTTTGGCGCGATTTTTTTGGTCTCGACTCTCTTTTGGCTCGATATTCGCTCGATTGATCGGTTGATTCGGGGTCGTAAGCATAGATCCAAGTCTCATCGCCAGTTATAATGCATTTCATGAGACCCTGGTAGTCGGAAACCATCGTTTCACACACTTCAACGCGCCGCCTTTTTTCCAAAAAATTCAATGGCTGTGCCTTTCGATATGATAACTTCATCAGCAAGGTCTCTAATTGTTCATCGACGGTTTTTCAACACCAAATCTTTGATTTGTTGAACGTGAGCTTCATCGGTTGAGGTTGATGGTCGCCCTGGAACATTTTTTGTACACATAGCCTTATCACCACAGGCTTCCTGCACCATCCTCGACGTATCCGCAGCAGAAAATTAATTCCGTAAACAAAATTTAATGCAAATTCTTTGCTCAACAAATTTCGACATCGCAAAAAACGAAAAACTCACTTTTAGCAGCTCACAAAACGACACGTATCTCAAACACTAATGAATATTTTGACATGAAATTTGACATAAATGTGACTGACAGTACTACCAACCTAAAAAAAAATAATTCTCCAAATCCTTCTACGCGCGCAGTTTAAATTCAAATGTCACCTTTTGGACACAGTAGTATATATTAAACTTCAAATATTATGCTTTTTTTAGCTGATTTTCTTAGTTACTTTTTGGTTATTTTTAGACCACCCTCGTATTTGCAACATGTTCTTGCTATTCTGTGGCAAGTTAAGTATGCAAAACTAACCACTGGCCTGCACGCGCTCTGCGTTGCGTCGTTTATTTACATATTTATGCTTACTTATATACGTTTGTATGTAATACGAAAATGTATACTTCACCAACTAGCGCGCGTTGTCCTTTGCCTTTCGGTTTTATATGAATTATACAAAAATGTTAGAGATGCAAAATTTGCTTGTTTGTGGCAAAGATCGCCGGTGAAAGGACAACAAAATGGTAATGAAAACAACAAACGTTCTCGCGGGACTGGATAATGTACTCGTAAGTGCAAGGGCAGCAATCACACACATACACACATATAAACTATATTTACTTGGTACTAAATATATACGTTAACATATATTATCTGCAAGCTATAACACGACAACTTTGAGGTTATGACACATAGTGTTGCATTGGACACAGAGAGTATTTCGGCTACTTGGCCACCCTGTAGAGTTTAGCAAACAGCCAAGCAGCACTCAACTGGCTTTCGCAACGAATTTCATTAGCGAAAAAGCATTATGCACAATGCAGCCCGGAGCGTTTGCAAGCATTTGCATATGCTGCACACATTTATGCATATATATATGTGTATATATGTGTGTGAATGCATGCATATTCATGAGGCGAAGCGTCTCAAAAACTTGTGCCAAAGGTAGAGCGACAGAGTAGTTACGTTACCGACTAAAATGTAAATGGATGCAGAAAAGTAAAAAAAAAAAAAAACAAAATGTTGCTCGAAATTAATTTATATTTACCGTCGGGAGCTGAGCAAAGACATGACCGAAACGCAGAGTCGAAAATAGCAAAGATAATACAAAGAAGTAAACGTAAAAAAAGCACCACAACATACCCAAAAGTCGTTGCAACGAAACAGCTGGCAGTGAAGTGGCAGAAGCAAAATGAAAATAAAAAAATAAAAAACAAAAACTGCAAAACAAAAATTGGGTTGTTACCTGAACTCAAGCGTAGAGCGGAACGACGGCAGGAAGCGCCAAAAAGGAAGTGAAAGAGTGCATAGCTGGAAGACTGTGACTTGCCTTGCTGCGGATATGACAAAAACAACTAGCGCAAGCGAAGGCAACAACAAAGCAGACGCATTTCTTGTTGATACGCGTCGAAGTGTGAAAAAAGTTTTGGAAGCAGCCGAACTTCGCATGTTTCTAAATATATATGTATATGTACTAATATATCTTAGTAGATATGTATGTACATGTGGGTGAATTTTCGAATGTGTGAAGGCAGCGCATGCTTTTGGGCGGTCTGTCGCGCTGTAGGCACGCGGTGGTGTTGCTACCCCGCGGAATGAGTGGGAAACGCTTGAATAGAATGTTAAGATTTAACGGTATTAGTTTGGTTGCAGTTAGCACGTTACGGCAGATATCTAATGACTTTCGATAAGAACTTCTCAAAGTATTTTTTTAGAACTCCGTTGTTTTTAATTGGAAAAAAGTTACAAGATTTCGAAATAAATTTGGCTTCAGCGTCGGTCCTTTTATATCGCGTATAGCCAGAGTAATGTATATAATATGGGTTTGTACATTGGGACTTGCTGTCCAACCCCGATAGTATTGGATTATTTTATTTAGATTTTCATGGTCCGTTATGAGAAAATGTAGAGAGATTTTACAGCATCCAGCAGTTTAAGCCATTTGGAAACTCGAAGGAGTTGAAATGGATTAGCCATAAATCCTGAACTGAGAGATATAAAATCTCTCACTTCCCCCTTATTGGAAGACTTTATTCTCCAATCGGTGGACCGGACGAAGTACTTGCGGCTTCATACCAAATATTATATTCCTAAGAAACTCTCATGGAAGCCTATCGTCGAGGAGGAAGTGACGAAGGTATCTGTCGCCGAATTTTTTATTGAGGAGTGATTGGAAAGCAGTGGGCCCCTCACAAAAAGTGAATTATGCCGTGGTTGTTTGATGGAGGGCTCTTGAGAGATGTATACATATGTTTCATTGTCATCTGTGGTGCGCTAAGGACCACCTAAACAATGGCACTAAATGCTATTATACACTTTGTACTTGTAAACATTACTGGTGGTTGCTTGGCGGCGAAGGTTGCTATTAGACTCAGGAAGTCTGGGTATATGTGGACCCACGAGCAGTAAAATACTGAAATTCTCCGTTGCTTCGATTGCATTCCTTCCTACCTAGATTAATGGACCGCAGAAGCTCCTCCTGACAATGTCTTATCAGCTCACACACCTGCGAGCGATTTGTGAACGGTGCGAAACCGAGCGAAACCGAGCTTCTTCACGGATGGACTGAAGTGAAGGGGAAAAGTAGGCGGTGGAATCTTCTGTCAAGAGCTCTCCATCAATTCTAGTTTCAGATCGTCAGACTGTGGCATTTTTCAAGCGGAGGTGGCTGCCATCAAGGCAGCAGCAGCTGTACTGCTGAGGATTGCAGCCTCTTTCAGAGAGCCGAGCATTCACTTTGACAGCGGAACGGCTTTTCTGGCTCTGAGCTCACTGATGGAGCGCTCAAAACTAGTCAAGGACTGCATTACCTCATTAAAATTAGCTTCAAGTTTCTTCCATCTTTGAACTAAGATAGGTGTCCGGCCTCAGAGGATTCGCTGGCTTTTCTTAATTCCACATGAATAGAGTCGACACGATTCTCTAATGTCTGCTTGTCTTCTGACGTTCGACCATTGTATCTCCAGTGAGCACAGCAAGCGCTGGTCAACAAGCAAAACTTGTGCGACTGCGATATCCATCCGAACTACTGAGCTCTTAGCAAAACCAATATCGCCACTATTAAAAATGTTCTGACTGTGTATTGAGCGATAGGTTTATACGCGGTGCGGCACAGAATTCTGTCGGCTGTATGAAGAAAGACATGGTTAAACCATCTTGTTAAATTATATTATAAATTTTCCCAAAACCTTCAAAAAACATTATTATGAAGACTAAGGAGGAGAAGAAGTACATGTAAAGAAACATTAAGTAGAATAATTAGTAAGAACAAGGAAAAGCCGGACAATATGAAAATCGGTTTGAAAAACACACCTTTAAATTTTACTAATTTTCCCTGTCTTCCTCCCTGATGTATCACTTTTCACATCGCCTACTTATCAAGCGATTTTTTAGTGCAAACAAGACGATTTAGTTTCTTTCCTAACTTCCTTCGTCCAAGCAATCCAATCACTTGTGCTTTGCACACAGACTAACGGTTGTTTACGCTCAAAGTACGAAAATGGAAATTTTTGGCTTCTTGACAGTTGACAAATGAAATGGATGGCAATCAACCAAAATATAGGCGATTGCAAAGTCAACAACAATAAAGAGTATTAAAATTTGCCACAGCCGTAAACGTGTGGGCGAAGAAAGGGGTTAATGCATCATAAAGATTGAAAAATGATGAAAAGCAATAATTTTAAAAGCTCAGTCACGCATATGGAATAACATGATACGGTGTGGGCGTATCTATGCGTGTGTGCAGGAGTAAGTGTGCACCAACTTGGCCACTTGTGTGTGCTCAGTCAAACTGTTTGGGTCATTATAAGTGGCCTTCCTTGGCTTGTCAAATAAACCTGTGGCTTCGTTGTCGTTTGTTCAATAAATATTTGCCAGGCGCTTAAAATAAGATATGTGCCGTTAGACGGGTACCAGATGGAAACAAAAGTGTGGATACTTGTGTGTAGATATGTGTGTGCTCAAAAAACTGTTACGAGTAATAACATAATGTCTGCTGGAAAATTCAAATCTTGACTTAAATATGTTAGTCGCCTGAGAATATGCTACGAAAGTTATGGACGGCTACTCGGCAAGGGTTTAACGTAGAATGTGTTAAGGGATGAAATGGTAAGCTGGCATAACATTTTATGGCATGTGTGTTTCAGTGTGTGTGAGAAGGTGTGAGTGCCACATATGAATATGCATATATATAGAAATATGAGATCTAGCGTATATAAGTATTAGCTATAAAAATATATACATGCATATATATGTACGTGTACGCTTATATATAAGTATAAGTATATATATTTACTCCCTTTTATTATAAGTTAAATCTACGCTTAAGACGTTGGCGTTAGCACAAGCCTCACATGTCCATAATGCCAAATGAGTCAACCTTAAGCGCACCAAATCCTTTTGGGTCACAACGCTTTCAGTTATATTTAACTACATATACAAATATACATACACTATATTATATATCCAAATCTATATGCACAGTGCGCTCATGTGAGCACCACTAAGCTTATAGTGACGCATACAAGCTCAGGCACACATACATACATGCATATATATACACTACAAGTGACTTTGGCTCGTCGCCGAGTCGTTGGCATTTATGATTGCAATTTATGGGAAAAAGTCCGGTACGAAGTACTTGTATGTGAGAAAAAATCGAAAAGATTAAATTTATACTCGGGTCACTTGTGGATTTTTTAACTTTCACAAACAGCTGTTGGCAACTTTTGCTCAGCTGCTGCGTATATACATACATACAAGTACATACATAATATAAAAGAAAACCAAAAATGTGTTGCACTTATTTACGGAATGCACGTACAAACGGGTCAGTGGGAATGTTACGTTCGAGGCTTGAGACCTCTTATAGCAATCATTTCTGTAAGTTAACTGAAAACGTAGCCGACCAAAGATTTATGTCAAATGAAAAAACGTTTTAATTCATACAAGTTTCCAGTCAAACTAAGATCAATCAATAAGGAAAAGGATTTTAATTGGGCAGTATGTATGACAGTGGTCCGTTCTAACCAATATATTTGGAGATTATGGCATTGTCTGGAGGCATAGTACATGCCAAATTTTTTGAATATATTTCGGCAAATAAATAAGTATTCGCTGCAATTCCATTTAATAGATTAGTTTATCTGGCAGCTATATGCGGTAAAGATCCGATGTTGGCAGTTCCGACAAATAAGCAACTCCTTTGAGAGCAATGATCGTGTGGAAAACTTCAGAGTGATAGCTCGAAAATGCAGAAACTATTTCGAGTATATAAAAATAGAGTGGTTTAACTCCAACTAGTTTTAGTTTAGAAGTTTTACAGAATATTCTACTCATATGAGAAACTCTATTTTAATAATGTTTAATATACAGTTAGAATTTTCAAAAAATCGATTTTTTTTTTAATTTTATTTTCTTAATGTACATATATTTGAGAATACACACAGAAAATTTCATATCATTCCGGTGAATATTTCCGAAGTTACATGCAAATTTGGAAAGGTATTTCAGAGCGCTTGGAAGTATAAGGCCAAACACTAAACGCATTTCTCTCAAAATGGTGTTTTCAAAATCGGTAACTAACATTAGTCGAAAACGAGTAAACCGTTTAGTCTTAAATTTTAACACGAGTTTTTCAATTTTATTTTTAGTTGGGACGATGGCTTAAGTAGCCAGTTCCCTTAGTTTTCTAGTATGTCTGTAAATTTATTTACAGGTAATATTCAAATAAAAAAGTAAAAAAAAAATAAAATATTTTTTAGTAATTAATATAAATTTATTTTAATTAATAACATTTTTTATCAATAAATACTTTTTTTACAAACAATTTAATTTTTAAGTCAGAAATTCCGGCCAAAAATCGTTTTTTTTTTATTTGAGTAACCGCCATTTTGTAAAAAAATTTATTATGCTTATTCTTTCGATTAATTACTAGATGCAGCATTACTTTGATGCAATCTGTTTGCTGTTTGAATCTCTGAAAATCTAGTTCAGAGATATAGTGGTCACTGCCAAATGTATTTTTTTAGAACAGTTTGCGGGAATGAGCTACAGTTCCTTTCCAAATAAATATTTTTGGTGATACTTAGTATTAAAATATAGTTAAAAGATACCATAATATGTTTTTGAATTTTTGAATTAATAAATTTAAAATTTTTTTAAGAAAAAAATTCACTTTCATTTTCTAATTGTATATAACCCCCAAATAAAGAAATCTTAACTGAATGGTCTTAGACATTTTCTACTTAATAAAATTTAAACAATGAAGAATTGATGAGAAATAAACCTTATTCTTCTTCAAGTTATGTACAACTGAAGTAGACACACCTGCAATAAATAATTCCACAAGACACACAATGTTTTCAAATATCTCATCAATCAAGCGGCCGACGTGGAATCTAATTTTTGCACAAAACCAAACATACAAATTTCCTTTGCTATCTTCAAACAAAACCAAAAAAAGAAAAAAAAAAATGACACAACAAATTTATAAAAACTTTGAAATAATAAAAACGTTGGAAACAAGCGAAAGCTCTACACAGGTTCAATCACAAATATATAATCAGTATAATCCCTTGCCACAGATGCATTAACGCGGATTAAAATAATACTTAAATATTTGTTTGTAAAATTTTTAAATTTATACTGCCATACAGTGTTCGTAATCTCATAAAATCGAGTTCTGCTTCTTATGCTTATAACTACAGTTACGTATAGCCGCCTTATATGCTCACTATATATGCGACTGTATATAGTAAAATTCATAATAATTCTCATGTAGTTTTAAGCTCCTATCATGCATATTTAACTATAATCTGTGAGTGTGTTGCAGCCCATTGTTGCCACTGACATTTGGCAGCCGGATGTGTGGTCAACAGTAAGTTGACATTTTAAGGCGGCCAGTTTTATTCCACTTGGCTGCCGTTTGGCTTGAATATACCGAATTATTTGATGGCTATTGGCCGTGTGTGTGTGGACAGTTGACATAAACGTAAGCCAAGCACAGTTGCAAAGAGTGTCATGTTTTATATACAGTGCCCAAGAGTATTGTTCTCAAGTAGAAAGTTTATTGCACAAATATAAAATTTGGCAGAATATGCATTAGGGGTGGGGTAATGAAGTACTTTTCATTAAAGTCCTATCCAAAAGATAAGTGAAAGGTTGCAAAAATTTTTCTGGCAGTTTAATTTTGCAAGAATTTTATTTGTGTTTTGAAAGTACTGTTATAGGGTAAGTCTTCTATCTTAAGTAGCGGGCATTTAAAATATGGTAGCATATGTTTGGGTATATGAATTTTTCAGATTTTTTTTGCACTTCTTTAAACTAAATGCTTGTTTTTGAGCATAAAAAATGCAGTTTCTAGAAAAAAATTCGAAAACTAAAAACTAATTATAATAATAGTCGCCAAACAAATACAACAATTTCTGTCTCCTTTGTATTGCATTTAAAGACTTATGCATTCTCACAAAAGCATAAGAAATTAAGCTGCCAAAATTGGCTTACTTTGCAGCCTCAGGAAGTGTTTTATTGCAGCTTTAAAATGCGCATGCATAAATCACAAACAAATTGAATTTGCATGAAACCAAACAATAGTGTCACAGCTCGCATGCCTAATGGCCATATTTATGCAGCCAAAAAGGAGAATTAGCTTAATGCATTGATGTTAAGCGGCACATACAGAACGCAAATCACATACACTTATATTTGGAAACTAGCTTGAATAGAAGAAAATTTATAATTTGACTAATGTAATTTCCATTATTAACAAAAGACTAGCTCAAGGCTATTGCAAATGAATGAAAAGCACACTTTAGTTCAAATAAACATATTTAGGTAAATGCAAGGTTTGCATATGCACTGCTATAAATTTTAAACTAGCACAACCATATACATATTTACAGCTCACCTTTATATACTATATTAAATTAGCTTTCATTGTATGCAAATACACTAGTGGCTGCAGGCAAATTATGTAACTAAATAGGCTTATTTAAAGCTCTGAATGCCAAAGTGACTAAATATGTACTTGAAATTGACAAAATGCAGCGTTTTATTCAAGAGTTTGTTTGCAAAACGGTACATATTAGCAGATCTAATACAACAAATTAGAAGTCAATTACAACTTCAGTGTTTAGTTGGCACTTGAGAAGGCTATAATCAACGGACTCGGATGCTGTTGCCTGGTTAGTTTTGAAAATATTCATCTGAAAACGTTCAATCGTAATTTTTTTCCACAAAAAGTTGTTTACTTTTTGGAATCATCGATGTTGGTCTACTACCGGACACAGCTGCCCTACAAAGAGAGCGAGCGAAATAAAGTGCTTGTATGAGAAGTTTTTTCATTTGACGAGATATCTTCTCGAAATTTGACATAAATCATTACCCAAAATAGCGGTATAATTTCTTAAGATATTGTTTAAATCGGACCACTATAGTTTATAGCTGCCATACAAACTGAACGATCGGAATAAAGTGCTTGTATGAGAAGTTTTTTCAATTGTCGAGATATCTTTACGAAATTCAACATAGATCGTTATTCAATTCATGGCTACAATATCCGCAGAAATTATTCAGATTGGACAACTGTAACTTGTAGCTGCCATACAAGGTGAGCCATAAGAATTAAATGCCCATATGGAAAATTTTTTTAATTGCCGAGACATCTTACTCAAACTAGACATGTGTTATTATTTGAGACAAAGCTGCAATCTCTGAAGGAATTGTTCAGATCGGTTCACTATAGCATATAGCTGTCATATAAAATAAACGATAAGAATCAAGATAAAGATCTTTTTAGACTCCTTTGGACAATAAAAATACACCTCATAAGGGTACTGCTGCTTTGATGCAACTGTAGTTATGGCTTTTTGTTGTTTTCCATTTATCTCTGCATATAGTTGCCTTATATCGAAATTAATAATATCAAAAAATACTGTCAAATATGTGCATGAAAATAAGAAAGTAAAAGCAAAATGAATTTTATTACAATTTAATATCTGTGGTTGCTGATATAGCTGTAAATCGAATAATATAAAATTATATGGTATATTAGTACAACTTACTAATTTCTAATAGTAGAAAAAAATGCTGGCGAAAATTACCTGAAAAGACAAGAATAGAAATAATTAATATTAAAAAGTTTATTTTTTGTATTTTAATTCATAAATGTAATTCAAAGAAAAAATTTTCCTTTCGTTTAGAGCGAGCGGCAGTTCTTAGATTTTGAAAATTTCCTTTTAAAAAATCATAAATGCCATTTTTCAAATTTTTTCCAAAAATAATAATGAATTAATTAAAATATTATTTAAAGCAAACTTTTTCTAAATTTTATTTTTAAAAAATCCTTAATATTTTTACTCACATTTTTCCCAATAATAATAATAAATTTATTAAAAAGACCATTTTAAAGCAAACTTTTTCTAACTTTTATTTTAAAAAAATCATTAATACCCTGTTTTTATATTTTTTCAAAAAAATAATAATAAATTTATTATAAGATTATTTTAAAGCAAACTTTTCCTACACGCGCAGAGCTCAAATGACCAATTTAATTAATACAATCAAGACTTAAGCAATTTCTGTGGAATTTCTCTCAGCGTGTGGCTGAACAAAAGTTAATAAATATTTGGAAAATTGTAAAATATAAAAAAAAAATAAAAAATATGCTTTCCATGTGTAATATTTGACTTCATTAAGCTGCGTAGGTACTAATAAGCACATATTTATATACATGACTAGCTCCAAATATTTGCATGAAAACTTTTCCCATATATTAAGCTTTTATGCTTGAACGCAAGTACCGTTTGAAATTCAGTTCCAAGCTATTTTATAAATTTATCACATATTAATGCTCACTCATGGATAGTGCACGGCGTATACTTGACTAATGACATTCACTTCATGTATGCACCATACTTTATATTTAGAAGATAATACGCTTTAGGATATTATATCATATTGGTGAAAGCGTCATCATATAAGTGACTTTTAATGAAATTTATTTTTGAAACCAGTTGATGAGTTTAGCGCTTTTGGCAAATTGAAAGTACTTAATGAGTTACATCCAAAATATTGCATTTGATTAGTTCCAGCAATTTCATTCAAAATTAAATCCTTCGTCTGCTAATAAGTTTCACTGCGAAACTGAAAATGAACCCCATATATTTTTGCAATTATGAAACTATTACATTCTGCTGCTGTATACAATTTTAATAAGTAATTTATACCGCCAGGCTCCATACAAATGCTGCATAAAATACGTTTTATGTGATTTTTCAACTATAATGCGATAAAAAGCTTCCACCACATATACAAATGCAAAGGTTGGCTTCAATCATTTTGCTTATTAGCTTACTTGCTCGCTTGCCATAAACCAGCACTCAGCCAGCCACACTGGCAACTCTTTGTTTTCACATTAGAACTTTTCGGAATTTAATTAAACATACAGTGAAATTAGCTGCATTTTCACCTTTCGTCTACCAGCAGTAGTGGCAACGACAATAGTTGCTCATACGCCCGGGTAAACGAAAGTTAGTCAACAGCTATGCTGGCGCGGCATGGCTGTGCGTTTCATTTCCCATTGCTTCACTCTGTTCATAACAACAAAGGAATAAAACTTTTATGCGCTCTAAAGTATGAAAAAATGTGCTCAATAATTTTATATTAATGGCCATTAGCGTGGTCTAAAAAAATAAAATTAATGACGTTTTCAGTTTATTCACCCAATTGATGACATCGTGTTTGAAGTTCAAATATCATATATATAATAGTTTCATATGATTTCAACCTACACATACACTGCTGGTCTTAGTTTAGACGCATTAACCTTTGTTTTAAGTAAATTGTTATATTTATAATAATGCTTATTCTTATTGTCCAAAATGCTTTTCTTATCAGAGGACGAATCTTGTTCGAAAAATATCTGCTTATAGTTAATTGATTTGCGAAAAATTACTGTATATTCGAAGACTCCAGAAGTGTCTATGGCGATTACGTGCATTTACGGTTGGTCATTGAAATAGATGCACATTACATTTATGTGTCTTGGGCAAACAAGTTCAGTTTTTCTTTTGAGAAAGTGCTAAAAATAAACAAATAAATTGTTTTCGAGCTAGATTTAAAGTAATAATGGGAAAATCTATTATTCTGAGCTTATTCGAACGTGAAAAAGGAGACTTTTTTCACTCCCAAGGACTATACAATGGAAACATTGCCAAACAGATAAAAGGAGGCTCCAGAACCATTGATGGGTATTTGAAGAATACAGAGGCATATGGAAAAAAGTACTATCTGAATAATAATTACGCAAAATTGTTAGAATTTCTTCAAATTCGACTAAGCCTGCAGCTAAGCTTAGAAATTAACCGGGGTAAAAGCAGGTCTTTCAACTGCTCAGCATACAATCAGCAATGCAAAACACCTAAAGCGTTTAAAAATAAAAAAAATCCCCTCTAAATGAACTACGCAACGAAAAACGGCTTCGATTCACGAAAGAATACATGACGTGGACTGTTCAATCCGCCACTCGACTTGGTTGGCGTTCAGTCGATTTTACTGATGAAAAAAGTTCTAATTTAGTTGACCCTGATAGTTTTCAATACTATTGTCACGATTTGCGAAATAATGCGCTATATTTAAGTCGCCACCACAACTGAAAAGATGCAGTAATGGTCTGCCATCACGTATTATGGAACACCTGACTTGATTTTTATCGATCAGAAGATGAACGGCAATCGCTTCAAAACATCGCTGAAGTCCGTATTTCCAAAATTAAGAGATCTCTTTGTACAAATCCCTTGGATTTTTCAACAAGACAATGCTACTATTCATAACGCTGGAGTAGTAAAGTCGTTTATTTCGAAGAAAAACGTTAAGACAATGATCTGGCCACCATATTCTTCAGATCTTAACGTAATTGACTATGTTTGGGGCTGACTAACACGCAGAGTATACGAAGAAAGAAAGCAATACAAAGATAAGTAAACATTAACAGCATATACTAAACGTGCTTGGAGCAAGATTTCCTTAACCTACATAGATTGCATGTATCGTTCTGTGAAGGAATGGATATGTAAAGTTATTACTAACAAAGGAGGCAATACCCATTACTGAAATTACTTTTTTTATTTCTATTAAATCAAATATTAACACGAACTAAGATTTTAAGTTAAAAATTATACTGTTTTGTAAAAAATTTCAAAGCCTAAATGAGTCTATTTTAATGAGCAAGAAAAAAAGGCATTTTCTTTTTGAATAGCTTTAAGAAAATCTTTGAAAACATACAATTTTGTTAAGTTTGAATAGTCATTTGAATATTGCATTTAAAGCATCATTAAGTAGCCAATATTTTTGCATGTATTTTTTTTTAAATCATCATTAAAATAACAAATTTTAAAGCAATTTTAATGCAAGTAAGCGTGCATCTCACCTAATGACCAGAAGTGTATATTGTATAATCACATAAATATCCAAACTAAACATACTTTCTGTTTTCAATTCAAAGTATCAATAATTTTATTTTTCTCACATTCTGCTTACTCCAATTTTTTTGTTATTTTGCATTAAAGAAATAAGCTTAAAATCTTAAAGAAACCCTTTTCTAGTAAAAAAGTATCCACTCTACAAAAAAGGTCTTAAAGATTTTTTCATATAACCACTATTATGGAAGTCATACACAGTTAAAATTATGCAGGAAGCATAGGTTGTCAAAAAAGTCTTACAGTATTTTCACTAGTTGGCGCTGAAAACGCGTAGTTCTAGTCTCATTCGTCGCATCGGGTCATGCTATACCTTTTTGGAAAGCTCATTTCACGCACTAACACATATTTGATTGATTGTCGTTTCTTTTAAGTCGTTCGTGAGTTATAGCGTCCCAAACAGGGAGCAAAATAAAGAGAAAATACGGCATATTTTACAGTACTACTACGATAAAGGCAAAAATGCATCCCAAGCCGCCAATAAAATTTGTGCAGTTTTTGGACCCAATATTGTTTCCATTTCCACCGCACAACGATGGTTTCAACGTTTTCGTTCTGGTGTAGAGGTGGTCGAAGATGCGCCACGCTCCGGAAGGTCTGTCGTCGAAAATTGCGATAAAATCGCTGAATTGGTCGAAAGAGACCGGCATAGTAGTCATCAAATCGTTATAAACCATTTGAAGAAGCTTGGAGTCACTATGAAGCTCGATGTATGGGTGCCACACGAATTTATTCAATAAAAATAACGCAAGACTTTTTTGACAACGCATTATATTGAGCCTGCATGGAGTATTCCATGTCGTATGAGCAACATATTATTTATAAAAGTTATAAGAGTGCTTAGCACTGGGGAAGTCTTTGAAAATGATGAAAACGAAAAAAATTCATAGTCAGAAGAAATTTATCGAAAGAGGAAATAACAAACATTAAGGAAAAATCAATTTACGGACGAATTGAGATCGGGAGGCAATGTTATAGGTAATGAGCAGATTTATAACTTTTGCATACAGACTTTTTTCACATAGCCCTAAGTTTTATGTCAAAAATTATCATAAACCAGTTTTTGGGTTTTTAAATTTTATCTTGTACAAAAAAAAAAAAAAAAAAAAAAAAAATTGATTTCACGAAATTTGATGTAAACTTAGATTTTTATGTCGGTAAATTTTGGTTTTTTAATGAAATACTTATTTTTTTCTCATTCTATTGACCGAATAGAAAAAAGCTGAAGTCAAAATTAAAACATTTTTTTTTTAATGTAATGTAGGTCTTATAAATATTTTCTCCTTGGTCACAGTATAAAACTCAACTCAATTTGGCACATTTTTACTGTGGCTCTTAACATTTATATTAAAGCAATAATTACATGCTTTTTAAGATAAAAAAATAGTTTCTTTCAACAATTCTTAGATATTTTTTTTTGATAACATTTTTAAATAATATATATCTTATAGTAATTTTTATTTCTTTTTGATTGTGAATATTTTAACTTTTTATCGATTTTATATTTTATTTAATTATATTTTTTTTTTTATTTTTATTTTTTTTGCAAATAATTTCGTAATCTCTAAGTGCGTGCCACTAATGAAGTGATGCGTGATATTTGACTGCTCCCTATCATTTATCGTTTCTAAATTTAACGGCAAAGTTAGTACTTTCATTTTGCATATACAAAAATTAGAAAACCAAAAATTTTCGAAATCCATTTCGCTACAGTGAAAGGTCACAACAACGCTGCAACAATAATTTACATGTGATCTAGCGAAATATTGCTTGAAATGCACGAGCAAACCAACCAAAAGGCACGTTTTAATCGTTATGTATAGGCATGCGCTGCAATATATTGCACACGACAGCAATAAAAGCCGCCATAACAATTATTTTATAACTCGCAGCAAATGAGTAGATATGAATGAGGAATGTTGTTGTTGGCGTGTGGGAGCTGGAGCAATGCGAACGAAAGCAATTTTTGCTGCAGTTTATGTGTGCTACGGGCACTTAATCTAAACTAGTGCATGTAAATAAAAAAAAAAACACAACAACAACAACATATATTGTTGTATATGTGCGCATATGCAAGCATGCCGCCTATGCAATATAAAATAGCAGAAATTTTGATTAAATCTGCGTTGCACGCCATGAGGCATGATGCCTGAAAGCTTATATGACATTGTAGTTGTTGTTATTTCAGTGAAGAGTACACGATGTGCACAGTTGAAAGCAAAACACAGCTGAAAAACTACAGTTATATGCACATTAACACACATAGATAGGCAGAATGCAGAGCATTACATGTGTACGTCAGGGCGTATGAGTGACGCCATGACGTTAGTCGACGAATGTGTGTCCACATAAATGGCAATATGTGCGCTGCGTGCAAACTGCCAGCGGATATTGAAGTAGCACAAATCAGGATATCGCCTGCATTATATGCCTGACATATCGCCAGCACGACTCTTCCGCATACAGTGACGCCTGGCTGTGGGTGTGCGTGCTTGTGTGCGCATGTTTGGTAAGCCAGCACTTGCATAAATAAGTGCGCACTCAGTTCATAACTAATATAACTAAAAGTTCATAAGCTGGCTAGCAAAACAAATAAATTGAAACAAAAACAAAAACAAAAGTCGACAAAAACTTGCAAGCAACGGTCAGCAATCATAATGCATGCACATATACATATATATATGAGTGTATGCGTGCATGTAATGCTGAATGCGGCTTAACCAAAGTCAAGGCTATGAGTGTGGGCTAGCATATTGGTATAATATGGAAGCTATGGGGGCTTATTGGCGCACTTTGTGGCTGGCGACGGTATGCCAGAAAGTTAAGCTTTTGCTTTTTCATGAGACTGCTGTTTTCAACTATATTTTATTCTTATAAAGTATACTCTCTTTCCAGACTCCGAAAGCTGGCTTCTCGCCGGCACTTCAACCGCCATATATGCCGCCGAGCAGAACTTTCTTTGCAAATATTTGCACTGACCTCTAAATTTGCGGGCAACAGAAAGTTTGTCTGCCATACAACCGGGTGCCTACGAATTAGCCCACAAATCAAGTTGACCAAACTATGCAAATAGCACAAACACACATGTGTGTGTGAGTGTGGAAGTTTTATTCAAAATCAAAATATTAAAATTGGAAAATTGAGTAGTTTTAGCTGAAGTGCAGTTATGAGTTGTTGCCAGTAGCGTATGAGCAGGCACTCGATATTTGGAAATGCGAATGCAAGTATTGCTGTGTGTTTATACAGTGGCGAGCAAAAAAAAAAAAAAAACTTATTAAACTACTAAAGGAACAATATATATAAAATTTAAATTTTTTTTTTTAAATTAGAAGTTTTTGAGATATCGGTCTGAAACTTTGCACAAGTTCTTTTCTTTCCAAATGACAGCTATTTTGTCGGAACAGCCGTTATCGAACCATTATAGCATATAGTTGCCATACAAACTGAGTGAACGGAAGCATTTTCATTAACTGAGATATCTTCAAGAAATTTGGCATGACTTATTGTTGAAAGTATTGGTGTAATCTCCGAAGAAATGGTTCAGATTGGATCACAATAACATATAGCTGCCACACAAACTGAACGACCAAATTCAAGTTTTTGTTTGGAATTTTTTTTTAGTTGACAAGTTATCTTCAAGAAAATTGGCACGGATGATGATGCTATATTTTCTGAACAAATTGTTCATGATCGAACCACTATAGCACATAGCAGCCAAACAAAAACCAGTTCTTGTATGAAAAACGTGTTTAGTTGTGAATGATATTATAGCTTCAGTGTAATGGAGTTAATATTTTTTCAGTTTATTTAATAGTTATAACCTCAAATCGCACTTCGAGCAACGAAAAATTCTTTCGCCACTGCAATAATTTCCACCAAAGAACAAACAATCACGCTCGCCACTGTATCTAGGCACAAACGGTGGTTGCACGTTTCAAAATACAGTTATGCCAATTATTAAAATTTACATGTGTAGCTCTCGCTTGAAAGTTGTGGCTTTTCGGTATGATAACTGAGTCTGCAGAATTGCATTTCAAAGTTTAGCTTTTGGCTATTGATTTTGGTGTTTTCAGTGAAAATTATAGTTTTATTGGCAAACTTATAAAGCGAGTGGTCAGCTTTGGTTGGTTTCATGTAAACATATAAATATAAGTAAAATTTCTGCTTGATAAACCGTAGTCAGAATGTTTTTTTGCTAATATTCCTAGTCATGTCAGCTTAGTCTGAAAATTTCAAGTAGCTTTTCGGGGATTACTCGTGTTTTTCACTCAACTAAATTCATGCGGTTGTATTTAAAAATCGATGATACTTGTTGCAAGTTGTGTAAAATCAGTATCTTTAAAATCATCATAACTTAAAATTAAAATAAAAGGTTGGCATAGGTTCTTAATATAGACAGTTTACTTAAAATAAAATACTAAATGCATTTTTTGTTCGCTAAATGAAAGAAAGGAATTCGAGTCACACTGCTGTAATAAGAAAATAGAGATGTTACCTTACTTTAAATGTATATCAAATTACTCAGAGTAATGTAATATTTGAGAGAATGACCCAGGAAATTGCTCATAATTGTTTTGTGCATTAAAATTTTATTTTGAACGAATTTGCCAACCATCCTAAGTCTCTAAGTAAGTATGAACCTAAACTGTACGAAAAAATGCAATTCCAATATGGAAATGGAATTATATAAATATTTTTCAATATAAAAATAAGTGCTTTCTTAATTTGAAACGTTTCTTGAAAATAGTACACAAATAAATCTTGTAGCTGACAGCCATATAAAATGGTTTTTCTACACTGCATACTTACGGTATAGTGAGTTTGTATTTCTTAATATGCATGTGTAATGCAGGTTAGAAATAAAAATGAAGTTGAAAATCCCCTATACATATTTTGTTGCATTTACGAATTATTTTAGAGACCTTGTATTATGATTTCATAGCTGATAAATGTCAGCCAAACTTGTGAATTATTGATTATGATGAAAATAAGGTGTGTGTCTTAACTTATGTGCAGTAATCAGAGTCTCAAACGAGTACTCATAATATTATGAATATCTATATACTAATATCTCCTAACAAAGTAATTTCCTTTACAAATAGTTAAAAAATCTAGTATCTTTCAAAGCAGAGATCTAAAAGTAATATATTCATGATTGTGTTAAGGGGTTTCCTAACGCAAAGAACAACATTTTTTCAACAATTTTTTTCTCATATAAAAAATGAAATATTTTATTCGAATTTTTGATAGCATGCACTATTAACAAAGAAATTCTAAAATTTTTGTTTCGGCCATTACGATAGTATAACTCCTTGCAGGATCTTCTTATACTTAACATTCCTCTTACTTTCTTATGTCACGATGCAAAAAGGACCGAAAGCGGACTGCATTCATGCTTACTTCCCTTAAAACACAATATTAAATTCCATTGGTACTTTTTATCTATTTAGAGTAAAAATCAAGAAGCAATTAATTTATTGGGAAGAACCTTTGTCCGAATAATTCCTTTAAAGTATGCCAGCTTACATCCGTAAATTGCGCACATCGAACCAAAACTGTCCAACTCCCTTGGTACCGAATATGTGGACCCTAGGATCTAGAGTTAAATTTTTACCGCAAATATTGGGCAATGTATGAGTTATATAATTTAAATTCACGGATAATTCTTTCTTGACAATTTCATGGCTATGTGTCACAACTGGCTCTATACTTCCCTTAGCTCTCATATGCCTAATACTACGATTTTCGAACTTTCAGGTGATATTATATAGCGTATATCGACCAATATGTGAGTGCCCTTAATGAAAATGAGAGAGCGTTTTTTATTGTCAACAATGTATCTTTGTGCCTAATCTGGAAAAAAACTAGGCAAAACTTGACCTTGCCCTAATAAAGCAAACATATAACATTCGGCTGATTTTACTGCATCCAATTGGTGATGGTATACGCATGTGAGGTGCCTTAATGAATCTCAGTGAATATAGATCGAATCGATTTTTCCTCTAACTCTCATATACTACTTATAATGATTTTCATTATTCCAGCAAGTTTTATGCTAAATATGGCGGTCAGTGTAATTTCCATGTCTTTGATTCTTGAAAGTTGCAAGATTGTTGCAAACGAACTTGTTTTTTGTTTAGCATTAGATCAGCCTCTTCATTAAAAACTTAACAAATCATTCGACATTTCACTCAATCCACTTGAAAAGTTTCGTGAATCCCAGCAAACACTTCGTTTTGATATAGCTTCTCGGTTTGAGTCTAGAAGCAGGGAACTTTAGCATTTATAAGTTCATTCGTCTTCAGCGAGTTCCTACATATTTGGTGCAGCGCGTGGCAACACTGGTCTACTTTTTATAAAAATGATTTTTGATAACTCTTTATCTCGACGATGTTCATTAGTCTGCACATAAGTGTAATTTGACCTCACTAGATCTTTTAGGTGGTATATGGGCGATCCCTCAATGCGAATCATTTAGTAAAAATACAGATCTATGAGGCTGTGCGGCAAATGTCGACAAAAATAGGCATTATTAAGGTACTGTTGCCAAGGATGAAGGCTTAAAACGTAGTCCAGCATTTGATTGTAAGTGTTTGTGCACGGTATTGCAACGGTATTGCAATGGTATAAGGGCAGTGCTAAAGTCCAGTTATGTTTGTAGTTATATAACTGGAGTTTTGAGCGTAAGCCAGAAGGAAGCAGTTATTGTCATTCTTGTTCTTATTGCAACTTGGTTGCGTGAGAGTCGAGAGTATAAAATTCTCATGATTAAAAGACAGCTATGAGAGATTTGCTTTAAAATATACGGTGTATGAATGCAAGACATATAGAGCTTAGTTTAAGCCTAAGTGGAGATACAATTAATAAATTGTTTATATAGGCTTTTTAAGTTATCATAATGTCAAAAGAACATGTAAAAACAGCCTTAACGAACTTCGATATTTATATACACTGAAGAGGCCATATTAAGTTTGCCACGAGGTTCGTAACATCCTGAAGAAAATGTCGGAGAACTTTGGAAATATACTATATATGAATGATAAGTATAACAAAATAAGTCGATTTAGCAATGTGTGTCGGTCTATATATGCGCGAATTAGTTCCTCAGTTTTTAAGATATAGCCTTGTGTGTTAGTGATATGCACTTTATTTTCCTTTACTCTCTTTTCTTTTTTGGAATCACCGATATCGGAGTACTATAGCATATAGCTGTCATACAAACTGAAAGATCAGAATCAAGTTCTTTTATGGAGAACTTTTTCATTCAACAAGATATCTTAAGGGGATATTCCAGTCTAGAAGCATGAATTTCAGGTAATTTTTAAAGTGTCGTAAAAAAGGCAATTCATATTTTTACTATACATTTTTTTGATTAGTTATTTGCTAATTTTAGAAGAGTAGAGAAAAAAGTTAAAAACTAAAAAACTACAAAAATTCAAAAATTATGAGCTGACGAAGTGGGGGGGTCTCTAAAAATTTCCACGTGACCATACCCCTGCTTTCAATCCTCCTAGTTATCTGAAACCATAAAGAAAAAAAGATTATTAATCTAGAATAATGTCGCAATGGTCGGAACTACGGAAAAGTGGGAAAAAAGATTTGTCACAAAATGGCGACTGCCTAAACAAACAAAGTTTGTTTGGATCACTTTTTCTGACTATTTCGAATTTTTTAAAAATAATAAAAATAAAAATTTGCGGATGGGGCTAGTTTCAACCATAGACAAGCCTATAAAGAAGAATCTATAAAAATTTCAAGTAAATCGGTACAGTAGAACCTGAGAAATCGTGGGTATCGTTCCGAAAAAGTCAGTTTTGAGAAAAACGCGTTTAAAGTTTCGCATTCCGGCCAAACCAGTTTGGATGCCGGGTCAGAAAAATGCCTATATCTCCGAAAATAACTTGAATTTTGAAAAATCCTCTTGTGCACATATTCTTGAATAGTTAAACTTTGAAAATATAAAAAAAATTTAGATTTTTTAAAATTTCTAGACTAGAATACCTCCTTAAAGAGTTTTGGTACGAATCATTGCATCAAGTAATCGTGCTAGCTTCAAAAAGAAGTCTAGATCGGGTCAAAATAAAGCTTATAGCTGCCATACAAACTGAACGATCAAAATGAGATTCTTGTTATAAGTATTTTTTATTTGCGAGCGGTATTATAGCTTCGGTGTTTTGTTTTATTCTAAAATTGTAAAGGTTTAGCCTAACAGCAATGCCAAGCCAGTTGGTTCAACATTAACAGAATTAAATGCTGCAAAGAAGAACAAGAGTTCACAAAAGATGATAGCGATTAAATTATTCAGCCTTGCAATAAATTACTCGATTTTTTTTTTTCAGTTCGCAAACAATTTACCTACGTGGCAAGCATTCTTCATCCGCAATCGTATGTGGCAAGCAAAAATGTTAACATAAAAATTTATTTAGCAAAATTGAAAAGAGTACGAAAATAAAAATTTATCAAAAATCAAAACAACACAAATACAGCGCTGCTGTATTTACACTGTTGTTGTTATTGTTGTTGTTGGCAAACATTCAAAAACTTTGTGCAAGCAATTTTTCAAAATTTATGTATCTCCATTGCCTGCCTGCCGCATGCTGCCAGTAGTTTATAATATTCGTGTTATTGCTATGCTCTTTTTTCTCGTGGTTGTTGTTGTTATCGCTGAATTGCAACCGCAAAATATTTGCTAAAAATGTTTCTTATTTAGCTGCGGCAACTTTTTTACACATGAGACACACACACAAGCACACGAATGTTCGTGGACATGGATGTGCGTAAATGTGACTGTTTGTACACATGTGTTATGAGTGTGAGAGTGTGTTTATATTTATGTTTGTCCGCATGTATTTGTGAGTTTATTTTGTATATGTCACCGCATGCACACTAAGTTGGTTGAGCGTTTTGGCGCGTTTGTGCATATGCATGCGTGTGGGTGCATATTCAGGTGTGTGGGTGCGAGTGTATGTGTGTTTGCTAAAGTACGCTCTGGCACATGTTATATTAAAAAAATACTTTCAAAAGTTGTGTGCTACCAACATATTTGATAAGAATTTTGCGGTGTTTTGTGGCGAAGAAATTTAAAAAAAAAATTCTAAAAATCAAATGAAATAAATTTACCAAATTTAAGTAAGAATATTTGTGAAATATGAAAGTTAAAAATTTTTATTTGATAAGTAGAAGCAGCTGTCAGGCATATACACGCAGCAACTTTTTGAAATTTCGACAAGAAAAGTTGCACAAGTTGCCTGTTGGTGGCGTTGCCAAGCGCGACAGAACTTCAATAAATTTTTGGTATTTTTTTTTCAATATTTTTGGCATTTTTCGGTGGAACGTAATTTGATTTGAACAATTCAATTGAAATCGTAACTGTAATTGGCTGAATTTTATTTAACTTGCATGACACTCGCTTGCCAATGCTCCATTATGTGTTTCTTTGTTTGTATGTTTACACATTACGTATATTTTTTTTGTTGTTGGCATATTTTGTCTGACTCACATTTTGTTTTGTCAGTCATCAATTCTTTAAATATGATAAAATTTATTAAAAAACTTTGTCTACACAATTTTTGCAGCCCAATAGGCACAGAGCTTCACCGCGAAACACACACACACTCTTACGACACATGAGCATGTATGTATGTATATATATATTTAACATAAGACCTACATACTTGCGACAATTTAGTTACAAACTTTGCCTACACAGCACATGAAAATCAGTGCCGTGAGCTTTTGTTGCTGCCAAGTACTTGCTTAAACTGGTTTCGTGTGTGTGTGTATGTGAGAGCGTGTTTTAGTGTGTGTGCGTGTTTGCGACATTTTTCATGCTAATTCCCCAAACACACTGTCAAAAATTAGTTTTCGTGACTCATGATGCGCTTCCAAGCAAAATATACCAAACTAATATATGTACATTAGGGTGGTTCTAAAAAAAAAATTATAATAATAATGAAAAAACGTTATCTTCGGCTACACCCAGGCTATTATAACTTTTCCATGTGCATTTTTTATAACTTAAAGGGTATAAAAACATCTTTAACTTGCTTTTGATCGATCAGTTTGTATGACAGCTATATGCTATAGTTGCCGGATTTGAACAATTTTTTCGCAGATTGTTGCGTTGGTTTTGAATTTCATATGTGTCAAATTTGGTGAAGATATCTGTAGAAATAGAAAAGTTTTTCATGCAAGAACTTGTTTATGATCGGTCAGTTTGTATGACAGCTATATGCTGTAGTTGCCGGATTTGAAAATTTTTTTCAGAGATTGTAGTGATGTCTTAAATAATCACATATGCAAAATTTCGTCAAGATATCTTGTCAAATAAAAAAGTTTACAAAGACTTGATTCTGATGGATCAGTTTTTATGGCAGTTATATCATACAATGACCCTTTATTGGCGGTTCCGTCGCAAGCAATCGAAAATCGTTGGTTCAACTATTCGCAAGCACCTTAATCAGCCCACATATGTACTTACATAATTTACTATTCTCCAGTTATTTACTTTACGCCTATACAGTTATCGCTTTTATTATGTGGCATGCCTCATACTCGTTGTTATTGTAATTGCAGGCAGGTAGCAGCAGAAGTTTTCACATCATTCATTTTATTTTGCCGGAAATATACACAATACATAAATATTCATAGCGCTGGCGGCGTGTTGCATGCACCTTGGGGTTTTCGAAAACTTCACTGAACATGCAGCTTCTTGATTTCTGCCGTAACTTGTACTATTTGCGTTGTTACAACGAAAGTTTTGTGCAATGAATATGAAATGTATTGCTAAAGTCGTGCAGCAAAACGAAAACATGCCATTGAAGTTGCTCGGAGGACATGATTGATTGCTGTGAATGCGAAATCACAATTTGTTGCATACACTGGGGCGGATGTTTCAAATAAATCAAAATTTATTTATAATAACAAAATGTTTTCACATTATAATTCACGCTGATTAGCCTACAATATTTTTTACGGCATTTTATTAGAGGTTTACGCACCAATTCTTTCTCTAATTCTCTCTACTTCAACCTTCTCTGAAGCATGTGTATTGTGGGTATTCGATATGTCTCATTTAAATACTCTATACATCTCAATTTTTTTCCGTTTGGAGTCCGTGAGTGTGAGGGCGTTGCCTTATAAGTGACGACCACAAGGAAAAAAAATCCTTGAAGACCATAATTTTATATATCATTTCATTAAGTCTTAATTGCTGGCAGTCGCTTTCAATACCTTAGGATGACTGTTGTTGTGGCAGAGTGATATGAGTATTCAACAATCTCCGAGTAGTTTTGAGGAGTAGCTCCAAAGTGTGTAGTCTTTGTCTGATCATAAGTGAGAAACGGACCTTGGCAGATAACGCAGGGTATTCAAAGTACTAAAGAAGGACCTAAATCTTTATTAATTAAATTGGTTGCGAATTCGGGATAATCTTCGATTGGCGAAGGGTTGACAACCGGCCGGGTAACAAGTTGCGGTGATAGTAAAAGCATTAAGATACGAGTATGTGTAAGCGTTAACTGCGAATAACCAATACGCACTCTTGGACAGCGCTCAGCGGCTAGGCAGAGTGGTTCTCAGAGAGATTTTGTGTTATATGAATTCTTCATAAATCCAGAGGGCCTTAGATCATTGTGACGACATGGCGGCGGTTTATTGGTGATTAGTGGGCGGGCTCAAGTCGTAAGCAAAGTAGCGGAGGAGATATCAGTGAACCAATGCTATCATCTACCATGAGTTCATGTAACATTAATTAATTCTATAGTTCATAATAAGACCTAAAAACCGCCCACAGTACTGTTTATAGCTCGGTTGTGAAGAGCAGTTTCCATTGAACTTCAGAACAATCAGACTATGAATAATATTATATCTCGCAACTTCACTTCTATTGGATGCCAATCCCCACAAACTTCGAGGGCAATGAACTAGTGGACGAGATTACCAAGAATGATGTGTGGCCAACATTCGAAAACGTGATTAACATTGGGAAACTCATGCATTGTCTATACGGTAACTGGTCACTGTCTGTTGGCAACACACAAACGCAGAATGAAACTGAGAGATCGAAAAATCTGCAGGAAATGTCTGGAGCATAGCACAAGTGAAGCAATGGAGCATATCTTATTCACTTATCCCGCATTCCTCGAATCAGTATATTTACCGAAAGTGTGATATGATATTTTCTCCACTTTTAGAGCCGTCGGCGACAAAGCCTCTTTATCAGTTGTGACAGTTTGTCTGAAATCTTACTTTTCTTGAGGGATTGAAAGAGCTGATCCACTACTGCTTAGTAAGTATAGTTATTATGTTGCTGCATTCAGAAGTCAGTTGGAAGACTAGAACGTAGAGTTTTAAGATATATAAATCTTCATTTAGAAAAGAATATTCAGTATTGCCAAGTTGGGAGAGGAATTAAATATTATAGTAATAGGCCGTTGGCAGACTCCTCGAAGAAACAGAAGGTAAATTCCAGAAAACTCGAATGATAAATATAGGAAGACAGGATTATGCAAAGAAATGATAATGAAGCGAATTATTTTAAGATCAAAAGTTTGGCGCCAATGTAAGATTACAAGTGCAGCCAGGTCGACTCCACGTGCTCTTTCTAACGGAGGTCTTCCTTTTCCTCTGCAACTCTTGGCGTGTACCACGTCGAATTTTCTCAGTGCTGGAGTGTTTTCATTCATTTGGACGACATGACCTGGCCAGAGTAGCAGCTGTCTATTAATCCGCTGAAATACCATATGTCAATGTCGTTGTATATTTCGTACAGCTCATCGCTCCATCGACAGTGGTATTCGCCGTTGCCAATGCACAAAAGACTTTATATTTTCCGCAGAGGCTTTCTCTTGATAACTCACAACGTCAACTCAGCAGATCTTACCATCGTCCATCCAGCACTTTCTAGCAGTACAGGTATGATGAGTAACTAGTTGAATTTGGTCTCCGTTCGTCGTAAGATGACTTTATTTCTCAAATACCTACTCATTACTAAGTAACAAAAGTATGGTATGATTACACGAAACTTTAGTGCTTTGTATGTTTGGAACTAATCATTACGAGTAGTTTAGAAAAGTATGTATGTAGTAAATCGTAATTTCAATTAAAAAGCTTCGACGAGAGATAATTAAAGTAAAACGCATTAAGCGAATAGATATGATGACTGCAGAGAGTGCCTAATTTGTCTTCTAGTAATACTCAATTAGATTATCATGACTCATTCTTGCTTTGCCCGCATAAGTACTCTAAGTAATCTGCTTGGCATGTACAGACATATATATACATATATATATATATATATATATTAGGGTGATTCAAAAAATTTTTTTTTTTTTTTTCAATTGGTACTCGCAAAAATAGGTTCCTAGACACCTCTAAGAAAGCCTCTCCAAATATGAGATTTTAATTGTAACGGGAAGGTCCTCCGCTTAACGGTTTTCTATTTTTTCTTATTATAAGATAGAAAAATTTATATCTCGCTTCCAACTACTTGAAAAAATATCTTGTTAATTAGGTTTTGTAGGAAATTGAATGCTCTAAAATATGGTCTCTTGTGATTTTTTCGTAAACCCAACCGTTTAAAAGATATTAACGGTTGAAATTTGACTATTTTTGGAAAAATTCTTTATTTCTTATTAATTTTATAACTCAATGAAAAAAAATTATTATGAATGATGAAACTCATAGTTTTGTAGGAAATTTACTGCTCTATAAAAATGGTCTACCGTAATTTTTCGATAAAGTTAAGCGTTTACGAGATATTCATCGTCAAAAATCAGTGCATATTAGGGTGGATCAAAAAAAAATATTTTTTTTTCTTTTGGTACTCTGAAAAATAGGTTCCTAAGCACCTCTAAGTTAGCCTCTCCAAAAACCTATTCGTAATAATTTTTTTTCATTGAGTTATAAAATTATTAAGAAATAAAAAATTTTCCCAAAAATCATCAAATTTTAACTGTTAATATCTTTTAAACGGTTGGGTTTACAAAAAAATCATAAGAGACCATATTTTAGAGCATTCAATTTCCTACAAAACCTAATTAACAAGATATTTTTTCAAGTAGTTGGAAGCGAGATATAAATTTTTCTATCTGATAATAAGAAAAAATAGAAAACCGTTAGGCGGAGGACCTTCCCGTTACAATTAAAATCTCATATTTGGAGAGGCTTTCTTAGAGGTGTCTAGGAACCTATTTTTGCGAGTACCAATTGAAAAAAAAAAAAAAAATTTTTTGAATCACCCTAATATATATAGATAGAATATAAGTATGTTTATATGAATTGAAATCGCGACCCATCTCTTCTACACCATTGACGAAACAGTGATTGGCATTTCCGTGCAGTTGCGCTCCATTGAATCAGCATGGTAAAAAAGAAGAGATAAAAGAATGCCGTCACATTCAAAAAAAAATCGAAATAAAAACTCTTCCCTCAATGTTTTACAACTCGTATTTGCTTACAGCGCCACAAGTGTGTACAATAGAACAGATAAATCGCGCAAGCTATGTGGTACGCTCCCCCATTTGGTATTCAGCACCCTACTGCGATTCCAATTATCGGCTAATATACTCGTACCAACAATAAAAGTTTACAAAAAAGTGCTTAAATTGCCTAGTATTGCAAAAAACTTTAAATCGCTGCAAATTCGTGGCGCTTCGATGAGTTGTACATTAGTATTTTAAGATGTCCTATAGGAAAAATTAGAGGGAGTGTGCTTTACTTTGAGGTCATCTTCAAAGTTTACAAGAAGTTTACAAGATTAAAAAGAAAATATAGTATACATTTTAATTAGGATTATCATACATTCAGCTTAATAAGAAAATTGGAAATTAAATGTTTTCTCAGGAGCCTCAGAAATGTGGATATATGTAATATCATTCTTACCCTCGAAGTCATATCTGTCATTTTGACAGCACAGTCGCAGCTATTTCCAACACGCTAAGTTTGAAATCGAGTTAATGTGATCCAAATTTAGGCTAGAAGCCTACATAGCAATGCAAATTCTTTCAAAAACAGTGTTAGTAGATGTAAGCGATCAAAAACCTATAAGTGATCGAAAGCCCGAAACCTTCGGTAATAAAAGTTAAACGCCCTACACTCTTACATGTTCTAACTCTAATTAGAAATTCCCAGTTATAAACCGGTTAAGAAATATTAAAATGACAGGCAACTCTATATAAACTCCCTATAAGAAAGGTTATCATAATTTAGTTGGCTAATTTCTAAAAATGGTGAGAAATCTCACTTTGACTGCCATTATGGGACTTGAAGCCAGGTAAATATTGTTGTGGTTAGATATCTACTATCGATGAAACGTCTTGAACCTCTCGCATATCTGCTAAGCTGCTGTATTTGAATTTGCGCTTATTCATCTGAATTTCTGAAGGTATGATATGCAATATGCTATAGTCTGGCATGGTCTGGTAAAGAAGGGATATTCGAGAAGAATGTGATGCGATGATCTTTTCTTCTCATAAGCAACTTATGCAGCTGGCATCCGAATTTCAATCATCCCGCATGAAGCCGGATCGGAAGGTATCCAGTTAGAGCTCCTACAGTGCATGAAAGGTGACCTTTGTTGAAGGCGGAGAGCAAAAAAGGTGTCTTAGGATTTGTCAGAGGAACACAGTTGCAGGTAGTTGACCAACCCTACCTTAACTTTCCTGAATAATTATTATCAAACTAGCAATGAAATACCCTTTTCAGAGCACTAGGCTTACTGCCTTTAAAAAGTTTAGAAAAAAAATGTTTTTATAGAATTGTTACAGTTATCATCGAGCTTTAAAATAACATCTTTCGTTCTTGGAATGGGAACATATTTTTTTCAGTATTATAAATCAGAAATATAAATGTCTCTATAGCAATGAAACCAAATGTATATAGAATTAGGCAAGAACTATAGAGAATGTTAATGGCATTTGAGTTGAAAATAATATTACTAATACTAATTCCACGGATCAGCGAGCGTTCCAGCGAACGTTCCGACCGCCTTTGAGAAGTGTAAGGCTTCGTTATGGATTCATTTATAGATACTATATCTTCAACAACATCAAAAATAAAATAAATGTTATTTTTGCAAACATTTTCTAGTATAAATATTAACTACAATGCGACTTTATCGTAACATAACCTCAAATATAAATTTAATTACTTATTCATTAATGATTTATGCTTAAAGCAAAAGTTATTGCAGTTTGAGATCTCATTACCTGAAGCAAAAACTTCGACTGATTTTCATCCAAACCTAATAGCACCACAAAAAAAAAAAAAAATTAACAAACTATTTCCTACAGTGTTTGCTGCCAACCACATTAACTTATATGTCATCCAATAGGCGTGTGTGTCTAGTAAGCTCGTTTATAAATTTGTGTCGCCTTAGCTGTGATGGCTGATGGCTCAACGGATTTTCCATTACTGCTTTTGCTAACCATTTTATGGTTGTTTCTGTGTTTTTTTTTCCTGCTTCTGCACTAATATTTGTTATGTTATTTTGTTAAACTTTTCGATTCCACTAACACATGTGCAATTGTATTTGTATGTTTGTATGTGTTTGCGCTATTTCTTTAACGGTAATCGCATTGTAGTCACATCAGTGTCATTGCTTCGGATTTGCGCTGAGTAACTGCAAACACATTGTTATAAAAAACAAACACACACACACATAAAGCACACATAGATTTGCACACGCATACATACATTTATTACTACGAAAGCACGTTGCATGCAGACTTGTGAGCAGAGTTAATGTCAGCATTCGCGTCATATAAATGTGTAGACTTGTGTGCTGACTCTGGTTATTGGCCGATTGTGTGCTTGCTGTAGGTTGTTGCGGGTGGCGGAAGTAATTTGTATTCGCGTTTAATTTCGATTTTTACTGGCACCACATTGTGATTCATTGCTTAGGTTTGTAGTATTTGTCAATTTTCCTCTTTTCTATGTTTAATAATATTTCTTTTATTGTTGTTTTGTGAGTTAACAGTTTTTTGTTTATTTATCTTTCATGGAATATAATAGTTATTCGCAAAATGGCAAATTTTCAGTTGGCGCGCCGTATAATTTTATTGAAGGCGATAAATAGTGGGACAATTACTAGTTGCGCATCATTTTATGTTTAGTATATTTTTATTTATTTAAGCATTTAAATGTAAGAGTCTTCATAAAATGTTATTACTTAATTTATCGGCAAAAAATATAAGTACACTTTTAGGCGCTTGGGAGCAAATTTTAATTTGTTGTTTCATTATTTATTAATTTCTTTAAAGATGGAGTCATGTGTAGAAGTTCACGCAAGTGAGGAAAGTTCTCTGATCGCCATTCACTTGGGAGTGGCCAGAAACGATTCTTTTACATATGACTCAAGCAGCTCACGACTTCCGGTCTCTGACCAAGTATCCTCTGGGTAGCCTAAGAACATCCGTTTGAAGGCGAGCTAAAGTGAGAAGGCGAAATATCCCCTACTTAGGGTTGTGCGCTGGGTTTGGGACCCGCCACGTAAAAAAAACGCACCAATGAAAACAACCAAACAGCCTCGGATGAGAGACCCCCTTTTGATGACGACCATGGCAAGCGAAATAAGGACTACGATTTGAGGGCATGCACCTGGAATGTCCGGTCCCTTAATTGGGAAGGTGCCGCTGCCCAGCTGGTTGATGTCCTCGTGAAAATAAAGGCTGACATCACCGCCGTCCAAGAAATGCGATGGACGGGACAAGGACAGAGACGAGTAGGTCCTTGTGACATCTACTACAGTGGCCATATAAAGGAGCGCAAGTTTGGTGTTGGATTTGTGGTGGGAGAGAGACTCCGTCGCCGAGTACTATCATTCACTCCGGAGAATGAACGTCTAGCCACAATCCGCATCAAAGCGAGGTTCTTCAACATATCGCTGATTTGCGCCCACGCCCCGACGGAAGAGAAGGACGATGTGACCAAAGATGCTTTTATGAGTGCTTGGAGCGCACTTATGAGAGATGTCCCCGCCACGATGTCAAAATCGTGCTTGGCGACTTCAATGCCAGGGTGGGCAAAGAAGGTATCTTTGGCACTACGGTCGGTAAATTCAGCCTCCACGAGGAAACATCCCCAAATGGGTTGAGGCTGATCGACTTCGCCGGGGCCCGAAATATGGTTATCTGTAGTACTAGATTCCAGCATAAGAAGATACATCAAGCTACCTGGCTGTCTCCGGATCGAAAAACCACCAACCAGATCGATCATGTTGTGATAGACGGAAGACACGTCTCCAGTGTTTTAGATGTGCGTGCGCTCCGAGGTCCTAACATCGACTCGGACCACTATATTGTTGCAGCCAAAATTCGCACCCGCCTCTGTGCAGCAAAAAACGCACGCCAACAAACACAAGGAAGGTTCGACGTCGAGAAGCTGCAATCACAACAGACAGCCGAACGTTTTTCTACTCGGCTTGCACTCCTGCTCTCTGAGAGCACTCGGCAACAACTCGGTATAAGGGAACTGTGGGACGGCATTTCAAACTCCTTACGTACAGCTGCAACCGAAACCATTGGTTTTCGGAAAGCGCAAAAGAACAGCTGGTACGACGAGGAGTGCCGTGCCGCAGCGGAGAGAAAACAGGCTGCCTACCTCGCAACGTTACGATCGACCACAACACGTGCGGGATGGGATAGATACCGAGAGTTGAAGAGGGAAGCAAGACGCATTTGTAGACAGAAAAAGAAAGAGGCCGAAATGCGTGAGTACGAAGAGCTTGATAAGCTGGCCGACAGGGGTAATGCTCGAAAATTCTACGATAAGATGCGGCGGCTTACAGAAGGTTTCAAGACCGGAGCATACTCTTGTAGAACCCCCGAAGGTGATCTAGTCACTGATGCCCAAAGCATACTTAAATTATGGAGGGAACACTTCTCCAGCCTGCTGAATGGCAGTGAACATATAACACCAGGAGAAGGCGAACCCGATTCCCCAATCGATGGCGATGGAGCAGACGTTCCATTGCCCGACCATGAAGAAGTTCGAATAGCAATTGCCCGCCTGAAAAACAACAAAGCGGCAGGGGCCGATGGATTGCCGGCCGAGCTATTCAAACACGGCGGCGAAGAACTGGTAAGGAGCATGCATCAGCTTCTTTGTAAAATATGGTCGGACGAAAGCATGCCCAACGATTGGAATTTAAGTGTGCTATGCCCAATCCATAAAAAGGAGACCCCACAATCTGCGCCAACTATCGTGGGATTAGCCTCCTCAACATCGCATATAAGGTTCTGTCGAGCGTATTGTGTGAAAGATTAAAGCCCACCGTCAACAAACTGATTGGACCTTATCAGTGTGGCTTTAGACCTGGTAAATCAACCACCGACCAGATATTCACCATGCGCCAAATCTTGGAAAAGACCCGTGAAAGGAGAATCGACACACACCACCTCTTCGTCGATTTCAAAGCTGCTTTCGACAGCACAAAAAGGAGCTGCCTCTATGCCGCGATGTCTGAATTTGGTATCCCCGCAAAACTAATACGGCTGTGTAAACTGACGCTGAGCAACACTCAAAGCTCCGTCAGGATCGGGAAGGACCTCTCCGAGCCGTTCGATACCAAACGAGGTTTCAGACAAGGCGACTCCCTATCGTGCGACTTTTTCAACCTGCTTCTGGAGAAAATAGTACGAGCTGCAGAACTCAACAGAGAAGGTACCATCTTCTATAAGAGTGTACAACTGCTGGCGTATGCCGATGATATTGATATCATCGGCCTCAACACCCGCGCCGTTAGTTCTGCTTTCTCCAGACTGGAAAAGGAAGCAAAAGAAATGGGTCTGGCAGTGAACGAGGGCAAGACGAAATATCTCCTGTCATCAAACAAACCGTCGTCGCACTCGCGACTGGGCACTCACGTCACTGTTGATAGTCATAACTTTGAAGTTGTAGATAATTTCGTCTATCTTGGAACCAGCGTAAACACCACCAACAATGTCAGCCTGGAAATCCAACGCAGGATTACTCTTGCCAACAGGTGCTACTTTGGACTGAGTAGGCAATTGAAAAGTAAAGTCCTCTCTCGACGAACAAAAGCCAAACTCTATAAGTCGCTCATAATTCCCGTCCTACTATACGGTGCAGAGGCTTGGACGATGACAACAACCGATGAGTCGACGTTACGAGTTTTCAAGAGAAAAGTTCTGCGAAAGATTTATGGTCCTTTGCGCGTTGGCCACGGCGAATATCGCATTCGATGGAACGATGAGCTGTACGAGATATACGACGACATTGACATAGTTCAGCGAATTAAAAGACAGCGGCTACGCTGGCTAGGTCATGTTGTCCGGATGGATGAAAACACTCCAGCTCTGAAAGTATTCGACGCAGTACCCGCCGCGGGAAGCAGAGGAAGAGGAAGACCTCCACTCCGTTGGAAGGACCAAGTGGAGAAGGACCTGGCTTCGCTTGGAATATCCAATTGGCGCCAAGTAGCGAAGAGAAGAAACGACTGGCGCGCTGTTGTTGACTCGGCTATAATCGCGTAAGCGGTGCCTACGCTAGTAAAGAAGAAGAAGAAGAATTTCTTTAAATTCTGGGTAGGTCATGTTCAACACCATTATTACTATAACAACGTTTGAAAATAAAGCCTATATGTACGTCTAAGTCTAAGTCTAAGTTGAACACTGAGCCTAAACTCCAGTATTAATATAAGTCTAAGTATAAATCTAAGCCTTATTCTAATTCTAATTTTAATATTAATTTTACTTTTAATTTCGGTTCTAATTCTAATTTAAATTTAAATTTAAATTAATTATAATTTGAATATTTTTTCTAATATTAATTTTAATTCTAGTTCTGGTTCTAGTTCTAATTCTTATTCTAGTGGTAGATCTAATTCTTATTCTAATTCTAGTTCTAATTCTAATTCTTATTCTAGTTCTAGTTCTAATTCTAATTCTAATTTTAATATTAATTTTAATTCTAATATTAATTTTAATTCTAATTCTAGTTCAAATTCTAATTCTAATTCTAATTCTAATCCTAATTCTAGTTCTAGTTCTAATTCTAATTCTACTTCTAGTTCTAGTTCTAATTCTAGTTCTAGTTCTAGTTGTAATTCTAATTCTAATTCTAATTTTAATATTAATTTTAATTCTAATATTAATTTTAATTCTAATTCTAGTTCAAATTCTAATTCTAATTGTAGTTCTAGTTCTAATTCTAGTTCTAGTTCTAATTCTAATTCTAGTTCTAATTCGAATTCTAATTCTAATTCTAGTTCTAGTTCTAGTTCTAATTCTAATTCTAATTCTAATTCTAATTCTAATTCTAATTCTAATTCTAGTTCTAATTCTAATTCTACTTCTAGTTCTAGTTCTAATTCTAGTTCTAGTTCTAGTTGTAATTCTAGTTCTAGTTCTAATTTTAATTCTAATTCTAATTATGTGTCTATGGCTATTCTTATGTCTTTGTTCCTGTCTATGTTTCTGTCTATGTCTATGTCTATGTCTATGTCTATGGCTATGTCTATGTCTATTCCAGGCCGAAGTCTTGGCCATAAGTCGGTGCATAGAGATAAATCCCCATCGCAACTATCGTAATGAGCGCATATCCATACTCAGCGATAGCCAAGCGGCACTGAAAGCGATCTCCGCTTACGAGATCAGATCGCTGCTAGTGCAGGAGTGTAGGGAACGGCTAAACAGGTTAGCGGAAGTGAACCGGGTACACCTAATCTGGGTACCAGGTCACAAAGGCATAGCCGGCAATGAACTGGCTGACGAGTTAGCCCGCTCCGCAGCCTCCACAAACATGGTAGGGCCCGAACCGTTCACTGGGGTGGGCCCCCACACTATAAAGGAGCTGCTGCGTAAGGAAGAAAGAGTGGGTAGAGAAGGTCATTGGCAACGGACGCATGGCATGCGGCATGCCAAGTTGCTGATAGGGGGGTACAACCTCAACAGGTTCAAATCAATTATAAACCTCCCAAGGACTAAACTCAGACTCTTGGTCGCATTCTACACCGGCCACTGCAAGTTGAATAGACACCTACACAACCTAGGACTAGCCTCTTGCGGCAACTGCCGGTTCTGCGACAGGGAGCCTGAAACCCCGGAGCATCTGCTAATCGACTGCATCGCAGTCTGGAGACGCAGGTCTAAGGCCCTTGGAACCATATTTCCAAATAGGGATCGCATCGACTCACTAGCTCCCAGCAAAATCTTGGAATTCATCGATTTGCTGGGGCTCGGGGAGTCCTTGTGAGCTAGGAGAGGGCACAATAGACCCAAGGTCGCAGTGCATACCTCAATCTAAATCTAATCTAATCTAATGTCTATGTCTACGTCTATGTCTATGTCTGTGTCTATGTCTATGTCTATGTCTATGGCTATGTCTATGTCTATGTCTAGGTCTATGTCTAAGTCTATGTCTATGTCTATGTTTCTGTCTATGTTTCTGTCTATGTTTCTGTCTATGTCTATGTATATGGCTATATCTATGTCTATGTCTATGCCGAGAGGTCGCACACATTCCCTGATCTGGACAAAAAACCACAAAAATTTACATCCAGACTGCTATTAAGCTTCTCAGTATGCCGAATCTCATTAAATCAAATTAACCTTCAATTGCTTGCGAAAAAAAGGGTAAAAAATAATATGAAATTCAGCAAACTCGACGAACAGTGAAACCAATTAAGCGCACAGCAATAAGTCAACAATGGGCCGTTGAATCGGATCATGAGCCAATTATTTTCCGCTCGATTGTACATAAAAACTGCAAACTATCGGCAAAAACAATAACAATTAAGAGAGACCATAAAAGCGCAAACAAATAAAATAGAATTGTGTAATCATATTACAATTGAAATGTTGCAAGCAAAATTGCATGCAAATGCAACAAAGTATTATACTGAAAAAACATTAATTATGCGCAGCCGGGAATAGCTATACGTATGCATATGTAAGTTTACTTTTATCCCATTGGAAGCCAGCTTATTTGATTTAAGTCCAAATTATATTACTCGATTTTTTACCACTAATTATGGAAAATGTCAAAATGGGATAAAGGCGACTCAGAATTGTCGAAAGGATTCAGAGATAAGTAAGGATTAAACGGGCGTGGCGAGTTAAAATGGAAGGCAGACAAATGAGGTAATTAAAAGAGAGAAGAGAAGTTCGTGAATAAAGCTTAATAAATAGGTATAGACGTATGTATGTACGTATGTATTCATGTGTGAGCTTAATAAGAAACCTTAAGCTTAAGTAGACTTTATCTGGTTGTAATAATTTATAATATTTTATTTACATTTTTATTTTATTTTAAATATTAACTTTATAATTTAAAATTTCCGCTACAAAACGTGGCAACAATATTAACACAAAAGAAATGTAAATTCTGCGTCTGTGTCACATTTAAAAGCCGTCAAAACTTTATCAAAAAAGCTTAAGCTTCTCGCATATATGACTTTTAAGCAGAAAAACCTGCAAGGTGTAGATCAGTAAATGTGTCAATGGAAAAGAAGTATGGCCTTGTGAAATGTAATTATACCTAGAATTCACAATCACACAGCCAAAATATAAACAAAAAAATTTACTATTAAAAAAAAAAAAGAATTAAAAGCCTTCATTTAATGTCATCGAGCAGCAAAAGCGGCGTAAAATAAATCAAAAGTAGTCAGATTTAACCGCAATCGAAATTAACGTTTGCCAATTTGCGTCATGTTGCAATTGCATTATAGCCGTTTTTATGCATCGCAATCACATTACTGTACTCGAGGCGCCGCGCTCAATGAGCAACGAGCGAGAGAAATGTGTTGAAGTAATGAAAGGAAGGAAAAGTACAGCAAAAAACTGCAAAATCAATGACAGTTGCTCATGAATATATGGATATATAGACAAACCGTTATACCCTTGAGGGAAATTATGTAGTCAAAATGAAAATTCTATAGTAGTACGAGTATAGTAGTAGAATCAGGGCTCACTGAGCTTTTACATTTACAGAACAACATTTGAACGATTTGGCTTTTTGGTTGGACTATGAACAGCGCTACTATGAAGTTACTTTGCGACACATTTTTACTGGTATTGGATCAAGGGTTCATAGGCTTAAACGCAGCTAAGAATATTTGAAAGCAGGTTGTAGGTTCTGTTACTCAGTCCCATTGATGATTACCATCTTTTTATTACTTTTTATACTTTTACTTCAAGAACTCGAGTTAAAGATAAATATTAAGTTGTGTCCTAAAAAGACAGTCCTATAATATATGTACATACATTAACATATGTACTTATATTAGAAACAAAGACGATTAGCTTCTTAACGTATTCAGGATTTTCTGGAATTATTCTGTCGAGTCTCATTTCACTATATCTTTCTCTCTCTACATCTGTCTCTATCTCCTTCTATCTATGTTCATCCTTCCCTATCTCTACTTCTAACTCTAGCTCTATTCCTAGCTCTATCTCTCTATCTCTATCTCTATCTTTATCTTTATCTTTATCTTTATCTTTATCTTTATCTTTATCTTTATCTTTATCTTTATCTTTATCTTTATCTTTATCTTTATCTTTATCTTTATCTTTATCTTTATCTTTATCTTTATCTTTATCTCTATCTCTATCTCTATCTCTATCTCTATCTCTATCTCTATCTCTATCTCTATCTCTATCTCTATCTCTATCTCTATCTCTATCTCTATCTCTATCTTTATCTTTATCTTTATCTTTATCTTTATCTTTATCTTTATCTTTATCTTTATCTTTATCTTTATCTTTATCTTTATCTTTATCTTTATCTTTATCTTTATCTTTATCTTTATCTTTATCTTTATCTTTATCTTTATCTCTATCTCTATCTCTATCTCTATTTCTATCTCTATCTTTATCTTTATCTTTATCTTTATCTTTATCTTTATCTTTATCTTTATCTTTATCTCTATCTCTATCTCTATCTCTATCTCTATCTCTATCTCTATCTCTATCTCTATCTCTATCTCTATCTCTATCTCTATCTCTATCTCTATCTCTATCTCTATCTCTATCTCTATCTCTATCTCTATCTCTATCTCTATCTCTATCTCTATCTTTATCTTTATCTTTATCTTTATCTTTATCTTTATCTTTATCTTTATCTTTATCTTTATCTTTATCTTTATCTTTATCTTTATCTTTATCTTTATCTTTATCTTTATCTTTATCTTTATCTTTATCTTTATCTTTATCTTTATCTTTATCTCTATCCTCTGTTTGTACCACTATAGCTATAACTACCTGAACCTCTACCTTTATCACTATCTCCATCGCTCTCTGTCACCATATCTTACCCTCTAATAGTTCAACATCTACACTTCCACATCGACAAGCACGTTGCTCTCATTTTGCAACGAAAATACATTTTCACTTCGATTGCAAATGCAATTAAACAGTTAATGCGAGAAAAGACCTCTTCCTAACGTCGAATTGGAAATTAGTGGCGTGAAATTGCCATAAGCTCATTTCGCAATTAGTGAGCAGACAAAGTCAGAGCAACAAATGGCAAAATGTAGAAACAACAGAGAAACAACGAATGGAAATATACATTTGTATATTTATCTCATAATTAAAAAATAATCATGGCGACATTCACATAAATACTCCGTAAACGTTTCTCAAACGGAGTATCAAAATTGTATATGATCTGGCGTTCAATAATGTTTGAATTAGATGTAACTGACAAACATACGAGAATTTCGAATCGAGAGGGTGAGAAAACCCTTGAATTATGTTGTTGTTGTTGTAGCGGCAGAATTCTGCCGAGTTGACAGTCCTTGGCTGGATAAAAATCCGGGTCCGTTTCGGTTACGTAGACCCGACTGTCGTTTGAACGGAGCCTTGAATTATCTAATAAGATTATTGTGCTGTGTTGGTATGTCAGCGGTGGTGTAAAACACTCATCATTTGTTATAGAATGTCAAAGTTTACCTAACCCAGAATTAGGTAGAAAGTTAGGTTATGGTCCTTGGTAGAGGTAGCAAAATGTTGGGATCCAAAATAAGATGCCTGAGGTTGTTGCCGATGTGATGAAAAAATAATTTAAATTTATTTTGGAAGAGAATTGAAGACTGTAGAGTGCTGTGCAAAATTCAAATATAGATTAGTCAGGCTCTTCCGGATGAAACGATGCACATATCGTCACCTAAAAGGCAAGGCAACGTTTCATCGAGAAAATCGAAATTGCATTTTTTATTTCTAACGATTTACTACATCATATTACATTACATATACAGGGTAGGCCATTTAAAGTTGACCCATTTGTTTCTAAAAAAAAAGAACAAAAGAAAACAATGTTTTTTGTTCATTTCAAAAATAATTTATTTTGGTCCAAGGGGATTTGTTTCAGCTAATATTTAAAAATTAGATCGCGTAAATGTGCACCTTTAGCTTTGACAGCTAAATGCAGTCTTTTTTCGACATTTTCCATGACTTTGGCCAATGTTTCGGATGATATGGCGGCTGTTTCACGTCGAATGTTGGCTTTCAGTTGAGCTAAGGTCTTTGGCTTATTAGCGTATACCTTGGATTTCAAATAACCCCACAAATAAAAGTCTGGTGGCGTCAAATCTGGTGATCTCGGTGGCCAGTCAACATCACCATTTTTCGATATCAATCGCCCGGGGAAAAATGGTCGCAATAAATTGATTGTTGGTCGAGCTGTATGGCATGTAGCCCCGTCCTGTTGAAACCAGAAGTTATCCATGTCATTTTCGCGAATAAGGGGTATCACAAAATCCGTTATCATGGCTCGATAACGCTCACCATTGACTGTTGTCGTGGCTCCATCATCGTCTTCGAAAAAATACGGTCCGATGATCATATTCGCGCAAACACCGCACCAAACTGTTACTTTTTGGTCGTAAAGAGGCTGTTCTTCAATTAATTGAGGATTTTCGGTGGCATAAAATCGGCAATTTTGCTTGTTTACGCCTCCATTCAACGAGAAATGTGCCTCGTCTGACATGATGAGTTTTCACCAAAAGTCAAGTTCGTTTTCAGCCATTTCGATGGCCCATTTGCCAAAATTTAGGCGTCGCGGATAATCAGCTGGGTTTAGTTTTTGTGCCATTTGAATTTTATATGGAAACATCTTCAAATCTTTATGAATTATGCGTCGGAGAGTGGTGCGAGAGATGTCTAATTCCTGAGAGCGGCGATAACTCGATGTCGATGGAGTCTCCTCAATACTGGCTCGTACAGCTTCGATATTTTCATCAGAACGTCTTGTGCGTTGTCTGGATGCATGACTGGCATTACTGAGATTACCGGTGTTCACAAATTTTGCGTATAAAGACTTAATTGTGTTCTTAACTGGAGCACTTTTCACTTTATTTTTTTTGCGAAACGCACGTTGAGTTAACACAATTGAAAAGTTATTTTGAATATAAAGCTGAACAATTTCAGCGCGTTCTTTTGGAGTGTACTGTTCCATGGTATAAATTGTCTTCGAATGACGCTTCTAACACGGTATGACATTAGCCGATTTGTCAGCGCTGTTAAAAGTTACAGCGTTGCCAGATGGGTCAACTTTAAATGGCCTATAGTTTTTCCTTCGCCTGCAAACTTATGAAAAGTGATGTTAGGTTATTTTGGATTTTAGGTGGCGATATAATACAATACAACCACCAAGTGGGTCTATCAGTCTTTTCAATATTTTAAAAATTTGCAAAGATAATAAAACTAACCGTTAGTTTACCAGTTACTATTTGCGACTGTGATGTTAAAGGCTGTTTCTTGCTAATTTTGGGTTGCTAAAACAAATAATTATAATAAAAAAGGTCGTAGCAAGTAGTATTTTGTTGTGTTGTAGTCAAGGGATGTAGGGGTCAAACCAGTGCCATTTACTAAAAGTACAAAAATAGCTGTCGTGATAGAAATTTATTAACTCAAATTCGTAATCAGAACAAGTCAAGTACCCCATAGGCCTCTTAGAACATTATTAGCAAATTTTTTCTTCACATTTTTAGAGTAGTGTAATGAATGTAAGACATTTTCGAAATCTTCGTCAGCAGATGTGTCTGGATAAATAGCAATAGAAAAAGAATCAAGCGGAGGAGGAACAAAATACGAAAATTTGAAACCATGAAGCATCGTCTGACTTTGAATTAATTAATGCGAGACAGGGAAAAGATTGCGTAAAAAAATCGTTGTTTTCTCTCCAGAAAATTAGTTGCGCAAGAGAGATGGATTAAGAAATGAAAAGAGCATATAAAATATGGACGACAGTCGCTCAAAAATTGTCGAAAAAACGAACCAGCAACGAAATAATCGGTACACACAAGCCTAAAATTTCAAAAGACACTTATTGACACAAGAAACTCGGCACGAAAGCGGAAAGCGATGACAAGATAATTATTGCAGCAACAAACACACGCACACACCATATAAAGAAAGACACACAAATATTTACTTTATAGATTACCATCTAGCATACAATGACAAAATATGCCTATTTGTCTTTCGTGTGCCTGCCGTGGGTGGTGCATGCAACAGCAAGCGTATTGTGTGGCACATCCTCAAAGTCTGACGACACGTTGCTGGCAAATGCGGCATGAGGCAGAGATAGATGATAGCTGTGCTTGTATTAACATGTGTACGTGGCAATTTGTTGCAAGCATGCAAAACCGCACAAAGACTACTTACAACACGAAGGCAAACGCGAAAATTAGCAACATAAAATAAAAAAGGAACAACAACAAAAAGTGAAATTGATGTTTCACTTACCTTGCAAGCAAATGATGATGACTAACGCCAATATGAGCTTTAGCGGCTGTGGCAAGTGATGCTGATGCTGATGTTGATGTCGTCGCTGTTGCATGCCGCTTTGTGGCATCACTGCGTTGGCGCCGACTGCAGCTGTGTTCGCTTTCATTGTGTGGTATTTTCCGTTTATGTTGTTGGTTTTGTTGTTTTGCTGAATATTATTTTAATTTAGCCGCTATTTTTCGCCTTCGTTGTGTTGCGAAACTTTTTCTTTTTCATTAAACTTTTTTGATTTGCCGTTGATTTATGTTGTTATGCTCTTCACAAGTCACAATTTATTTTTTATTGTCGCATTTTTCATTTCACATTTACACATATATTTTTTATTTTTTCTTTTTTCGTTAATTTTGGTTATAGAGCTGGCGCGATTTCGTGCGCGATTTGCATAGAAAACTTTGGCTAGTATTTGTTTCTCTATTTAAAGCTGCTTTCTGGCGCCGTTCTTTTTGTTGCTGTACACGCGTTGATTTTTTTTCACAAATTCGAAAAACGAAAATACTGAAAATATGTCAGGCGACTTTTTTAATTTCAAAATTTTTGTTTCTCCATTTTAAATTTGTGTATTTCATTTGCAGCAGAAACATAAATGCTGGAATGACATTTGAAATGGATGAAAATTGTAAATGAGTCACAAAGTCTCAACGTTGTTAGAAAAGTGTAAAGAGTGAAAAGAAGCTTATATCTGACAACAGAAGCTGAAAAAGTAAAGAAGGGTTAAATACGTTGAAGTATCTTGTTTTCTCTCTGTGATTATATGAGAAAACACGTGCTGAATTGTTGAAGAGAATAATATATGGAAATAGCCAAACAAATATAATTAGTGTATGCATGCGGATCATAAAAAGCTATGGAGGAATCCATTTAATTTTAGCACCAAAGCAGCTTTTGCTCCAATATAGTATAAGCCTACTTAACTTCCTGATAAGTCTTGTACTGAACGAAATATAACTATATACATATCTATTATATTTTAAGGATGGGGGCTGAAGTAAGATTTGCGCAGATATCAAGTCGTATTTACCTTACCGAATGGCAACTTGGTGGCGAAACTTTATTAGGAAATTTGAGTGTGATATATTTACATATGTACACATTGAGCCAGAAATGGGCCTCATCGCTGAACAAAATTTGGCTCGAAAGCGTCGGATCTTCTAAGAACTTTTTAAGAGCTCATCTAACGAAGCGATGCCACTTGGGAAGGTCGAGGGGTATTAGTTCTTGCCCACTCTCAGCTGGGGCCGCTATGTTTCCTTCACTGCGTGCTGGGTCTTAAAATGGGTGATGGTGTTGGAAATGTATGCTCAGTGGGCTGACTATGTTGACCATGAGTTGAGCGTAACTTTTTCCATGATGATACCAATCAATATTAAACAAAATTAAAATGATAGCTTGACACGACTCACGTGTGATCTGTCAAAAAAAAAAAAATCTATTGGAAAAAGTATCTCTACTTGAATCACCGGTATCTCTAACTATCACCGGTATAGTTAGTCGAAAGAGACATATGGCATACGAAGGCTCGAAAAGATATAGTTTGCTTACAATATTTTTTGATGATAGTCACCAGATGTTAGTTGCTTTATATATATAGGTTGACTATCTACACTGAAATAATTCAAAAAGGTTTAAAAGTAATCAGTGGGCGTAGTTGTATACCGATTGTATTCCAATGTTTCCCCTTTTGAAATTGTGTCTGGAAAACGGGATGAAATGAGCTATACATATATAATATATATATGTATATATATTTTTTTTTTTTGAATTTTCTTAAGGATATAATCTTCGAGATATTGTACCAAAAAAGTTTTTGAGCTATTCGTTTATTAGAAAATATTCTTCGGTCGCTCTGAAACGTTCGTAAAAAACTCGTGGTATCGTAAATTTAGTAGTACGTATCCATATGTTGTTAAACTCAATATGAAGCTTGGCCCTCCTGCATAAATTTTATATTTTTAGCTTAATTATCCGCTGATTTATAGCACTTGCTAGTTGGAGGGACGGATGTAAGGACAGATATTTAAGAGATCGCTTCGATCTGTCATTCATTTCGCAAGAGCACTTAATTTAGCCAATTTCACAGCATTACAGTCAGTTATCAAAATCTTCTGAATAACACATAGATGGCACTCGAGAATAAAATCCATAAGTTTTTTAGTTAACTCTAACCTTCAAAAAACGCATGAATAAATTTGACGTTTGTGAATTGTGTCAATTTGAGTGAAGAAACTTCGGTTATTGTAAAAAATAGATAAAAAGAAATAATACTTTTTGAAGAAAAATACAGTTGAAGTAAAAACTTGGTCATCTGAATTGTCTGCATGCGATCAACCCGCTCCGAAGCGTAAAAAAACGCAACAGTCGGCTGGCAAGGTTATGGCGTCTTTATATTGGAATGCGCTTGGAATAATTTTTATTGACTAAGAAGAAGAGTTATCAACAGCGACTATAACATAGCGTTATTGAAATGTTTGATAAGGAAAGTGTTGTTTCACCAAGACAATGCACTGTTTTCAAAAGTCAATGAAAATGGTGGCAAAAAATCATGAATCGGGCACCGCATTGCTTCCACATTCACCGTATTCTACAGATCTGACCCTCTGAGACTATTTCCGAGTACTTTTCAATGCTTGCTAACTCTTTCTGCGCTAAATTTAGAAACTGTCTTTTGTCGAAAACAGCTTAGATAAATAAGCAAACATCAAATGTTAGCACAAATGAGAGTAAATTACTTTCTCTTAAATAAAGACTAAGAGCAAATATGCAAAACGTATAATAAATATAAATAATTAAATAGCGTCAATTATGAATTTGGCGACTAAAAACTGCAGTTTTTTGGTGTTTTTGTGCACCTTTTTCGCTCATTTCATTCATTTCACTCAATTACTAAACTTCCAGTGCTTGCACACATTAATTATTGTCTCACTTAGCAGCACACTTGAAAACAATTAACATTTGCACAGCTTCCGCTTCCGCTGCTCGCTGCATTGCATTATACTTCAACGACAAGCGTCAATTTCACTCCAGTTTGTTATACTTTCAGTGTGCATTTTATTCCACAAAGCTCATACATAAATTTTCAATATTTTTATGAAATATTTCATTCGAGCGCATTTTTTTTTTAATTTTTTTTTGGGGGAATTTCTTACAGTTTCTGCATTTTCTATGTAAAACTGCTTTGTCTTGCGTTGACTTATGATGTTGTTATTGTTTTTTTATGATTTGTAAGCATACATGTGTTTAATATGGATTTATTGGCATTGCAGCGCACTTTCTTTGTTAGCTTCGATCGTTGCTAGCTCATCGTGATGCAGCGTTCTTTGGCACGCTCAAAGGTTACGCTTCACGCTGGCTTACTTCAAAGCGTTCGCGCATACTTACACCCACACACATATACATATAAGCATCGATTTTTGGCGCGTGGGCATTTTTATCGCTCAATTCTGTTGTTGCTGCTTGCTTGCAAAGAATTTAGTTGCTTGGCACGCGCATTTTTCCTTTATTGAAATGCAGTCCATCGGAAAATTCTGCAATTATATGAAAAGCAAAAAGTTTATGTAAGTAAGAGATTGGCAGCTCAATTGAGGCGTGTGTGCAATTTATATGTTAGACATTTTTTACAAATTTATAAAATAATTACTTAAAAAAAATGTGAATATTATTATATAATTATAACATTTTTAAACCACTGCATTCTGCTTGCTAGACTGATTTTAACATCTCAATAATTATAATGCCTAGCAAAACTCCAACTCTTCTTTCTTCAAACAAGAAAAAATGTTAACTCTTCTTGCACGGAAGCTAAAATACCATTCACAACTAAAAAAGTTTTCTCTGCAAGAACTTGATTCCGATCTTTCAGGTGGTATGTCAGCTATATGACATAGTAGTCCGATACAAGCGGTTCCGACAAATGAGCAGATTGTTGGCGAGAATTAAACGTGCACAAAATTTCAGAGTGATATCTCAAATAGTGAGGAACTAGTTCGCGTATATGAAAATAGACGGACATGGCTTAATCAACTCCGTTCGACACGCTGATCATTTACGTATATATTTCCTTCTGGATGGTATAGATTTCGAGGCAAATTTTTTTTTCATGATATTTAAAGGAAACAATATCTGTGTGGTGAGGCCTTTAGTTTAATTTTAGAATTTATAACGGAGATTTTCAATAAGAGCGTTACAAAGTACAATTTTTTTTAATTAAACAAAACCGGATTGGGATATTAATGAAGTTCTATATTCCTGTGAAAGTACACTCGATCCATTTTGTATGTAACTCGCTGACTTTTCGAAGGTTCTTAAACATAAATCGGCCGACATTGCCGTAATTTCACGTTCGATATTCGTACGAAATTCATCAATCGTCGCTGGCTTGTCTACTTGACGTAGCTGCACCGGTAATAGTCTAACGGCGTCAAATCGCACTATCGAGGCAACCAATTGACTGGGCCATTTCGTGAGATAACACGTTCACTAAACTTGGTTTCTCAATAAATCGATTGTGAGATTTGCTGTGTGATTTTTGGCGCCGTTCTGTCAATTGTGTATTGTCCAAGTAAATATTATCATATTCGGGCTAAAACTATTCGGTTATCATTGAGCGGAAGCGATTTCCATTCACCGTAACGTGTTGGTCTTGATCATCATGGACGTAGTACGGCCTAATGATGCCGCCGGCTCAAAAGCCGCACCAAATCGTAGTTTTTTCGGGATGCAATGAATAATTGACAAGGCCTTTTTTTCAGAGTTCAGACTCATCGCTGAAGTTGATTTTTTGATGAAAATCCGGAGCTTTTTCGATCTGTTGCTCGGCTCAATTCACGAAGATGTGACGATTCTGGTTGCTAAGAGGCTTCAGTTCTTGAGTCAATTTGTTCTTACAAGGATGTAGGCCAAGATCTTTTCACAAAATTTGCCACAATGACGTCACAGAGATGTCCAACGCATGAGAACGGCATGTGAGAGACTGATTTGTGTCTTCCTTTATTGATGGCGCCAGCGGCAGTAGTAATCTCGACTGTACGGGCAATTCTTTGTCTTAATGCCACGGGAACATTTTGTACTATGCCTGTGGATTCAAATTTTTCCCCTAAACACTCAATTGTTGATCTGACCGGACGATTATGCCGACCATAAATTGGACGTAGCGCTCTTAAAGTTGAGGCCACTGACTCAGAATTTCGGTAGTAGATTTTAATTATTTCGCCTCGTTATTTGATCATATATCTTTATGTGACAAAATGCCAAACCTTACTGAAGAGAAATGTCAAAAGAGCTGAAGAAATATGGCGCCGTTTTTTGTCCCTATCTGTGTACTTTTGTAGCGTCCCTATTGAAATCCCCGTTAAGTGAAGAGAAGTGGTTTCTTTTTTCAGAAAAGTAGAAAATAATTATGAAAGCTGAGCAAGCCTCCAGAGGAATTTGTTGAGTTCTATTAAGAAAGAGAAATATTATGCAGATTGTTATTTACTTAAGTAATGGGAAATACTATAAAGAAATTTTATATTTTTTTGACTTGGCTCCATCAATCAAATGTAACCTCTTAAACGTAAGTAGCTCTTATGACTCAAAACCGATTATTTTATGAAGTTTTTTGAATATTGATTATATGTACCTCTAGAGGAACTTTGTGGACCTCTAATGGGGTAAAGAACGCAGCATTGGCATATTTGAGTGTCTCAATTGCCATCATTTGACCTGAATAGCATACCTAAGATAATCTGCGCCATTCAAACCTCACAGAGTTGTGTCTAATCGCCTCGGTTTTGAGTTATGTATTATAAATGACTAATTATTTGAGATATCCATTAAAAAAGGAGAGACTGCTTTGCGCCTATACGTATGCTATATTTTTTCATAAATAGTTTCGTCGATATTTTTTGTTTATTAAGGGGTTACATACGTCCAGCAGCACCAAAAATGCGCTAAAAGAAAAACTGTTTTCAGAAGAGATAACAATAGAAATAAATATAAAGAAATTTTATACAATGTTTGTTGGTACTTAAAGTTTATAAAAAAATGTATTTTAATTTTTTTTTATAAAAATTAGTACATAAAATATCACGTGACCCAAAGTACAATGAAAAAAAGTTGTTCCACGGTCTGCATCATTTATCCTTGAAATGGTGATGGGTCTTTAAAAATAAAAAAAATCTTGTAAAATGAAGTTGTAGTTATAGTCTGTCGAGCCGAATTTTTTAATTTCGAAAAATTTTCCAATTTACGGAATTTCGAAAACAAGTATGCGTTTTACGTCATAAATGTCACACTTTAATTATGTTTATAAAATTTTTCAACAAAAATATCGAAAATCCGGCTCGACAGACTATAGAGAAAACATTTTCGAATATTAAAAAAAAAAATCGCATAAAAAAATTTTAAAAACTGTATAAGTTATCATGCAGACCGTGCCGGGAAAAGTAGGTTCGAGAAAAACGCGTTTAAACTTTCATGTGCCTCGAACGATAACTTTGTATCTATGGGGAATTTTTACAATCGATTTTCACAGAAATATGCCTAAAACTATAAAAAATAATAACCTATAAAAACAAAAAAATCGATTTTTAAAAATTCCTATAATAACTAATTAACTTCCGTAGTACAATTTTGTATGAAATTTTATTTATGTTAAATATAAAAAATACATACAGGGTAGGCCATTTAAAGTTGACCCATTTGTTTCTAAAAAAAAAGAACAAAAGAAAACAATGTTTTTTGTTCATTTCAAAAATAATTTATTTTGGTCCAAGGGGATTTGTTTCAGCTAATATTTAAAAATTAGATCGCGTAAATGGGCACCTTTAGCTTTGACAGCTAAATGCACTCTTTTTTCGACATTTTCCATGACTTTGGCCAATGTTTCGGATGATATGGCGGCTGTTTCACGTCGAATGTTGGCTTTCAGTTGAGCTAAGGTCTTTGGCTTATTAGCGTATACCTTGGATTTCAAATAACCCCACAAATAAAAGTCTGGTGGCGTCAAATCTGGTGATCTCGGTGGCCAGTCAACATCACCATTTTTCGATATCAATCGCCCGGGGAAAAATGGTCGCAATAAATTGATTGTTGGTCGAGCTGTATGGCATGTAGCCCCGTCCTGTTGAAACCAGAAGTTATCCATGTCATTTTCGCGAATAATGGGTATCACAAAATCCGTTATCATGGCTCGATAACGCTCACCATTGACTGTTGTCGTGGCTCCATCATCGTCTTCGAAAAAATACGGTCCGATGATCATATTCGCGCAAACACCGCACCAAACTGTTACTTTTTGGTCGTAAAGAGGCTGTTCTTCAATTAATTGAGGATTTTCGGTGGCATAAAATCGGCAATTTTGCTTGTTTACGCCTCCATTCAACGAGAAATGTGCCTCGTCTGACATGATGAGTTTTCGCCAAAAGTCAAGTTCGTTTTCAGCCATTTCGATGGCCCATTTGCCAAAATTAAGGCGTCGCGGATAATCAGCTGGGTTTAGTTTTTGTGCCATTTGAATTTTATATGGAAACATCTTCAAATCTTTATGAATTATGCGTCGGAGAGTGGTGCGAGAGATGTCTAATTCCTGAGAGCGGCGATAACTCGATGTCGATGGAGTCTCCTCAATACTGGCTCGTACAGCTTCGATATTATCATCAGAACGTCTTGTGCGTTGTCTGGATGCATGACTGGCATTACTGAGATTACCGGTGTTCACAAATTTTGCGTATAAAGACTTAATTGTGTTCTTAACTGGAGCACTTTTCACTTTATTTTTTTTGCGAAACGCACGTTGAGTTAACACAATTGAAAAGTTATTTTGAATATAAAGCTGAACAATTTCAGCGCGTTCTTTTGGAGTGTACTGTTCCCTGATATAAATTGTCTTCGAATGACGCTTCTAACGCGGTATGACATTAACCGATTTGTCAGCGCTGTTAAAAGTTACAGCGTTGCCAGATGGGTCAACTTTAAATGGCCTACCCTGTATCAACAGTTGTTAGCCAAATTTTTGGGAGGTGAGATAATGGCAAACCTTCTGCGGGCTACGAAAATATTGCATACAACAAGGATTAGTAATAGTTTTCATTGCAGAAGAAAGATAAGTGACCGGGAAATAATTTTTGTTTTCCAAAAATGCGCCTAGATCTCAGCTTAATAGAAATTTTAAATGAAAAAAAAGTTTGATGAGCACGAACTATTTTTTTATAAGTTTTTTTTTCCGACAATATAGCCTACATTTAGGCTAAACAGTAATTTAAATTGCACTGGCTTCATGAAAAAATTTTTTAAATATTTTTGATTAACATTTTTCTAAAAATATAGTCTAAATATAAAAAAGTAATGGTTGAAAAGCAGTAAAAAGTTAATATGTAACGAAATAATCGTTTATTAAAATTTATTTTCCGAACCTATTGCCTACATCCAGACTAAATAGCACTTTAAATTGCAGAAAAATTTTAATAATCACGAAGTTACTATATATGTATATATTTTTAATTTAAAGACTTTAGTGTCACTGAAATTAAAAAATAAATTAAAAAAAATAAAATTAAAAAAATTTTAATTAAAAAATTATTTTTTTTTGATATTCTAATAAAAAGTGTTATATAATTATGTATTTCATTAAAATTAAAAAACAAAAAATAAATTAAAAAACTAAAATTAAAAAAAAATTTAATTAAAAAATTATTTTTTCTTTTGATATTCTAATAAAAAGTGTTCTATAATTAAGTATTTTACTAAAATTAAAAAAATAAATTAAAAAAATAAAATTTAAAAAAAATTTTAATTAAAAAATTATTTCTTTTTTGATATTCTAATAAAAAGTGTTATATATTAATGTATTTCGCCGAAAGGAACTAAAGTATATTCATTTCATTAGAACTTTCAAGAACTTTCAGGCAAATGAAGTGCCGCCAACATTCAGCTTCCACCAAAAGTGCACTTAAATTCAAAAGGGAAATTCCAAAACTCTTCCTAGCAATAGTTAAATCGTACTTAATCACTAAAATCATGAAAGAAATAAATAAATTGCTCATTTACTGAAAACTCTTTCGACCGGCTCGCAAAGCGGCTGAGGGCAGCACCTGCACTGCACTGGCGCATTACTCATACGCACTGGTGCGCCAAATGCGACTTTAATTGCGCCGACTACGTTTGCACGTTCGCTGCCCTGCCACAGAGACACTTAACATTATTACTCGAAAGCCAACTAAGGTACTCATTTACTTAGCAAAGGAAATATATCATGAAAATGAAATGAAAATGACAAAAAAAGGCAACAAAAAAAAATCTAACAGAAAGCTATAAAACCGGGTAGGCAGCGAGCAAGTGCAAGTGCAAGAGCGGGAGTGTGAGGGAGCGAGCGCAAATGAATGAGTGAGTGTTAAGTACACTTGTGTCGCATTGTGGCGCATTCATTTGCACAAGCCCGGCTCACCGCTCGCTGCTGCTGTTGCATGACTTTTGCTGCCATACTTCAGTGTTGCACGCCACTTTGCAGCCGTTGAGTCGTCCTTACCGCTGCTGTCTCGGCTGCCTGCCGTCTCTGCGTGTGTATGCATGTGGTATGAGTACCGGTATTCATCTTAATTTCTTTCATATTAAAATGGAAAATTTTCCAAAGTACCGGGAAACAGTAATGCTGCAAAATGCTAAGTTGCTGGTTGAAGGCGTTGACGGCGGAAAGAGGGGGAGATGAAATAAAATTTAACCCTTTTCAACGGAAGCGAGACCTAGTGAAAATTACACTAAACGTTGCATGCAAGTTTTCTTCGCATAACCAAGCCAACGTTGTTCGTGGCATGCATACACTTCGTGCAACTTCAGCAATTTAAGGAGTGGTTGCGCTGGTGGCAAGTTGCAGTTATGCAACGATTTTCCAATTTTCCGCAACAAAAGTACACGTCATTGTGCTGCGCACTCGTGGGCACGTTCGTCACTTAGCTTTTTATATGTGCGCGCATGTGTGTGTGTGTGTGTATGTGTATGTATACCGTAAAATTGTCATGCACTTGTTGTTGTAATGCAAAAATGTTGCCACATGCAACGCCTGCTGCATGCTAATGTTGCTGATATTTAGCAACGCTCCGTGTTGGTGTTGAAATGTCGCCGGCGGCTATATATGCAGGTGTGTTGCACGTGCAACATTTGCAGAAATTTTTAGCTTTTACCTCACAAATGCCTACAAAGGCTATTATTTAGCGGCAGCAGTATTTAGTACTTATTTTCGCCAGGCGCCTGTGCATGTGCTATGTGCTTTACGTTGTTGCATATATAAGTACACACAGAAATATTCACAAGAACTCTGAAGAATTCCTAATTCTTGCTGAAACAAAGTTTGCCCTGCAATTTGCTTTAAAAATAGGTAAAACGCCTAAAAGTATGCAACAATATATAAAAGTAGTGTGCGTACAAGTAGAGCGCCTGTAGATATGCAACGCGTGACATAAAATTCTTGAATGTTAGACTTTTTCAAGAAAAAATTTTATTTTAGCTTCAACTAGAGGAACTTTTTCTGTTTTTTTTTTTATCGCTTTTTAACAATTTTTACGAAAAATAATTTATTTTAACTGCCATTACATAAGCGACTTATTTTAAAACCTTTAAAATTCGTTACTTAAAATCTATTTTGTGTGCATACTGTAAGCATATAAGGGTTTGAGTTTCATAGAATTCTTTTGCTTTTACACCACCTTTACATGCCACACTTGGCGTTGAATGGAGTCAAGTTGTTCAAAGCCGAGAGTTAAGTTGCCAGCCGTAATGGTTCCCAATGTAATGGCTTGCTTTTTTATTACTTCCACAATTCGTTTAGAAAAGTCTCGCAAATGGACTGCCACTCACTTGTACGCTGGCGCAGACTTTCAACTTTACAAGGCGAGCAAAGCAAAAAAACTAAAAAAATGTTTGAAAAAATTAGAAAAACTGCAGTTATGCAGTTAAGTAATGCAAAGCGTGGAAAAAAATGCAGGTGAAGTGAAATTTCTTTGGAAAGATGTTAAGCCTTCGTACAACTTCTTTTTCGTTGTTATAATTGTGTAGTGGAGTGAAGTGTAGAGGTTAATGGAGCCTAGTAATGAGACAGAGGATCTTCAAGTTGAAATTTACATTTACATTTTTTAGAAAAAACAGCGACAGCAAATGTCCCTGCAGTAATTTGGTGGAAGGCTAACGAGTTGAGAGTGCTGGACCAGATAAAATCAAGGTGCTTTCCGTTGATGCAGACCTGACCGTCGTGAGAACGGTCTCAACCATGTTCAAGAAAGAGGATCGCCAGATCTCGTCGAATCCGTTGGAATGAGGAATTAATGAAAAGTCGGCACCCTCCAGTGACGTCGACTCGACTGTCGTGAGAACGGTCTTAACTACATAATTCGTCTTCCTTTATGGCAGGATGTCGTAAACCAACTCTTTTATTTCAAGGAGATTGCGAACGAAATATAACTAAAAAAGATGATTTTTTGTTCTGCGCTGTGATGATAAGTGTACCAATCTGTGATCAAATTTGGAGAGAGTCCGGTATTTTACGATGCAGTACAAAAACTACTAATATTCATAATTTTAGCTATCAGACCCGAAATAGATAAAATCAGCAACAACAGAGCAGGGCTGACCAACTTTTATTGTAGCAAATCGCTTAGAGATTTTAGCACAAATATTTATATCTGCTTGATTGTCTCTTAAATGAGAAATGAACAACAGAATCGGTAACTTCTGGGTCGGCGGTAAGATAGCTTTTTTTTATTCTAGGCAAGGTACCATTCTCATTAGTGAATATAAAAATGTCATTTAAAACCTTTATATGTATATGCTAGCATGGTAAGCCTCAGACATACATAGATCAGGCTTAAATAAGGCATCATTCAGCGCAGCTCTTCTTGGGATGCGTTAACCTCAACTATTATAAGGAAAATATCTAAACTCGTTGCTTTTTAATGTCTTGAAATAACTGAGACTTGAAGTAAATTGGCAGTCGACTGCCGAATCTCATTTTGGATTCTACTTGGAGTTCAGTAACGGATGGCAGTTAAAACAAAAAACCATAATTTTGGTTGTACCGAAGGTGCATCTTTGATAGTAAAAAAAGGTAGTAAAAAGATATTCATCCCGGTTCTAATCGATCAGTTTGAATGGCAAGTATACGATTTAGTAGTCCAATATCCGAAATTCCAAGCTGTTTCTTTAGGAGAACAGGACTTGGGCAAAATTTCAATATCTACAAATCTGAGGGATTAGTCCGCGTCTATGCAGACAGTTAGACTGGTGAACATGGACGGACGTAGACTGAGACTTGCATCGCCATCTCCACTGATAAATTGCAGTATAATCCTAGGTGCTATAGTCATAACTCTTGGGAAACATACATCCGCAGGTCTTTATGCTGCAACTACAGACCGCTATGAAGTCTAGCCTCAGGTGTTCGGGAGTGCTTGATGCCTCTTGAGCCTACAAAGCCCAGTTTAAATTGCCACAAGTAATCGGAATTTGTTCCTAGGGAGCTTTATTACACTTTTAAGGGGGGGTAAGGTTTGACAACTTTTTTTCCATTTTTGTTTTATTTTTTTTCTGAACCATCAACATCTCAAGAATATTGTGTTAAAGTTTTAGGTCATTCGGAGAAAAACTAACGAAGTTACAGCAGGTTGAATAACGGTACCTCTAACTTAGGTTTACGCGCCTTCCAGCTACCTGCACTGAGCGTACAAAACTTTGAATCTATTTTCCCCAATATGTCATTTTTAAAGTCGGTGACCAGCCTACAGAAAAAGCTACTGTATCGATCGTTTTGAAATTTTGTACAAATATTCTACATATATATAGCTCTCGAATGACGTCAAGCTTTTCCACAAATTTTTATTACTAACAATTTTACAATAACAAATATGTCAATTTTTTTTGTCTAAAATCGTCATTTTGGCTTGAAAACGGTACCAAAAATTGAAAAATTGAAAAATTAAAAAAACTCGACGTCAATTGAAAGATAAACTAATGAACTAAAGAAAGCATTTTGATTTTTTGGTTTCAGATGATCCAGTGATGCTGTAGGCTGGTCACCGCACAAAAACTTCTTTCCGAAGTGCCTGCAGAGATCGACGATAAATCCGTTATTCCTCGCTATTTTTCGATAAAACTTTTTTTTAATATCCTTCAAATGTAGTATTTTTATATAATAATAAGTAAAATAAACCTACAGCAATATTTTTTTCTAAAAAAATTCATGAAAAAGGTCTTATTTCGACGAAACAAATCTTACCAAGTAAGGTTGTAACTACCAATGAGCAGTTTTGCCTGTTGCATACATGTGAGTTGTTGCCAATTCTTTTCCCTGTTCACTTTCTCCTTCTTGAAAAGCAGCTTCTTTGTGGTATGGAAATCAACAGCAATTCAATTTCGGATCTACCATCTTGGAAGCAGCTACAGAGCAGGTAAGCTTGTCAGCCAGTTCATTTTCGGCTAAACGCTTGTGACTTGGTTCGAAACTGATAGACGTTGTAACCTCGGAAGCTGAGATCACCTTAAGGGGTTAGGGGTAGTCAGAGGCACGAAAAAATTAAAATTTTCAGTATTTTTTTTGCTATTAAATCAAGTTATTTTACAAAAGTAGTAATACGGCATTGCTATGGAATGTGTTGACTTGAAGTCACGAAAATTTCAAAAAAAAAAAAAAAAAAAAAATTAATTTCCAAAGTTATAGTTGTTTGTGTCGACCCAGTTCCAAAAAAGGTACTTGCGGTGACAACCATAAGTCCTTGGAGATTCATCTAAAATCAATCGGTTTATAAATTTTTTTTATTTTATTTATTATTTTTTTTTAATTAACAAAATTGTGGCCTCAGGAAATTTTTTTTTAAATTTTTGGGAAAAAAACAACAGTTATTTGGTCTTAAAAAATCGAAATTTTTGAAAAAAAAAATCCTTTGATCAGTCCCGAGTTTATTATGTAATCTAAAATCTGTATAAATTTCATTAAAATCTATTGAGCGGTTTTCTAGTTACAGTTGTCACCAGTTCAAAAAACATAGTTTTGAGAAACACGCGTTTAAAGTTTGCCTTTTTGCTTTGAAGTGCCCGAGATCTGTTTATTATTTGTCGAATAACTCAAAAACTAATTACCGGATCAACGTGAACTTTTCAGAGAATATTTTTCAGGTATTACACTTAACGAAAATCCAAAAAAAAAAAATATTTTTTGGAAAATTCTAACTACCCCTAACCCCTTAAGTATAGCCTGAGTAACGCCCAATATGGATATTCTTTCATTGTAATAGTTGCATTGTAGGTTTATCTTTATACACCGATATAAAGGCTTCTGCTTGAAAAATCCTCGGAAAGCGAGCCATAGGTAGGGATACTGGTGGGCGATACTGCGACACGTGTACTAATTTTTTCGCCGTTTGTGGGTAATTGTGGGTAATAGTGTTACCCCTTAGCAGTAGTTGTTACTCTATTTAGCCTTCAACTTCTTTGTAAAGTTTACCCTTTTGATAATGATGACCTCAAGTGAAGTTCCCTTAGGAGAAGAGCCAGTGGTATAGATAAATCAATTCAACTTTTCGCGATGATAAAAGACTGTATTTTATAGCATCTTTGACGTTTTCTTCGTGATGTTACCTTCTTTAGGGTATAAAGTCTTCATGGGGCTTATTAATGTAGAAAAGAGCAAGACACATACATAGATGATTTGTATTTATCAAAAACTTACTATTTCGGAGTAGACGTTTTGGCGTTGCTTTACTGTGAGCTTTATATTAATAACGTAAAGGCAAAATTGTGTATTAAATGCAATCCTGTGATCACTTTCAAAAATAGTTTTTTGATATTTAGTCTCGATAAGGTGGAATATTTGCGAAGTAACGCAACCATTGTACAAATAAGTATTCGTAAGAGTCTACACAAGCTGACAAAATTTCAAAGAAAGCAAGCGAATCCATTAGTTGTTGGGGGCCCAGATACCTTCGCCAATGAGTCTTTCGGTAGTCTGGTCATATAATATTTAAAAACCATAATAAAAAAATATGTTTTTGCACATCATTGTGATTTTTGTGGTTTCTTCTTAAAAAAATTGTGAGAAAATTTGAAAAAGCAAATTTAAATAAAATTATGAAGAACAACTGACGCCTGCAGCAATTTAACGGTGGTTTCTTTTGTGCTCATTATTTGTAATTACAAGTGTCGTTGCGCGTACACACTGCCACTTGCGCACCACTTGCCAGTTATTTATGCCTTAAGTGTCATATGCCACAACCACTTGCCGTCGGTCCTTTCATTTATGTACCCCCCATATTCACTGTCTGTGCGCGAAACTGAGAGCACACACAGACACACACAGCTACGAACACAGACGTGTATAGGTTGTGTGGTGTAATATGTACAGGTGTAATTGCAAGCTGCCTTGCCGCTTTGCAACAAATGTAAAGGAAACACAAATAATATGAAAAAATAATCGAAGAGGCACATTTGTCGTGTTAATTGCTTTCGAGTCCTTCTGCCTTACAGCTTCGCGCGCCGTGTAAGCAACACACGTGCCTACTCTCGCAGCTCCGTTCATGCGCTCATTCACTCATACGTTTTCTGCCGCATGCTTTTCGTGCCGTGCTGGCATTTCTTAAGTTTCAATTTATTTTTTTTATTTTCATTTCTTTCACTTTATTTTTCTTTATTCTCTTGTTGTTGTTGTTTTTGTGTTTTGGCTGTATGCCTTGCAATTTTTTTATGCTTTGATCTTCGACCATTTTCATTTGCAGAGTAAAATTAACGTTTAAGTGGAAACAAACGGAAGTTAAGAAGTGAGAGAGGATATACATATGTATGTGTGTGCGTGTAAAATATGTGCCTTGGTACTTATATAGGGAGAGGGGTAACAGAGTGCCGGCGCTGTGTATTCGTGTTTGAAATGTGCGCGCGCTTTCATGCTATTAACTCGATAGCTCTTGTACACGCATACATACTAACATATATGTATGTGTACACAACTCAGCCATAATTCTAAAGTTAGCTTAGAAATATTTGCGTATATAAGCAAAGAACAATCATGCTCGAAATAATAGTAGTGGGAAATATTTTACGAATCATTCTGTACAATCGCGCCTAAGAGACTTTGGCTCTAAAACCGGTTTCGAGCCAGCGATTTTTATGGTGCAGCTTAAAAGATCTGAAAATTCTTTTTTGTGGGAGATATCTTATATAAATCTGACCGATACCGATACATAATCAATAGAGTTTCAATCCTCCTACGTGTTAAATTTCATTAGAATATCTCAAAAGTTAACGAGAAATTTTTTCTGGCACCTGAAAACTTCGTCTTAAAACTCGCTGGCTCGAAACCGGTTTTAGACCCATAGTCTTTTAGCAAAGTTGTCTAGAATGATTCGTAGAACCTTTCCCTTTCCCATACGGGATTTTTCATGTTTTTAGCACCCACCAAGTTGACCCGCTCTAGTGTACATAGTAATACTCACATACTATGATATGTACTTAACGCAAATAAAGTTTTCGATTTCAAAAGGACGACGATGTCGATGAACCATACATACTACCAACTCTACGAAAATTTGAATAATTTTTAGACTAACGGGAAAACGATATACCTTATAAGTCTTGCTGTGATTCTAAACAGTTTAAAATGAACCAACAGCCAGAAAATGTACACACTTCAGCTCAACTGGCGCGTTAACAAATGTGGACCATTTTCAACTAACTAAACCTTCAAGCAAAATTTTGCAATACAAAAGCTCTTCATGACTTTCATCAGCAATTCTCAGTCTGCTTAGAATTTTTGGAAATTTATTTTCCTCCTAAAATCAAGAAGGAGAACTTACTCGTATATACAAGAATATCAAACTTCTTGCAAAGTTGTGCTAACCAGTACTCTTATTACGTGGTAAAGGTCTCATAAAGTCTTTATAAGATTCTTTATGGATCCTTATCATTCCGCGAAATAATAAAAAATGTAGTCTAAATTTATCGCTTGGAGAGACTTCTATTACAGCCAAGTGACAAGAAGCTTTCGAAAAACTGTTAGCACGATCGCAAAGATCCGCGAAAGATAGAAAATGAGAGCTCATACATTAGCAAGAACGTGGGAGCGCATAATCTGGAACAGAGATCTTTGGAATACAAATTGTTAGTGTCAATTTTAAATTATGATCATATTAAAGGAATTTCTTTGGCAATAAAGAAATATATTGAGCTTTCTGCTAAGAACACTGTCAGTAATGTAAGAGCGCATGAAAGTTTTTTCAATCATTTGAACCTCATATTGCTTTTTTTTAACTTTGGTATGTTTGGGTTCGAGGGTTTCAAACAACCGAATTTTTTTATTGTCTATATCAGTTCCACAACACCTCTCAAATATTGTCCTAAATTTTCCAGCTGATTCGAGTAATGGTTTCGAAGATACAGCCTTGAGAGCTTGTGTCCTCAAGGCTAGCTAGGATAAGTACGTCGTTTTTAAACGCAATTTTTTTCTAAACTGTGTTTTTGTGTTTGTCAGACTTTTTTTGTTAATAAGTTATGTTTGTCACAATAAAAATTCGAATAAAATATTTCATTTTTTATATGAGAAATTAAGAAAAAAAAAATGCTGTTTTCACCCGAACAAACCCATGAAACCCTTAAGGGGTTAGGGGTAGTCAGAGGCACAAAAAATGAGAATTTTCAGTATTTTTTGTTTGCTATTAAGTCATGTAATTTTACAAAAGTAGTAATACGGCATTATTATAGAATGTTTTGACTTTAAGTCACAAAAATTTCAAAAAAAAAAAAATTAATTTTCAAAGTTATAGTTGTTTGTGTTGACCCTGTTCCGAAAAAAGGTACTTGCGGTGACAACCATAGGTCCCTAGAGATTCATCTAAAATCAATCGGTCAAAAAGAATTAGTTTTATTAATAGATAATCCTGGGCCTGACAGAAGGATTTTATTTCTTTTTTTTTAATTTTTTTTTTTCTAAATTTTTGGGGAAAAATCGAAATTTTTGAAAAAAAAATCCTTTGATTTCATTAAAATTCATTAAAAATTAAATTTCATTAAAATCTACTGAGCGGTTTTGGAGTTACAGTTGTCACCAGTTCAAAAAACATAGTTTTTTTTTATCAAGTTTAAAGGTTCACACTGGCGCTTTGAAGTGCCCGAGCTCACTTTCTTATTTCTCGAATAACTGACAAACTAATTATCGGATCAACCTGACTTTCAGAGAATATTTCTAATATGTTACACTTAACGAAAATGCAAAAAAAAAAAATAATTTTTTGAAAATTCTGACTACCCCTTACATAAAACTAAAAGTCTGATATTGGTATTAAACTCGCGTCCAGAACGATCTTCTCTTTTTAAAAAAAACTTCTGATCCGACAATTGATGCCTCTTGCGAACATCAGCGGGTTTTTTTTTCATGAGTCATTTCGTGTCATAGACACTCTTCGAAGTTTGCGATGGTCTGCCTAACTTTGACCTTAAGTCACGTTAAATTTTCTTTACTTTTTACTTACGCTGCAATTTTTCTCAGCATAACCGTAATTCTAAACATTTTTACCCGTGCTGTTGATCACACCCACAAGTTCGCAATGGATTTTTCACTCAAAGGCCACATGTATATGTCTAACTCAATTGCGATTGTGACTTGCAATTGCCGCAGTTTTGATTTCGTACAACACTTGCCGTATAACGGTGCTGCTAGGTATCGACTTCCGGTAATTAACGAGTTCAACAATTTATGGAAATGAAAAGTAAGAGCATAGACGTGCAAATAGAAGTATTTAATAAAGTATTTGCTTTTCAATCTTGTTTGGAAATACTTTTCATCTTTTCCATTTCCGTTACTTTTCGAGTTCTTCTACCTTTTAACGGCATGTTGGCGTGCGCAATTTCTTTTTCATTATTTATATGCTATTTCATAGCTTCGCCTACGGTGTTTACAGCTTTTTTTTTATAGAATTATTATTGTCTTACATATAAAGTTGAAGGGTAATGGAAAGGTGGTAAAGGTTTTTACATACTACATATATACTGTTTGGACTTTAAGAAGTGAATTTAATTGAAAAACAGTAGTTCAAGCAGGACTTTGCTTAATTTATTTATAAATGTTAATTAAAGGGGAAAAAGACATTTAAAATTATAAGTATATTTTTATAACAATTTTGTTTAACATGGTGTACTCGTACTAAAAGCTTCGAAATTAGTTTCATGTTTGTATTTGAGAGTATTTGTAAAGTAAAGTTTGTTGAACTGGACAATAAAAAAAAAAGTTATATGGGCTCATAATTCCACCTTAAGTAAGGGTTTTTGGTCCCATGAGCGATTGACCTAAGTGCTGTATGTACCTGAAGGTATTAAGTTACATAGGTTCACAAGTACACCTTAATTCACATATACTACCATTTTTGAAGACCAGGGTAGATAATTTTTAAAACAAAAAAAATTATAGCAATAAATATATTATTTTACATACATATGTGAAACTAATATGAAACGAAAAATAAAATAACAAAGATTAAGGCAAAAACAATAAACTGGAGATCTGAGGTTTGGAGACAAAGGAGAGCGGCGTCGTTGAATTTTAAAGACTTATAATGGTTAATCTCGATTTTCGGCAAAACTATGAGTCCCATAGAAAAAAGTTATATGGCAATATTGTAGGTTGTTGAAAAGGTATATACAATTGTATATATATATTTTTCACATAAACTCAAAATTTATTTAAAAAATTCACCAAATTTTTTTGTTTTTCCTTTTTATCCTCTATAAAATTTTTTTGTCATGAAATTTGGTGAAAACACACTACTAATGCACTGTTCTTTTTATTTAAAAATTTAGTTTTTTATCTTTGTATTTACGTAGTATCGATAAAACCCTAATTTTTAATCCAAAAATCTTGAATCAAACTATTAAGTTTTTGATTTTAAAATGTGCGCTGAAATATCTACTTCAGATGGATAAGCAATATATCCGTTACTATTTCCAATTTGCTTAAAAAAAGTAAGACCACACTAAACAACTTAAAACTATATGGCAAAGGACTGATTTTTTATCGAACAAAGTATCGGTTGACCTGTGATTTCTAGTGTTGAAATTAGGTGGAAATATATGTATTTTGTGATGTAAGGATGCACTTATGCCAAAATGAATAAAATTGGGTCAATACTTGCCTTATGCCATGTTCAGACCGAAAATTTGAAAGGATTAGATTATATTTAAGCCCTTCACTAATCAGCCCGTACTCACTGCCTTTGGAAAGATGAAAAAACAGCTGTTTTTGCCATTCAAGAACTCACATCGCTTAATATTTATCAAAAGAAAACATTGTAATATAGTATTTTGTAATAAAATCCGTCTTCTTTTAAATATTTTCCATATAATGGAAAAAGTGGATGCATTTTTTCATTTAGGAAGACGATTTTCAGGTGAAATTAGACTCATTGCTTTAAACAAATTTTTTTTTTATTTTTTTCTCCCTGTAGTGTCTAAATCAGCTGTGATAACGGAATAGATTTCCAATGCTGACAAGTAGATGTCGCAAAATTAGAGTCGCACAGAGATTTTGAACTGTCGTGTTTGTATGGCGAAATCTTGATAAATTTATAAGATTAGTGTTGTAGACCGTTCAACAGCCGAAATCGTGTGATTAAGTGTCGGGCTGAACATGGTATTAGTTCTTTTATACCTAATAAAAATAATTTCGAACTTCTCGTTTGACTTTATACCGAGTATGTTCTGTAATTATGCATTATGGATGCAATATTTCCACCTTTTAAAAAGAGTATACTTAGACGAAAATGCTGTATATCATGTCAGCAGTTTTGACAATTAGCAAACTTCTTGGAGAGAAACTGAGGCGACTTCTTGGAGTAAATTATCGTATGTACAGGCAGACATGGATGAATCAATTCAGATAGCCACACTGCTCATTTGTATATATACCTTGAAGGATCTCCAATGTTTCCTTTTGTGATAAAAATTGTGTGGCAACTTTAAGATGCACTATTTAGGATATAAATATTCTGAATACCCGCAAATTAAGAATGATGCAAGTAACTATGTTTTTTGAAAACTGAAATGGCTATAGCACTCTCCATATATGTAATTCTAAAGACATGAACTAAGGTCAAGCGATTTCAGTTAGATATTAGAACCAAAAGCAAGTATCGCCTCTGTCATCATTTGGGTATATATTTTGATCGATATTCTTGTCATAATTGTTATAAATTTTCTGCCTACCATATAATGGGTGCTTTTTTGAAAAACCTTTTTTGGCGGATCACGCGTGAGTCACCTCAAGCTGTCATGTAATTTTTGTTCATTGTTGTTTGGCATTTGACCATGGAAAGACTTACGTCTGAATAACATTTATAAATCGTCCAGCTTTGCTACGAAAATTCACATTCTGTAAAGTACGCGTGCCTCGCTCTACTTATAGTTAACATAGTCGGCCTATTGAGCGTACTATTCGCAACACCATTACCCATATTGAGACCTAGCATTCATTATTAGATAATATTCGTTCGAAAAAACCAGAACGCAGTGAAGTAAATATAGCAGCCGTAGTTGAGAGTGTACACAAATACCGTGGAGAATCGATTTGGCGCCGTTTGCAGCAACTCGAACTGACCTACGGAACGACTTGGCGCATTTTACGTCGAGACCTTGTATTCGACCTTGTTCGACCTTCTTAAGTGACATCGGTTCACTCAATGGGTTCTTGAAAAGTTCCAAGAAGATGCAATATTTTCGAGACAAATTTGGTGCAGCGATTTCTGGCTCAATGGATATATAAACAAGCAAATTTGCCATACCTGGAACGAAGAGCGACGTGAAGGTGTTCAAGAGCTGCCATTTCATCCAGAAAAACAACGGTTTGGTGTGGTTTGTGGCTTGGTGGAATCATCCCTACATATTTCTTTAAAAATGATGCCGACAAGACCGTAACCGTCAAGGGTGACCGCTATCGTGCCATGATAATCGACTATTTGATACCTGAAATTGAAGTTCGTAATATGAGTGACATTTGGTTTCAATAAGACGGCGTAATTTCCCACACATTACATCAGTTAATGGATTCATTGAGAATACTTCGGTGAGTAGGTAGTTAATTTCACGTTTTGGGTCGGTTTATTGGCAACCAAGATCGTCTGATATCACACCGTTCGATATTTTACTGTGGTGTTATGTAAAGTCGAATGTCCATGCGAGGAATCCCGCTTCGATTCAGGCCTTTGAGGATACCATCACGCGTGTCAGTTGCCAGTTACCAGTCGAAATGCTCGAAAGAGTCTTCAAAAATAGGATTCAACGAATGGACCATCTGAGACGTGGCCGCGGTCAATATATGAAAAAGATGGTATTTAAAAAAACAAATGCCAAAGAATGTTCTTTGGAATGATAATAAACATTACCCATTAAATTTGTATTTTCTGCATTTTTTATACAAAAAAATAGGGATCATCGGAATGCATGTGTAGGCCTGAAGCTTAGTCTAAATACTATAAAATCGAACGACTATGAAATATAGCTGTCATAAAACTGATTTTTTCGGATTGCTGCTTTTGCGCCTAGAATGCTACTATTAATAGAGTTAAGTATTCTTAAATTAAAACACAAAGCTGCCTTAAAAAAATTATTTTCTACACAAAAGCAAGTGCATTATTCACACGCAACAAAAAAAAAAAAAAAAAACTAACAAAACACAAAGTACTCTCTTTCAACACGTACAACCCATTACAGTTAGCCACTCACTTACAGCCAACGTGAACTAACTTAAGCTCGTGAGTGAAGAACGAAATATTTATGGCAAAAATTAAATTAAATCACGAAACATCAGACGAAATTGAAGGCGAACTAAATTCCCCGTAAACTGGAGAGAGTAAGGCAAGAATTTAGCAAAAACATATTTTACCGAAAAGAAAGCACGGCGTACGCTTTGCAGAAGGGCTGTCAAGTACACTACAACACAATAAGTGTGTGCGTGTATGATTCACACACACATCCACATACTCCTGCAACTTTCCACACTTAATAACAATTCGTGTTTAACAAAATCATTTGGCAGCATTAACTTCTAGAAAAATTACGCGAACGCGAACATGAACATAAAAGCACGCAAAACTGGCCACGAAGCGCGCAGGGGGTGAGCGGGATTTAAAGTGAGGAAGTGGTAAACATTTGCACAACAGGATATACATATGTAAATATTCAAAGTGCCCGCGTACATAGTTTACGTGTGTTTGCCAAGTGGGGCCCAAGCCTACGCGTACGTTTAAAGTCAGAGCGAAGGCGCCCGCTAAGTGAAAACTAAAGGACTGAGTAAATAACAACAACAACAACAGCGTGCAAGCGAGTTGGAGTGGCATGAAAGAGGGATGACTGTGAAATTATAGCTGTGGCGGTTGGTAAATGGCGTGCGAAATGTGTAAGAAACACATGTTAACATGCAAATTTGGCGCGCAGTAACAACAAAGCACAACACACAATACACCAAAGAAGTACACACGACAACAAAAAAGAGTTTCACAAACAAAGCAACAACAACACTAAATTGCTGGCAAAGAAGGCCTACGGAGCAGCCATGTACACGGTGAAGTCGAGCATTGAAATTGAAGTAGCCGCAAAGTCTTGTACGCAGACACACACAAATAAACTGAAGGAACATACACATACACACAATTACACTGAAGAAGCACACACACCCCCAGTCGAACAGCACACGAAACCGCATTTGTGGGTAGGCAGGAAAAGCCATAAAGAGCGCGCTAAGCAAACATGCAGAACGCAGCCAACGTCGAGTATCTAAGCATCCAAAGCAACAAAAACAACAATAAAGTGTACAAAAAAAAAAAAAAAAAAAAAAAAAAAACAACAGCAGCACATCTTTGTAAATCACAACGCGTTGTGGCAGAACTTAGAGATTTTGCGAAGAAAAAATCTACAACGCAACAAAACAGCCGACACTTCGTGGCGTCAGCGAATCTCCAGTTGCCCTGAGAACACAAACAAATGCATTGTGGCGCTGAGAAGACACAAAGAAAACAAGTCAGTTGAAGCATAACTTCGTTAAAGCCCAAAACCGGGAAGTAAGCTGCAGCGCGGAGTTTCCAAGTAAACAAACAGCATTGCCTAGGTATGGCGGCATATAAGGCAGTTATGCTAGTGGTTAACGGAGTCAGCAGACTTCATTATGCGCTCGCTTGTGACGGTTGGCTGTCTGCGGTCATGACGCCTAGCTGTCGAATGCCTGCGGATGCAACAGTGGACTCTAATATAAAAGTAAATATTTTTAAATTTCTGTGTTTACATGTCTTAAAGTCACAAAAAAAAAAAAAAAAAAAAAAAAAAAAAAATCGAACCAAATGCAGCTGTAGCTGAGTTCTAAGTTTTGAAACTCATTTGGATTATAACCTTTGTGGGCAGAAGCATATAGTAGCCCCAGGTTTGCCATAGTAAACCCACATTTTTTAATGAAAACTCGTTTCTTTCACACAGTTTCCTTTAAAGGTGATACATTTATTATGACAATCTTCCAAATTTTCGATACCGTTTTTATACTCTAGCAACATGTTGTTACAAAGTATAATAGTTTTGTTTACCTAGCAGTTGTACATATCACTTCAAACTAACCGATGTAGAAATAGGGTTATATACATACATACAAACAAATGTCTCATATAAAAAATCGGGATGGCGAGACGAGTTGGAATACGGCTTTGTCTGTCAGTCCGTCCTTGCAAGCTGTAACTTGAGTAAAAATGAAGAAATCTGTATGAAACTTAGTACACATGTTTTCAGGCAAAAAAGTAAGGGGGAGTTCGTAGATGGGCGTAATCTGACCACTGTCAATTAACCGAAAACGTATAAAGTGCCATAACTAAGCATCAAAATAAATCTAGATTGGCACAGGTGATCGCAGTTACTAGGCGCACCTATGGGCTGAAAATGTTTAAATAGGTATATAGGTACAATAGGTAAATTGACTAAGGACGAATCTCTTAGGTAGTCTACTGACTCTGAAAAAATGGTTGCAATCGGAAGATAACAATGTCCACTCCCCATAAAACGGTACTGTTAGAAACGGCTAAAACTGGAATAAATCATTGACTAAATATGCCAGGCACATAAAGCTTTACACGCGATATGCTATGAGATGGCTGTTTGGGAGCGGGGTTAAAATCGGATGATAGGCGTATCATCGCCCACTTTTCGGTGAAGTAACATATCTCCGGACCCGCTAGACCGATCTCGGCTAAGTCTAATAAGTGTCATTCTTCTCACTTCTCTTCTCAAAATCACGCCTACTTCCCTTATAAGATAGTTCCATTTAATTCTTTCACTTTGAGGTGTAAAAATCAAGAAGCAATTGATATAACGGGATAAAACTTTGAATTTATAACTCTTTTATAGTATGCCAACTATTCAAACCCTAAAATAACGAAAAAGTGGACTCCAGAATTTATAGTTGACTGAAATACTATTTGACTGAAAATACTGTGTCCAAGAGAAGGTGACATTTGAATTTAAACTGCGCGCGTCAAAAGATTTGGAGAATTATTTTTTTTTAGGTTAGTAGTACTGTCAGTCACATTTATGTTAAATTTCATGTCAAAATATTCATTAGTGTTTGAGCTACGTGTCGTTTTGTGAGCTGCTAAAAGTGAGTTTTTCGTTTTTTGCCATGTCGAAATTTGTTGAGCAAAGAATTTGCATTGAATTTTGTTTACGGAATCAATTTTCTTCAGCGGATACGTTGAGGATGGTGCAGAAAGCCTTTGGTGATGAGGCTGTGTCTAAAAAAAATGTTTACAAGTGGAGTTCTAAGCCGGCCGTGAACGTGTCGAAGACTAAGAGCGTCCAGGGCGACCATCAACCTCAACCGACGAAGCTCACGTTCAACAAATCAAAGGTTTGGTGTTGAAAAACCGTCGATTAACAATTAGAGACCTTGCTTATGAAGTTGGCATATCGAAAGGTTCAGCCAATACCATTTTGAAGGATGTTTTGGGCCTCAAACGCGTCAAATCTCGACTGGTACCGAAAACATTGACTTTTTTGGAAAAAAGGCGTCGCGTTGAAGTGTGCGAAACAATGCTTTCCGACTACCAGGGTGTCATGAAATGCATTATAACTGGCGATGATTGTTGGATCTATGCTTACGACCCCGAAACAACCGATCAATCGAGCGAATAGCGTGTCAGAATAGAGCCGAGACTAAAAAAATCGGGCCAAAGTCGCTCAAAAGCCAAGGTCATGTTAACTGTTTTTTCTTCGATTATCGTGGTGTTGTGCGATTATAAATCCAACCGGTCAAACAGTCAACAAGGAATATTATTTGAACGTTATGCCTCGTTTGCGTAACGCCATCCGCCTAAAAAGGCCGGAATTGTGGAAAGACAATTCTTGGTTTTTACACCACGAAAATGCACCATCCCATACTGCCCTCGTAATTCGTGATCATTTCGCCAAAAACTCAATCCATATCGTTCCGCAACCACCCTATTCACCTGATCTGGCGCCGTGCGACTTCTGGCTGTTCACCAATCTCAAAAGACCGCTCCGGGGAAGACGGAACTGAAGGCCATCCCTCAAAGTGACTATAACCAGTGTTTCGAAGATTGGAAAATCCGTTCGTATAAGTGCATTGCATCGGAAGGGGACTTCTTTGAAGGGGATGAAATTAATTTGGAAGAATAAATAAAGAATTTTCAAAATAAATACAATGTTACCTTTTTTGGGCACAGTCTATGAATGGTATATACAATTAAGGCGTTACATCGGTTTACGGGCTTAAAAAAGTCGATTTTTTTATTACCTTATTGAATTTTACAACATTTTTAAAATATTTTCCTAAATCTTTAAGTTGATCCGAGTAATATTTTCGGAGATACCCTCGAGGCTAAGCTAAGTGTGCCGTCTGTGAACACGTTTTTCTCGAAACAGTGTTTTTGAAGTCGGTTGGCAAGATTTCTCGAGAGAGGTTCTCAACCAATCTCCATGAAATTTTATACAGGTCTCTGAGATACAATTAAAGACTTGAACGAAGGCTTTATCTTCGATTGCAACTATTTGAAAAAAAAATGTTGCGAAATTTTATTTATTTATTTTTTTTTTAATTTTTATCGAAAATGCAATTTATACTTTTCTTTTCCCTTTGTCGAAGTTTGAAATTAAGGTTTTAACTAAAACACGTATTTTTTTCACTTTATTTGATCTTGTAAGGAGTTATAATACCAACGTGGGCGCATCTCTTTTTTTTCAAAAATTTCAGAATTTCTTTGTTCATATATTTCATATTTTATATGAGAAATAATTGTTGAAATAAGGCTGTTTTTTAAACGAGGAAAATCCATGTCAAAAACTCATCTCCTAATAATGGTAGCGGGTTTGCCATCTAACGTTTTAAATTTGAATTATCTATATTTCGACATTGGAAACGTTGTAGCTGCCATAAGGCCTGAAACCATTGAGAAAGTACTCCAAAATTGGGTGGATCGGATAAGCTACTGTAAACTCAGCTGGGGTGGTCATTTGTCCGAAATTGTTTTCCACAAATAAATTTCATAAAACAGCCTTTTAAATAAATCTTAAACCTTTGAAAAATATCAAACCGTTTTTTTTTATTGACTTTTTAAATTTAAAATTTTATATATGTAGTATATATAAATTTTATTTTGTATATTAAAAATGAGTTGAATTGTGTCAATACCTCCCTGAGTCCTTATATACCTAATATAAAGCTTCTTTAACTTCGGGGTGGCTGTGTACCACAAACATGGGTCAATATATTAATTTTCTCTATGAAAATAAGAAAACGTATTTGTTTTATAATAGTGTATCGATTTGCATAAAAGGATAAAATTGGACCTTAAGATGACCCAGTCCCCATATAACTGATATTCGAATTTTTGAACATCTGTTTGACATTACTCCATGTGGTTGGTGATTGCATGTGAGGTACATAAATGAAACTCAGTGGACATTGTTTAGTAATTCACATGTTAATGTTAGTATGTGATACAGGCCAAAACCATTAAATCGCGGCAATACTAGCCCCCAACTAACCATTTTTCCTGAAGGAATTTCTAAGACTTTGACTCTTGCAAGTTGCAAGAGTATATTTTTTCGGTTACACCCAAATTTTGCCTGTTCTTTGCTTCCAAATAGGTCTCAGTTTCGGCGATCATCCATTCCTACGAAGAAACTTTTTTCCAGCGGTGAACGCGATGCAATTCGAAGCCCAATTCAAGAATTTGTGACATCGTTTTTGTTTTTCAGAAGTCTGTCAAATTAGTATAGGCGCCTTATGAAGTTTAGGGCTAACTTAAGTTCGCATAGATTATATTCTTTTAGCGCCATCTATGCGTCAAAGCAGGGACTATAGACATAAGATCTCTGTGTTGCAACATGTTGCGATATATTAAAGAACTGTTACAAGTTTCGCATAGTAAAGCGTGGATGATATTAGAGAAAAAGCAATATATGTTCACATATTGGTATCGGTTAGTTTCTTCTCTGCCTATAGATATCATAACCTAATTTAACCGTAAATTCCTTTGCAGTTCTCAATCAGAGTGGTCGTGAAGTCATCGAAAACTTGCTTCAATTGATTCAGCCATCCACCTTTGTTCGTCATTAACATCGAAAAACTTAACGAAACAGCGCTTGAAAATCATTGTGTTGGCATCAGAGACATTATGGTTAAAAATTTGGGTATGAATCGTTTCAATGGTTTATTCGTACCAAAATACCTGAATCGATTAGGAGTTGCAAAAGACTAGTTTTCAATTAACACATATTTAAGCGCTAAAGCATTTCTGTTGTAAGTTTGAACTTCAAAGTAATGAAATTGAATGATCAACTACGCTAATACCATTGTTGCTTTCTACTCCCCTTACCATTTTTTGTAAGCCTTTTTTTTAACGGACGACTTAAACTTTATCCTTTACGAAAACATAATTTTGTGCAGGATTTGGCATCGACGCCAAAAGTCAACTTCGCAAGAAAACCGCAAAATGCAAACAAAGTCTTTGACCTTTTTGTTGTTGCCGCTATCTTCGCTTTGCGTGTGGCAAATGTTTTGCTGGGAGAAAAAAGGGTTTATGTGCTTATATTAAAGCTTATATAAAATACATTTGAACTTCTGGTCATATTTTCGGAAGTAAAATACGGATTTAAGCACATTAGGGTAGTGCAAAAATTTCTTTTACCTCTTTTTATAATTTTAGAGTTGAAGAGGCTCATGCTTAGTAAGGAGTAAGTATCAAATAGAGGCTTTTTAAAAGGTTAAGCGTTTAAAAATAGTAAAAAAAATGACGCACCCTAATGTACATATAAAAATATGTTTGCAAATTTAAGTTTGTTTGTAGGAAAACACAAAGAAAGCCCGAAAAGGATAAGCCAAATCAGATGAAAAGCGAAGCAGTGAGGCATATGTACTTAAAAAAAAGTCTACAATGCTTGCAACATCACTTGTCTCCTTGCCATCTTTTTGATAATTTTATTTGTGATCCTACTATTTTGCAAGTTTCTTTTTGCTCACAATTTATATTTTTGGCAGACGTTTAGCAATGTAAACAATGTCAGTTAGTACGCTCGGGTGGACGCCCATCGAACTTATGCAAATTGTGTGGATAAATCCAAGCGGCATATGTGCAGTTTATATGGAAATATGCACACATGTATGTGTATGAGTGTTTATGTATTTGGTTTGTATATGTGTAGTTGAGGCACATATGAATGTAATGTTATAATCTGGAGTTGGTGGCAGGAGAATTCCCGAAGAGCTTAAAGTGTATGGAAACGAGGTGGTCAAAGTCAGAACGCTGTGAACAACATTTCAGTTGAGGTTAGGTATTGAACTGAGCACAACTAAAGTCCACTGAACTCCTATTGTTTATATCCTGATTCATTCCTGAGTCTTATGAACGTGCTAAAGTATTCAGACTATATACATATTTTAGAAGGTCTCCAAAGCTTCATTCTAGATGTCACAAATATCATGGAAAACCTTCACAGACGGTCGAGAAATCGTTGAAGACATATCTCGTTCTGGAGGATATGGTACGTGAAAATTCAGGTAATTGTTAGAGACAAGAGATGACAAGACAGCTCGACATCCCTCGCGAATCTTTTTGAATGATTTTGACGGATATTTTAGGTATGAAATACGATCTTATTCAACTGATATGGATAAATTTGAACTTTTTTCAAAAAGAGTTCCATAAATAGGTCTCTTTGAACATACTTGATCATCAATCATCAGAATAGACGAAAAAAAAATGAGCCGAAACCAAAAACATCACGCCAAAACATTTCAAAAATCAAGGCGATGCTCATTGTTGTTTTCGATATTCGTAGTTTTGTTCCTCAAGAATTTATTTCGGAGGGACAGACGGTCAAGAAGAAGATATATTTGGTCATACTAAGGCATTTGGGTAAGAACAAGCGTCGAAAACGGCTGGAATTGCGGAAGAAAAATTTGTTGATTCTACATGATGATAATGCACCATCGCATTGAGCCACGATTGTGACCGAATTAATAGCCAAAATGAAAAAAGTTGAAGGCCTTCCCAAAGAGTGGCATATACAATGTAATACATATCTGGTGGCGATTTCTTTGAAATATATGTTTATTTAAATATATGTTTTAGAATTCTAGATTCTTTTTACTGGTAAATCTTTGCTAGATTGTTTAATGCACTCCCAAATGTAGGCAACATATCTTTACTAATAATTTTTAGTATATAAGAAAAAGTTTTTAAAAATTTTAAAGTGATTGAAAAAAGCGGATTTGATTGTTTACCACTGTCTCAGATGCTATAAGTATTGCATAAAACCCTAATTCTATAACTTATGTGCTTAAATGCATTACATACTTGTTGGCGCTTGTAATAAATATTGAACATTTTTTTTAATTCGAGTTATTTTTTAAATGACGCTAAGGTGCAGAAATGAATTATAGGCTAATTTAATGTTGCAGAAAATATTGCGCATGTTTTGGTTAGAAATAAATTTCATCATTTATACCAAAAATAAACAGTAGCAATGGGTATTGACGAGAGCTGGAGAATAAATACGAACACATTTTAAATATTGTTGAATTTTATTAGACTCCAAATTGATTGCTACGCACAATATGGTGTACTTTTTCTTAAAAAAAAAAGAAGAAAAAAGAAGAAAAAGAAGAAGAAAAAAAAGGAAAAAAGAAGGAAAAAAAGAACCACTTTGCATATAGTAAATGCCACACAACTGCTGCTGCATAATGAGTTCGATTTCTCAGTGCATGCATAAGTGAAACGCACACAAACATATGCACAAGTGTATCGCTTTCGAATCGATTTACAAGCTACTCCATCTATTTCACGCCTTCTATCACTTTCTTCGCATTCAACAAACACATTTTGCACTGACACACTACCCACCTACACATGCACATATATTTTCAATGAATATTTTCCACGCTTTCCGCATGTAGTAATTTCAAAGTCGACTTCCGCTTCGGTTGATCTACATACTTCTCTGTATGAGCATTTCTTACACATTTTTATGCACAGCCTTTGTTACACCCACCGTGCCACAGACGTTGCCTACTTTAAGGCTGTTAGCCTGTCAACACTTGGCACCAGTTGTGTTCCGCTTTCTTGTTTATATTCTTTGTCGATATTTATGCATAATAGGCGAGCAGGCAGTCGACTATGCTGGGGTAAAAATTATTGCTGTTGTTGTAATGTGAATGAAGAATGACGGCGTAGCGTTTGGGTGTGCCGGCTGACGTTCTTGCAATTTTTACGACTATTTACTACTCGCCTCCAACTCAAGCTGTCGCTTAAGTGTCATTTGATGGCATAATTTTTGCATAACTCTTGGCGAATGACCACGAACCCTTTGCGATTTCGCCGCACATGTCGTTTGCCACACCCTTACGCTGTGCGCCTTTCACTGCAGTCAGGAAGTATTAGTGCTACACACTTTGAATACCGTTGTATACCTTGCATTTATTGTTTTCCTTTTTATATTCTTCATTTCTTACTTTTCGTTTGCGATTTTTACGTAGGCATGCAACGTTGACGCCTAAAGTTATGCTATGTATGGGTTTGTGTTGAATGCTGCGTTAGCCTCGCTGAAATTGTCACTGTGTCGGAAGTTTATCCATGTGTAGTAAGTATGTTTCGCTTAGATGTTTCTTTCGGCACATTATTTCAAGGCACTCAAAAAATTAGTGTTGACGTGAACATATTTTTGAACTTAAGAAATTGTGTGCCTTGCATATTTTTTGGCGTAGAATGCTTTCCGACATGTAACAATCACTGTAAACATTTTAAATTCTTAATTTTATTTATACACATTTATCGAGTTACTGTCAAAACATTTTTATTGATGATCGATAAATCATGGGGATGATTAAATTAAGGCTTAAAACAGTTTTGTTGTTTTTAAGTTCTCTAGTTTGACACCTTCATTTTGGGTCTGTCATTAAATAGTATGTACCAATTTTGGTTGCATTTTAAGCTTCTAAGTTCAAATTTCTGAAGGTTATTTTAGTTTGCCCCTAAATGTAGGCAATATATTAACCTTTATATACTTGTTTTTATTTTAAGCACTCTTCTTGCCTTGAAGTTCTATTTGTATGCTCAGCTTCTCTATATTTACTTTTACAAAGTTTCTAAAACCTTCACGAAGCTTGAGGATTTCTAGTCTTTTTTTCAGGGCATGTCTTCGCTCTCTAATAGGTATTGATGTCCACATCTCCTAAATCATTTAGGCTGCAACCACTAAACTCGCGCAGATCAAATTCGATATGATTTGCCACCGGAGGTATGAAAATGGATAAAATCGGAAGATAATCCCGCTCACTCCCCATATAACGGTAATGTTGAAAACCTTGAAAACTGCAATAAATCTATAACTAAATACGCCATATATGGTGTGAGAGGGCTCTGAAAGAGCCGTGGTCAAAAGTGGACAGTAGGCGTGGCACTGCCCACTTTTAGATTAAATCGAATTTCCCGGGACTTGCTCGACCGCATATATTGGCTAATATTTGAGATATCATAATACAATTAAAGAGCGTGTCATTTCTAATAACGGTGCTTCTTTGTACTTAAAATGACAAAAATCGGGTGAAGACTGGCCCTAGACCCCACATAACTATCAAGCCTTATGTACCTGAATTACCTTGCCTTAATCTCTGCAAGTTGCAAGGTTATTTAATGGTCGGTTAAAACCGAGCTTAGCACTTCCTTACTTGTTTCATTCTTTGTTTGCTTTCTTTTCTAAAAATGTCTCTCCCCTTCTTCCCCAACATTAAACTCAACCCAACATCTGATAGCTGAAATAACATGTTTCATGACGCCTTTAAATTGCTGTTTCACCTTACCATTGTCCCGGTTGTCAGTCATAAAAGTAAATTGTTGACAATAAGCGCTTAAATACTTAAATTGATATCACACGGCGCCTACAATTTCCACTAAATATATATGTGCATACGTATATTTATAGACTCAAGTGAAAAAAACAACAAATAAACAACGGTAAACAATATGCCACACGCAGCAGGAGACAAATTGTTAACACGTTATTAGTTGCGACACAAATGCGCTTAGCGGGAAAGAAAATTATGAAAATTTCATGAAATGAGGTCGCAGCGCCTGAAATTATGCAAATGTCAGAATACAACGAAAAGTAAATAAGCGGAATTCACGCGATAAAGAGTCAGCGCAAGCAGCGATTGCCACAGAAATCACATGAGCAGACATTTTCTTTGTAGTTATATACACATACACACATACATACATAGTACATGCCTACCATGTGTGTGAGGCAAAAAGCAATGACGTTGTTTACTTTTGTAGGTATTAGTGAATATGCCTGATTTTTTAAAGCAATGTTGGTGAAATCGTGAGTTTATTAAACAAAAAGAAAAAAGGGTTAAAAGGCTTATGTGGATATTTCAAAAATGTTGAGAGCAAGGACAGTCAGGTAGCGGTTTATGCCGAACGCATGCTGTTACATAATTGTAGGGTTAAAGTTTAGCAAAAAAGTAAGATTATTAAAATTAACTTAATAAAATGAGAAAAGAAAAAATAAAACAGAAAAAGAAACATTTTTGAGCGATTTTACTTTAGGGAAGTTAAATAAATTAATTATTAATATTAAGGAGCTAGGCGTAGTTAGAATTTTCTAAAAATTATTTTGCATTTTCGTTAATTGTAATATCTTAAAAATATTCTCTGAAAATTTCACGTTGATCTGAAAATTAGTTTTTGAGTTATTCGACAAATAACAAAGAGAGCTCGGGCACTTCAAAGCAAAAAGGCAAACTTTAAACGCGTTTTTCTCAAAACTACGTTTTTTGAATCGGTGCCAACTGAAACCCGAAAACCGTTTAGTAGATTTTAATGAAATATATACAGCTTTTAGAATACATAATAAACTCGGGCCTGATCGAAGGATTTTTTTGTTTTAAAAATTTCGGTTTTTTAAGACCAATTAACTGTTGATTTTTTCACAAATATTTAGAAAAAAAATTCCTGTGGCCGTCATTTTGTTAATGTTTGAAAAAAAAAAATAAAATTCTGCAATCAGGCCTAGGATTATCTATTTATAAAACTAATTTTTTTGTCTGATTAATTTTAGATGACTCTCCAAGGACTTATGGTTGTCACCGCAAGTACCTTTTTTGGAACTCGGTCAACACAAACAACTATAACTTTGAAATAAAATTTTTATTTTGAAATTTTCGTGACTTCAAGTCAACATATTCTATAATAATGCCATATTACTATTTTTGTAAAATAACATGATTTAATAGCAAAAAAAAAAAAAATTACTGAGAAATCTCATTTTTTCGTGCCTCTGACTACCCCTTACCCCTGAAGTTGAACTGTAGAGCAAAGCTGGGCTATGTTTTAAACAAGCAGATTCGGCGAATTTCGTTAAGACGTTTTAGCTCTAAGTTATAAATACCCACCATAATAGTAAGGATATTATCGTTTTTACCATCAGCAGGGCAACCAATTAGCGCCACCGGCAGGTGGTGATCACTCACTTTGCCACCATCGCATGGCTTTTGCTCATAAGTAAGCTTAAGTAACTGCAATTTTACATGAAAATATGTATACATATGAACATAAGTATATGTTTATACACACATAGGACTTAAAATGGTTTATGCATACTATTATTTTAATAAATATAGCACATATACGGCAAGTAATATATTCATTCCCTTAGCTGCCATAATTATTTATAGAAAGCGTTAGATATTCACGCTATGTCATTATACACAGTATTTCATTAACCCGTGCAAAATTGCAAATAAGTTCCGCTTAACTGGGCGAAATGTCAATAGCAAAGTTCGTTTAGTAAATTTTGTGTATTTAAAAATTTATTATATCTATAATACAGAAATTAAAGAACTTAAAGTATAGTATTTAATCAATCAAGACCCTTTAATACCATATCTTAGTCGGATATGACTTAGATAACAATATGTTAGATGATGATGTGAACACCAGAACAGATGTTGAACCGTACCGTGGTACAATACTTGTGCAGATAAAGTAAAAACACACTTGAGCTGAAAAGTATGTTGAAGGAACTTATGCTAGTAGATTCTAGAAGACGAAAAGGCCAACAATTTTCAACTTAAAAAGTCCGTTATAGTCATGATATCAGCTGAAATCCTAGTTGAATAATATATAGGAATGAGATTTGAACTAGGCAGAAAAAAAATACATGGACAAAGTAATATTTTGTTTATCAACCAGACTATAAGAAATATTCTTCGGAGAAAAATTATGGAGTAAGTTAATAAAAAACGTTGGTCTGTGTCCCCGTGTCCCCACCATCTAAGAGGTTTAATGTACATATGTCTTAAAATATTAAAACTACGATAACCAAATTCATTTAGGACAAATTCCATAACAAACCCTTATTTAAAGTGTGAATTTGTATGAAATCGGATTACAACTTCACTCGCTCCTCATACAACGGTACTTTTAAACTGCTAGGTACATAAAATATTACATCCGAGACCTTACGGGAGAGCTTTATTGGTGCCGGTGCCTAATTTGGACAGTGATGCCCACCGGCACCGCCCGCATTTAATTGAAAACCCCTATTCCAGGACCTATTTTTATTTGGCTGCCAACATTAGCTTGATATCTCCACGTTACATTGTGAAAGTGGACGACATCAGACGAAAACCACTACTACTTCCCATATAACATATTTTTAAATTCCATCTGATTCTGTCTCTTTCTAGTACACAGTTACAAATGAAGAATCAATTAATATATCCGTATACAACTTTGTACGAATAGTGTCTTATGACTTAAAGTTGTCCTAATTGAAAAAAAATTATTCAAGCCCTCAGATATCTAATATGTAGAGCTCAATTTCCACTGCAAACTTTTTATCAAAAATATCGGTCAACCTGTAAGATATATTATAGAAATTCGGTAAGAACCATTTCCTGATAATAGTATTCCTGTAAGTCAAAAATGGGTTGAATCGTAACAACAAATCTTTTAGCCCTCATATACCTAATGAAACAATTTTCGGACATCCGACTGACTTTATACCGCATACATCGGCCTATATGTGATTTATCTTACTAAAATTGAGAGAGTGTGCTTTTCTAATAACAGTGCAACTTTGTGCTTAAAAAAAATAAAATCGGATGAAGACTTTCCTTAGCTGACACATAACTAATATCAGTATTTTGAAACAAAGGTTTGACTCTATACAACAAATTACTATCTTAGTTAACTTAACTGAGCATATAATTTTGGAAACGTATATACATACATATATAGTACAGTACTATAGTTTAATGCCGAAATTATTTGCATTATTCTAACAAATCCGATACCGAAAATGTTGGTAAGTGACTTTGATTCAAAATTCTTATCCCTAATATAGTGAATTTCGATCGGCAGACTATTTCTGGAAGATTTTAATATAATTTTCCCTGACGCGTGGTAAAATATAGTTAAAAAACTACCGTAGTCTATGATCTATAAAATAAGTTAGTAGGACACAAATTTGATTACAATTTATTAAGGATTTCGTCGCACAATGAATGTTGAATACTCTCGCCATTTTTTATTAATATAAAGTTTTGTCAACACATGTAGGTATTTCCCCGGTTCTAATACTGACTAGTTTTAAGAGCATGAAATGTTCCATTACATCCGATCTTAACCCTTCCTTACTTCTGCTTCTGGTTATACCTTATGCATACTCTCGTATTTTTACTCTTTTGTAAAACACAAAAACAAAAAACTACAACACATAAGTACCTTTTATGCTGCCTCACATCGTCACATTCGCGCTACTCATGCATTCTAATGCGGTGCGCAGCTCAAAAAGCACAGCAGCGTTCAAATTGAAAAGGATAACGAAGCAAATACGAAGTATAGTTAAAAAATAATATGATTGACGATAAAAAAATAAAATGTACATATGTAGTTATACTATACATGGATATTCAGCTTTTATTCTTTATATCAGCAGTGCTGCGAGAAAATGTAAGCATTATTTGGCACAGCGGGAGAGAAGTGTACCTTTCAAGTTCCATCACACAAGGGACTCCAAAGAGCGGAAAGGTGGAGTAATTTGTGTTTGGTAAGTTGAGTTTAATTAAAAACCTCTTGGAACACAAGGCAGATAGAGGCATGAGGTTGTTTTCGAAATGATTTAGATAATTTTTTCAACCAGCTCTCACTTTTGGTGAAACATTCCAAAAACTATAAAAAACGTTGTTTGAATGGTTGTATATTGTCTTAGTTTCGGGTTTGCATACTTTCCTATAAGACATCAGTTGTAGTTCTTCTTCAATGAATATTTAGCCAGTGCCCAGATTAAGGGACTCTTTACAGTTTTTTCTCAAAGCTCAAGTTATTCGTTTTGTGATTCACAGCTTAATGAGGTCTGACCTTGTCTCTTTTCTGTTCCGTCAGCGATTTTTGGAAACATACTTGTAGTTGTTTGCAAATTCTTTTGACTATTGTTTTTTCAATCCTATGGATTTTGCATAGTTTTCTTAGCCACTCAGCTGTGAATGTAAAGAAAATGGCAGCGAGCCATAAGTTAATAACTTAGTACAATAATAAAATGATATTTTTTTTTTGAAATTTTATCGAGTATACTTGGCAGTACTAAAAATGCAGGCCATTTCTACTTTATGTTGAATAATTTCAAATCGATTATGCAGCGCAGAACAGATCTTCTGAAAGATCACATCGTTCCCTTTATGACCTGAAAAAAATTAATCACATTACGTGATTGCTTCAGTCATTTCCGAGTATATTGGTAAATATACCAATGTCCTTTGCTCTCATATCGAGCTACTTGAATTTGGCGTGGGACATATTTTCCTAAGCACTTTTGCTCAGTTCCTCTTTTTTGGTCAAGCACGTAAAAAGGTCTTGGTTTCAGCCTTAATAAATGGACCAAATCCTCCAGTTGTAATAATAGACCTTTGGATTGGCGGATGATTCAATGATACTAAAAATCGTTTTAGTCTAAAGGCTTCTATGGAACCAGTTAATAAGCTAGATCACTCTCATATTCTTCATCGGTATTCGGAATTCGCGCCTCGAGAGCATTATATTCATCTGAGGTGGTCTTCGCGCCGCTACCTTAATAGCTACACCTAGTACTAGATTTGATAAAACATAACGGTTATGCAGACAATAATCATAAACAAAAAGTGATAACAACAAAAAATACAGCGTGGCTTACTTACTACTTATGCGTCAGGAGTTTATTATGCGGATGCACAACTTCTCCTTGGGGTGTACTTGAGCAGCTAGCCGCGCTTTTGCTGTGCTTACGAGGGCGCTGCTAGATGGCATGGCGTATGGGACACGGCACCGCGCATAAGCATGTTTCAGTGACGCCGCCATTATAAATACTTGATATGCTTTATGCATAAGTGTTGTTGTTGTTGTTGCATACATGTGTGCTTTGCTATCACAGGCGTTGTCATAATAAATTGCATTAAACATTTTTCTTTCACTCCATCTCGACCATTCGTCTGCTTGCCAACGTGTACATATATGTATGTATGTGTATGAATATATTTTGTTTTTTTTGCACGTGAGGACATGCAACTTCGCTGCGTTGTGCCAACGGATATACGGACAATTTCGAAATATTTTTATGATTTTTTTCGCATATTTCACACTTTCACATGTGTGTGTGCGTGTATGTGCGTGTGCAGCGGTTAGGTTAAGAGAAAAATCAGTTGCTCAAATATGAACATTTATACAAACATGTTGACATTATTTATGCAATAAGCAGGCACTAGGGTGGCACTAAATGCCTTCGACGCCTGTAGTTTTGGAAAAAAAATTTGTATTTAGTTCGAAATACTATCAATAAAGTGTATATGAAAAGTAAAAAAAAAAAAATATTTTTTAAAGATCACCCTAATGCGCACATATGGAGAAATATATGTATCAACTAAATGTGCGGCATAGAGATGTATCAATATCGCGTGCATGAAAAGCAAAAAATTAAAAAAAAATTAAGTACCACCCTAATGCTCTCGTAGAAACATATGTGGCGCATATACATATGTATGTGTGGTATGCGGTCTCAAATATGCTTGCACTTGTCGTACGTGGTGTTCATGGGAAAATGTTGCAAATCAGCTGCGCGTACAATAACAGCAACAACAACAGTGTTAGGTTACTTGAAATACTTGGCGCGTCGCTAGCACCTGCTGGCTATTCATTAAAAGCACGGCATTGCGACGGTGAAAAATTCATGCGGTTGGCAGACGTGTTTCACAAGATTGTTAGAATGTGTATATTAGGGTGCCCGTTATTTACCAAGTTGATTATTTTTGACGAGACGCCCCCTAAAATTTTAGTTTTCCATCTAAAAAAAAATATCAGACCATAAAAAGCCCTTAATTTTCATAATAAACCTTGCCCCAAACACGATACATTTCCCATTGAAATTACATGGGATTTTGCCACTTTTTACAAATATTTTTTTTTTTCTCTGGAACTGTCTCGTTTATAGGACTAAAAAAGTCATACTCTTATACAGAATTGAATGCTCTACAAAAAACGTCCGGACAATTTTTCGATATACTCACCACTTTAAAAGTTATTCAAGGTTAAAGTTAACTTTTGGGTAACTTCTGGGTAATTTCTGGAATTTTCGAACTTTTACGGCAAATTGAATTTTTTTTTGTATAATTCAATTGTTTATTCTAAAAAATATAATTTCTTTGATGTTTCGGCAAAAAAACTTTGAAACATGAAGAGTAATTAAGCACATGTTGTTAACGATTAATAATAAATTCATTTAATTTATATGAGTTATATGAGTTATACTGTGCAATTTGGCATCACCATTATCCAGGTACACTACAAACGAGGCTCTGTCGACCGAGAAAAGGCGGTATAACCTTAGCATCTGCGAGGAGGAAATTCCTACGCCATTGCCTGCCTAGAGGCGAAACCGGCAGCCCCGGAACTAGGCTCGGATGCAGAAGGCTAATCACCTACTCATCTTAAACCCTCTGATTACTGAAACCGATTCATGTTCCACCTAGGAACTACGGGAAAATATATATATATATTATCCAGGTACACGCTGCCCTATCTGGCATCACCATGATCAGGTGACTCATTTTCGTTTCGGCATTTCTACCGTTGTTTGGGTCAGACCATTGTGCAGTATACAAAAACAACTAGAAGCACGATTATCAGGTGATGCGTTTTAGCTTGGCACATCATACGATTATACTGTTCTTTGGTCAGACCATTGTCCCGTATGCAATAACAACATTATTATTTTCGCCAGCTCGCTTGCATATTATTTTTCTATATAAGATTGAGTTAAACATAGAATTGTGCTTAGTTGTCCTTCAAATGAATTGGATGGTACCTGGAGAGTACTCCATAAATAAAAACTTAAAACCTCCATTCACATTAACCATCGAAATAAAGTAAAAATTTGAGCAGTGTATTAACCATTATCAATTTACAATTATTTTTAAAAATGAGTGACAATCAATCGATGAATCTGAGGAGTAATCTATTTATGATTGAAAAAAGAATGAGTTCTCTCAATAAAAAAAAATTACCAACGAATAAACAGGGTTTGCAACTCTTATATCATCACTCAAGAAATCTCAAAAAATCAATCGATGACAGCGTTGTAAGTGTTATAAGTGAAGTTAGAGAGATTTGGAATATAGCGGAGATTCCAACGCAAATTATTTCACGTTGTAAATTAAAATTGAAAACTCTCCATAAAGAGCACAGGAATGCTCAAAAACACGCCCACCGACCTAAAGAAACCAAAGAGAAAAATTTTTCCAGTACACTCAACCAATTATTTGATATAGCTCATGGTAACGTTTTTGAATTAATTGGTGAGGAAAAGAAACAATTTTTGATTGATCAACGATCTCAACGGATTTTTCATCTCACAGCCGCAAAAGTTAATGAAACAACAAATGAAACTGGTAATTTGAATCACAATTAAATAATTAGTTTCATTAATTGACTATTTTAAAATTATTTATTCTAATGTATTAATTTTTGATTAAATATATTATTGTAGCTGAGGTTCTTTTATCACCTGAAAATAACAATCAAGTTGGTGATGAAAACAAAGTTGTAACTCAAGCTGACACTTTTACGACAGATCCTATTTCAAAAAGTGGAAATGATCAGACATCTGGTAAGCTAAAAATTTTATTTCATTCTCTTTAAATCACCATTTTGATTTTTGTTAAAATATAACATTCTGAAGTGTTAACAAAATATAAAGCCATTGTAAGGTATTCAGAAAATGTAAAACCATGACACTAAAATCGTTTTACTTCTGCTTAGATATCGATGCACTGCGCTCGTCAGGAACTCCGGATTTCATGAAATCCAGTGGAGAAACTGTGAGCAACTCACAGTCAACATTAGTGTCAGAGTTTGAGGGAACTGGAAGATATTACAAGCCAAAAAATATCCGAGGAACTACCAGGCTGAAAATATTAAAATTTTGTTTGGTGAAAGTGTAGTTGATAGTGGAGTGATTCATTGGGATGGAAAATTGATTCCTGATAGTATGACTTCAGAGCGCATTGAACGACTTCCTATTATAATTATTTTTAATGGGCAGGAAAAATTGCTCGGAGTGCCTGCATTGTCAGATGGACATGGTTTTACACAAGCTGAGGAAATATATAACACGATTTGCGAGTGGGGATTGAACAAGGCTGTCAAAGCACTCTGCTGTGATACCACGAATTCGAATTTCGGCTTCAGAAAAGGAGCTGCTGTGATTCTTGAAAGTAAAATGGAGACTGACTTATTATACCTTCCTTGTAGGCATCATATCTATGAATTGGTGTTATCTAGTGTTTACTCCACAAAAATGCCAGGTACAACCGGACCTAATGTAGCACTGTTTAAGAATTTTCAAAGCCAGTGGAATTCTATTGACAAAACAGATTATAAACCTCTACAAAAAAACGGATTAAAAAAATGTTAAAAGATAAAATACCGGAAACAAGTTCGAAAATCGATGAATTGCTTAAAACTAGTTCACCTCGTGATGACTACAAAGAACTACTAGAATTAAGCAAAATATTTTTAGGCACTATGGAAGTTGAGAAAACGAAATTTTACAAACCGAGGGCTTTTCATCATGCTCGATGGATGGCGAAAGCCATTTACAGTTTAAAAATATACATCTTTCGGAACAGTATTAAATTAAGCGCTGAAGATGAAAAAAGTTTGTACGAGATTTCATTATTTATTGTTTTTATTTACGTACCTTATTGGTACTCTGCGCCTTTAGCTGCAGCTGCACCAAATCAAGATATTAAATTTATAAAATCTGTTTACAATTATAGAATGATAGATAAAGATTTGTCTAATGCCATTCTTCAAAAATTTCGAAACGATTTATGGTACTTGAGTCCTGAAGCAGCGGCCTTATCATTTTTCTATAAAAATATATCTCTCAGCGTCAAGAAAAAAATGGTTAAGGCTTTAAAAGTCAGTAAAGGCGAACAGTTCGAGATTCCTAAACGTTTCATCTTTAATGTGGAAGATTTTAAATGGTTCACAAATAAAACTATTGATTATTTTATAAATTCAAATTCTTTAAAATTTTTCGAAAGATTTAATATTGATACTAGATTTTTGCAATTAAGTTGTACTGAGTGGTTAGAGGATCCAGAATATGTGAGAGGCTTGGAAATTGTAAAAAAATTGCGAGTTGTTAATGATTCAGCAGAGAGAACTGTAAAATTAGCCGAAGAATGTGTTAATATTTTAGCAAGAAGTGAAGAAGAAAAACAATATGTAATTCAAGTTGTATACGAGTATAAAAAAAAGTATTCAAATGTAACTAAGGAATGTTTAATAAAGGAAATCTGAGTACTCAAATGGTTTAAATTTGATTTGATTTGCAAATTTTTCTTATTTTTTATCTTAAAACTATAAGCATAATATATTTTTTAGAATAAACAATTGAATTTTACAAAAAAAAAATTCAATTTGCCGTAAAAGTTCGAAAATTCCAGAAATTACCCAGAAGTTACCCAAAAGTTAACTTTAACCTTGAATAACTTTTAAAGTGGTGAGTATATCGAAAAATTGTCCGGACGTTTTTTGTAGAGCATTCAATTCTGTATAAGAATATGACTTTTTTAGTCCTATAAACGAGACAGTTCCAGAGAAAAAAAAATATTTGTAAAAAGTGGCAAAATCCCATGTAATTTCAATGGGAAATGTATCGTGTTTGGGGCAAGGTTTATTATGAAAATTAAGGGCTTTTTATGGTCTGATATTTTTTTTTTAGATGGAAAACTAAAATTTTAGGGGGCGTCTCGTCAAAAATAATCAACTTGGTAAATAACGGACACCCTAGTGTATATGTACATACACACATACTTACATTTTTAAATTCTCCTCACCGTGCATTTACTATTTATGCAACGAAGAATTTGTGTTGCACATTTTGCTGCGGATTGCTGCACGAAAGCACGGAATTATTAAAAATGAGGACTTGAATGCTCATATCCCATCCGTATACTAGTTTTTATACACTGAACAGGGTATATTAAGCTTGTCACGAAGTTTGTAGCATAAAGAAGAAAACCGACTCTATAAAACATATATACAGATGATCAGAATGATGAGCTGAGTCGACTTAGCTATCTTCTCTCTGTCTGTGAATACACCAACTAATTCCTCCTTTTTAAAGATATCGATCTGAAGTTTTGTTCAAGTCCTTTTCTCTAAAATGTGCTGCTCATTCCTTTCGCCAATATCGGAAAGCTATAGCATATAGCTGCCGTACATGCTGAACGATCGAGTTTAAGTGTTTACATCCTATAAATATTTTCCGACATCATGAGTTCCGATATGTTTTCCGTTTGCGTTTTTTTACACTATCTGAATCTTTTGAATGTAGAATTATATGTACAACAGTGCTTCGATTCATACTTCAAAGCATCAAAATAATGCTTTCACTAACTCTGATTAGAATCACAGCGGTTACATCTAGTTTTTCGTGCTCTTCTTGATTGACTTAACGTCGTCGGCTTGCCTCTTCATAACTCAGCATAAACCTAAAACCACTATAAAAGCTTAGTTTAAGGAGATAAATTATTTTGCGTGCTCCAAAAATTAGTTTTTTTGTGAATTTTTGTTTTAAAGGTCATTTTTTTTTTAATGAGAAAATAACAAAAAAAAAAAAAAAATATGCATTCATAGAACTTATTGTGTCTTAATAATGGGTGATACATTTGGAAAAATTTTGGATTTCCTTGCTGTGTTAGCAGAGCTCCAGACGTAAGTCAAAAAAGAGCTGGTGGACAGTGAGTAAGTTTTTCTGCTGGATATTATTTCAAAAAAAAAAAAAAAACCAAGAAGATTTATTATAATTATAGATGTGTAGAGGTAATCACCGAAAGACTTGCCAACATATTCGTTTTTAATAAAATTGCGGCTTCCCAAAAAAAGTAGTTTTTTGTGACTGAACTTTACTCTCCCGAGTTTCTTAGTCTGTAAATATAACTATAAGCACCCAAAACTGGTGACCCCGAACAATTGAAACGAATATACAGATGGAACAGCAGGAAGAGAGCACTGTACGGACATCCCGCGCGCGAGCGTACATCCGCCAGCACAAGCGAATCAACCTCAAGGCTTTCTCGTCAGATCAGCAATCGAAGTGCATCAGCTCGATCTCCACGTGGACGCAGTCATGGTTCCTAGTGTAAGCACGTCTAATGTGAACGACACTAACATCGAGTCTTACTTTTTGTCGCTGGAAATCTGGTTCGCTACTACAGGTGTGACCCACGATGCACGAAAATACCATCTGCTCATAGCACAATTTCCACCAACGAAGCTAATGGAGCTGAAGGTATAATCCATTCTACTCCCTTACTTCCGACTACATCAAATCCAAACTTATAGCTCAATTCGCGGATCGCCAACATCGAAATACTGTTCTTATTGTTTGTACGACAGGATTTTGAGAAAAGGGTTGTCTATAACTAAAATTGAAAAGGTAGTAGAGTTTTGCTAAAGGATAGTATTGTAAAGACAGAAAAGGGTTGCTTATAAGCAGCGAATACAGCGTTGCCTCTTATGAATATCTAAGAAATGAGAAATGATTTCAAGTTGACCAATCCAGCCTATTTTAAGAAATTGTTCTCACCAACTCTGAAAACAGCGTTTTGAGAAAAAAGGTTTTACATTTTTTGTAGCCGATAGCCCAAAGTTAAAAAATTCTTTATACCAAAGCTATTTGTGGTAGAATATTTTCAAATATAACTGGTCAATTAAAAGTCCCTTGTCTACCCTTGCAAAGCACATGTTTTAGCATGTTTTTTAATCAACATAATTCCTTTCAAGGATGCTACACTGATTATAGCAAACCTCCAACTTTTCGATAACAAGTTTGTAGCCCGATTTGTCCTTTGCTTCAAAATAGGCCTCAGTTTTGGCGATCACCTCTTCTTTCGACGAAAATATCTTCCTAGCATGCATTTTTGTGAGATCTGAGAACAGGAAATAGTGTGTAGTCCACTCGTATGATTGTCAACTGGACTGCGGAGTAAAAAACTTGTCGTTGTTTTTGGTCAAACGCGAGCACCCCCTGCAACCACTTTGCACAGAGCGTTCTCATACCTATATATTCGTGAATGATATGATAAATCGTTAATAAAAGTTTATTCACTCAAAATAATTAAGATCATAAACTGATGATCCGATAAGAGTTAAATTTATGCATGTGCGTTTTGAAGGTTAGTGTTAACTAAAAATCCTATTCACTTAATTCCAAGGCGTCATTTAAGAGTAAGGACGGAAACTTTTCAATTGACCTGTTAGTGATTTTGTGGAGGATGTCTCGCTTCGGTTCACATTTCTCGGCCGGCTTTCAGAAGTTATGTCGTTTATGTGGATTTTATATAGACAAGTCTCAAGTGAGCTCCTTATAAGGTGTATTTATTTGCTTAACTATTTGAAGCTTAAAACGCGATTAAAACTCCTTATGATAATATTGCGTCTAACAGCAGCTTACTTCATATGTATATATCCCCAACTCAAAAAGTGGCAGAAATTCAGCGAAATTATACTGAAGGTTAGGTCTTATGCTGATCATTTATTATATCAATTTAGTCCCAAGCAAGTAAAGTATTAAGTGCTTGAATTAGCTGAAGTTTCTTGGTTAAAAGGTATTACATTAAATCTGCAAGTTTATTAACACAGCTTTATAAAGGAAACACATGCAAATATTTTATGCTTACAAAAAAAAAATAATGAAGTAACAACACATGACTGCCTTTCGCCACTCACATCTCCAGACACGCGTGCTGGCTGCCGCACCCTTAAAGCAACGTAATATACGCATTCCCAAGACACGAGTCGCGCGGCTGTTGGCGCGTCACAAATGCGCCTTTGTGATTCAACCGCTGAAAATTCGGTGTTGACACGCTAAACAATTTGGAAAATGTAAACATTTTGTTAACTACCAACACAGCAAAACACAGCGGCGACAACAACAAGCAGCCGTGTGCCAAACTGGAATGCCGCAGTGGTGCAAATACATACACACACACACACTTGCATAGGCACACCAACCACACACATTTACACGCATAAGAAGGCTCTGAAAATATTTGGATGTGTAAATACACTTGGCATATGTGTTCTCCACACACACAAGCACTCACACTGTCACGCTCATAATACGGAATAGTCAAAGTTTGATTTGAAGCACACACACCCATATATAAGCGTACACATTTATAGTATATATTAAATGAAATAACTTTGACGAAAGTAAGTCAGGCGAAAATGAAAACGATAGCACAAAAAGGACGATAAAGAAAAGCACGATATAACGCCGCTTGATGAAGAGCTAAAGGCGCTGCTGGTAAACGCTGCGATTGGGCCCTAAAAGCTTAGAATGGTTGGTGGCACTAACCCTCTAGTGCATATGCCTGCCTACAGACGGGGTGTTTTCAAAATCAGATATAAAATATTTCTTTTAATATTAAAATTCGGATTTTTTTTCAAAAGAACGCTTAAAGTTCAACTTACGTAATGGTTTTTTCAGATTGGCAATACTACTTCTAGTTTTGACGTACTGTCAATTTGAAGTGACAGATTAGCACTTTCCCGCCAATTTAATTATTTTTGCAATCAACACAATTTTCTGAACAACAAGAAATATAAATTCTTGTGTCGTTTCAAGTTGAAAAAAATACTTACGGGTGTGGAATTTTGTGCTCTTTATGATAGTGTTCGATTTATAATAAAAAAACTAATAGCAGGTGAGTAAATTCGAAAATATTGAACTCCGCCTTGAGGCGGACTCATGCATTGCGCTGCCTACCTTTTTCAAGTAAAATGAAATATTTGTGATACAATTGAAAATTTTTCTTATTTTATTATTGAATAATAATCAGATATGTCGCGTTATTCTAAGACCCATATGACGGATGAAGAAATTCGACAATATTTCGAAGAGTCGCAATTGGTAACTGATACTTCCGACAATGAATGCGATTTTGATAGTGACGATTCTGATATGGATCCAACCTACTCACTACCGGAAAATGATACGATCATTGATGCAATGCTAAACTCCTCAGAAATGATGCGAAACGCAATCGAATGCAGTTTGAATGTGACAGACTTTGAAGAAAATGCTGAAATAATTGAGCTGCCACCGATTCCTCCATTGCCTGTTTGTGACGTTACTTCTAGTGTATTCTTACCGTCGACAGTGACACGTTCTGTGCACAAAGCATTAGAATCGCAAGAAAAAATCGGAGTCCTACCAGCTGCAAGTGATTTGAGAAACGATATGAGTGCGATAAGATCGATTCTTTGGAAGAAGAAAAAACTTCAGCTGAGTGTTGCAGATTTGGCTTTTCAAGGCCAGGACATGCCGGATTTTTTAAAATGTTTAAAAACACCTTACGACTGCTTTGCATATTTTGTGACCGAAGACTTTCTGAAGGTAATTTCTAATATATAACAGTTTATTAAATTTTTAATAAAAATTTTGCAGGCAATAGCCTTACAGATGAACTTGTATGCCAAGCAAAAAGATATATCTTCAAAGTTTTGTATCGATCACCAAGAGCTGCGTAAGTTTTTGGGAATATTGTTGTTTACGTCTGTTTATCGCTTTCCTAACAGTCGCTCATATTGGGGACAATACGGATTAGATCCGATACGTTTATCCATGACATGCAATCGATTTGAAGAAATTAGAAACCACTTGCATTTCAATAATGATGCGTCTCGTATAGAGAAAGGTCAACCTGGTTATGACCTCTTGTATAAAATAAGGCCGCTAGTAAAACATTTCAACCAACGTTTTTCTTCAGTTCCAATGCGGCAGAGACTTTGCGTTGATGAGCAAATGTGTGCCACGAAAATGAGTGGAAACCCAGTGAGGCAATATATGCCAGCAAAACCTCACAAATGGGGAGCGAAACTATTCGTGATTTGCGATTCCTTTGGATATTCGTATTCCTTTGAAGTTTATTGTGGCGCCGGCGATAACAAAATTTTGCCAAATTGTCCAGATCTTGGTGCTGCATCCAATGTTGTAGTTAGGTTGTCACAAGTCATACCAAACAATGCCAATCATATTATTTACTTTGACAACTTTTATACCTCATTGGGATTGCTATTATATATGAGAAGTCGCGGAATTCACAGTTTAGGTACAGTGCGAGGAAATCGAGTACCAAATATAAAACTTTCCACAGACGCAGAGCTGCAATCAAAAAAAGTAGCACGTGGGTATAATGAAGAATACGTGGGAAGTGTTTTTGGAGTAGACATAAGCAGCGTTTTGTGGTACGACACAAGAGCAGTTCGTCTGTTATCCACCTACGTAGGAACAGATGCAATTGTACATAATGAAAGTTCATATTCCTTAAAGGCAAATCGTTGGGATCGAAAATTGAAACAAAATGTTGAGGTGGATTGTCCAGCTATTGTGAAAGAATACAACCAGCATATGGGTGGTGTGGATTTGGTTGACGGATTGATTGGTCGATACCACATAAAAATGAAAACCAGAAAATGGACAAATAAATTATTTTACCACATGCTGGACGTGAGTATGGTGAATGCATATTGTCTTTATAACCGACTAAATAAGGACGTCCTAAAGTGTAAACTTCCTGACTTCAGATCAGAAGTGGCAGAAACACTTTGTTTGATTGGTTCGACAAAACCTGTAAAACGTGGTCGTCCATCGTCTTTAACACCTCCACCAAAAGCTAAAAAGACGTATCACCTATCAGAAAATATAAGATACGATCAAATAGGACACTGGTGTAAGTTTTTGGACCGCTCAGGCAAAAAAATGTGCAAATTTCGTGGATGCAAATCAGAAACTCAGGCATTTTGCATTAAATGTAAAATTAATTTATGCAATTCAACGGCAAAAGATTGTTTTTTCAAATATCACAATAAAGAAGAAATGAAAACATAAATTTATATGAACAATAAGGGTTAATGCATAGGTCCGCCTTGAGGCGGGATTTTTATTTTACCTGTAAAAGGTACACAAATTGACAAATCGAAAAACTAACATCAGATTCGTCTTCACAGACCTGAATATAGTCTAATATAAAAATCACAGTCGAAACAAAAATTCATGCATTAGAGGGCTAAAGTTAGTGTAAGTGTGTAATTTTACGCTTCACTAATTTATACGTAGAGCCAGCAAGTTAACCCTACCAGACAAACGACTACTTTGGTTAAGCTAAGCTTAAGTGGTTTGGAAGAGCAGCAGAGTTGCCAACTGTTGATATTATAAGAATTGACGAGGAAGGTTTTTTAAAGGCATATTTGGACACTTAATCGAAATTTGTTAAATATTGGGAATTTTGAAAAATTTGTTTGACAGGGTTGCCAACTTAACACGAAAAAACCGTTAACTTCCTTTGCACGGTACTCTTTATAACCTTCAAAGGTGCAGTTCTTATAGCATAAAAGGGTATAAAAAATCTTTAGTTTGATTTTGATCGTTCAGTTTATGTGGCAGATATATGCTACAGTGATGCCATCTGAATAATATTTTTGGAGATTGTAGCGTTGCTTTAGAAAATAATATTTGGCAAATTTCATGAGTATAAAAATTTTCCCATATAAGAACTTGGTTTGGAGTGATTGGTTTTTGTGGCAGCTATATGATATAGTGATCCGATTTCAACAATTTCATCATAGATTATATCGATGCGATGTTCCATGCCAAATTTCGTGAAGGTACCTCGACGAATAAAAAAGTTTTATATTTAAAGACTTCATTCATTCAGGGGTTCGCTGCGCTGTGCATAACGGGAGCTTTAAAAACAACTCCGACGGCAGCTCTTGAACTGGTACTAAACCTGCCATCTATAGAATCAAAGAATTTTCATATAGAACCTTCGGGCATAGCTCGGGGGATAATGTCGGCTGGGTAAACACCGACTACATGATCCCACTTTTGAACTGGGAAAAAAGGTTCAAAGTAAACATAAAAAAATATGGCTGGCGTAAAGGTATGTTAGCTCGAAAATGAACCATGGAGTTGGTGCGGGAATATATTGTCCAGAGTTAGGCATAAAGCCGAGGTTTTTGCTATTGAGAAAGCTGCGGAGCTTTCCAGAGTCAAAATCTACGTAGACAGCCAAGTAGCAATGAAGGCAGTGACCTCGTATCGCATATCGGCCAAAAGTGTCTTGGGAAACTGGGCATGCTTCCGTCCTCATCATCAAAAACCGATTAGGCGAAGTCATGAGGAAAACGGTAGATCGGAAGAACACAACATTTCTATAGGCACTCGATAGAAAAAATGGCAGGAACATCGAAATACCTCATGCACCTAGTCACTGAACTCCATCTGATATCGCAAAGGACCAAAACTGGTCTATGCGTGGGTCATTGGCCTACTAGATTAACCTAACCTAATTCCGATTGCTCATTTTGTATGGCATCTTTATGATATAGAAAAATGAGCAGCTCGCTGTGGATTTTTTGTATTTCAAGCGAATTAGTGCAGACTTAATGAATATTTCGGTAAATATTAATATCACCTCTGTCACAAAAATATTGATATGTTCTATAGACAGAATTATTCCTATAGTAACTTTTGGAAAAGTAATTGGACTAAAAATACCCTCATTATCTGCTGTGCCTCACCAAACCCCAAATTCCCACATTCGATTTACCAAAAATGCTAATCAACCGCGAAAGTTTTGGAGTTTCACAAAATAGTACCAAAACGAAACTCGAATGGCTTTTCAAAACTTTGCAGAGTTCCCTGCTGACCTTGCCGGGCGCAAGCGAGTGGTGGGGAAAGCTTGTCACCAAATATTGACGATACTGCTTTCATATGCGAAAAACGAACATACATACATACGTACATATGTGAATTTCGAGATTTTCGAGCTGCCATGAGACGGTAGACGGCACATTAGCATGAAGCCGAAAGGCTCAGTAACTCGTAACTATGCTTTTAAAGCGACCATGTGAATTTGAGTGGAAATAATTTTCTTTTATGTTTTCATTTTGGCATTGTTGTTGAATACGTATATGCTTTACGGCATGAAAAGTTTGTTGTAACTGTGAAATTGTGGCATAGTTTGAGGACTCACGCGGCAAGTGGAGTGTGTGGAAATGGAGTGCTTAGTTAGCTGACAGCAAATGTATATACTATATAAATACATATGTGTAGTTAAGAATGTTGGTAAAAATCATAATTGTGTGAATATTTTACAACCACACTTCATGAACGGCAACGAAGCACTTTCTGTAAATTATGCTACACACATTTCCACTTTGCATGCGTGTGGATTGATGCCGCTCTGTCGCCGTTTGCATTCATTCAGCCATTTTCACGCCCTTCAGCTGGTGGAGGAGTTCGAAAAAAAATGGAAGACAAACTTCAAACAAATCACTGCAGTGGCAGCATTCTTATGTAGGGCTCTTATGTTTTTCGCACATACATATGTACATACATATGTGACCCAAAGCTTAGAGGCAAACGCAGGAACATGTCATTTTGCCAGCAGGATTGTTTTGTGCTCGAAAAAATAGACTTTATGAAAACACTGCTAAAAAAACATTCTATGGTAGTCTAAAAATAACTAAGGTCACGAAAATATTTCAGAGTGCATCGAATAGGCAAGCCTGTAACTTTGTTGGTCGAACTACGTGTACGAGGTTTGTTCGACAAGTATTGCGACCCGAAACGCGTTCAAAAAAAAAACAGCTGTCAAGACTTTACTAAACATTCGAAATGGCCGATCTTATCAGAATGGGTAAGGCATTGAGGGCGCAATAGACCCAAATAAGGTCGCGGTGGATTCCAGTTTTATCAGTCTAAGGGATATGAGTACCAACATAAAGCAACTATGCGATGAAAAATGGAATTCAAATAATCCGAGAAGATTTAAAATTCGCTATACTTTTACTACCAATTCCAATTTATATATAATATATATATTTAACGAATATTTCTAACTTGCACTTTGAAACAAATAATTGATGAAAGATATCATGTTTAAGTGTAAGGTTACAACTTAGAACGACTTTACCTAAAACAAGTCCATATAAAAAATCATAAGACCCGAGAATCAACAATAAGAAGTCTGATAATGAAGCAGCTTGATTAAATTTCTAGTCAAGACAGAAACTCCTTTACTGGCTTTGAGCGCACAGTTAGCCAGGCGAACGCAAGTATTGCCGCTATTAAATAACAGTCACTTCCGCCTGAAAAGATTATAGGTTACTCCGATAAACTAAAGCTAAAATTACAGACAACTCCTGTTCCAACCTTCGCTCCTTTTCGAGGTATCCGTAAAAAAGATCCCTACACTTCTTCTCCAGCGACTTCTGCCAGTATTTCTCGTTAGTAAGTGAGCAGGAGAAAACCCGCCCAGAGTGGCCTCTGTTAACACAAGTTTTCAGGATTGCAGTAGAAGGAGGATATAATTTCAACGTACCCTTTTTCGGATCTTTTCACCAACTAAGTTTCCCTTAGAACACACTTCGCAGCAGTACACCTGCCGGTTTTGTTCTCGGGTGCCATGTTTAAAATAGCATTAAGTCTTTTTGTTTGTGTAGTCCGTAGTGCAACAGAGATGTCGATCAGAGCCGCTCTTTAGATGTGTTCAAGCACATTACCTTGACTATGGTTTGGTATAGTCAACACCACCTTTGGTGAGAGCCCCCACCTCTACAGCAATATTCGGCAATCGATGCCTCCCTGACTCTCTCCTAAATGTTTGAACTCCAATAAAGCTTTCCATCAAGTTAGAGCACCTTACCTGTAACTTGAACGTAAGATTGAGAGGCGCATCTGGATTTTATACCTCCTGGTAAATAAAAACATTTCAATTTTACTTGGGTTGACGACTAAGCCCGTCCTTTCCGACCAGTTGCATATCATGCAGACACCCTTCGATAAGCTTGTAGATAGTATTTAGAAATTTTTCTTTAACCATAAATAAAACATCTCCAGGGTAGACTGTCCCTATTGGGGTGAGTCGACTTTCCGTGTGGTTCAGGAAACCCAAGTGCATCCCCAAAAATTGACTGTTTGTTGCCTTATTTATTATAAAATGAGTATTGTAGTGCCAACAATAACTTGCCATATGTTGACCGACTTTTTGTTTTTTTTTTTCAGGAATTTGATGAAATCGACGCAGACAAGTTATATTCCTTATAAGACGGCGCGCCGCTTCAAGTTTTACCTCTAAACATGAACACATTTTGTGCAAAGTTTGGTTACTCGTTAATTTCGGAAAATAGTTCAGTCAAATAGCCGCCAAGATCACGCAATTTAATGTCTCTAAACTATTTTCTCTGTGGAAACGTTCGAGAAGCGGCCCTGACAACATTTAGCGCACTACGGCCGAAGTTCCTGCCGAAATGCTGCACCGTAAATGAATGGAGATATGCATATGCAAACGGAGCCGTGGTGGCCTTTTAGGGCAACCCTAATATACATTGTATGTCGGCATATTTACGAACTGTATTCTAAATGTAGAAATACTTTTTTATACGTAAGTGCTGGACACAATTCCTTTAATATACAAATATTCAGTAGGTTTCAATGCACACCGTCAGCCTTTATTTAGTGTCAAAAGTTAGCTTCTCAGCAGCCGTTCTAGCTTTATTCTGATGTGTTATGCCATCTGGGAATATTTTTAATTTTTGTTTTTTTATAAAAACACAAAGACTGTGTTGTGAGTCAGTGTTTTTTGACCGTTCACATTGCGGGTGAGACTGCAAGGTATGTGAATATAAAACAACGGTGAACTGTTTGGTAGAAAATTTCGGCTCTATTTAAGCATTTAAGCACTCTAGTGTGGACGAACTCAAAATTCATAATAAGTTCGCTGGTATAAAAATATTAATGAAACTTACATAGACTGTACACAAACAAGTTAACAGTTGATATTACCTGAAAGAAAAGAAAATAATTGATTAACTTACTTTACAGTTTAAAGTTTTGAAGTAATTTGTTTTTTGTTTTACTAAAAAATAATGTAAATATTTTAAAAAAACTAACATACTCTCAAAATCATGAAAAAGTCTTCACATTAACATAACGTTTTCTAAATCTCTCACTAATAACTGTTCGCCTTTCACTTAGACAACACAACAGTCTAAGTGAAATGCGAACAAGAACCGTAGTGCAACACATACTACATGTTAGTAAAGAAATTCCCACCAAGAAGTATCAATCTGCTGCTGAAGAACTCGTTTTAAGCAACAAAACTGGATATCGCTGGTATATAGGGTTTTTCAATAGGGCCCAAAAAAGTAAACCGATAGGAATAGCAAACGACGCCTTATTTTTTCCCGCTCTTTTGACATTTCTCTTCAGTAAGATTTGCCAGTTCATCATGGAAAGATATACGATGCAGCAACAAAATTATTAAACGGTGTCGAGGGTCGTACTTCTTCCGTGATGATCAAGACTGGCACGTTACTGCGAATGGGAATAGCAAATTGGATGATATGGACTTGAACAATATGAGGCCACACAACGAATGCCACAATCGATTTATTGAAAACCAAGTTTGGTGAACGTATTATCTTACGAAATGGTCCAGTCAATTGGCCGCCTCGGTCGTACAATTTGACGCTGTTAGACTAGTTTCTGTGGGGTTACGTCGAATCTATGATCTAAGTCAACAAGCGAGGACTGATGAACTTCGTACGAATATCGAACGCGACACTGCAGCAGCATCGGTCGATTTATGCTTGACAATCGTCGAAAATCTGGTTGTGAGTCTGGACTTCTGCAAACGTGCCCGTGGCGCTCATGCCAAAAAATCGAGTTCAATATATAATGACTTTGAATGTACTTTAACAGGAATGAAGAGTTTCGTTGATACCCCAAACCGTTTTTGTTTGTTTTGTTTGAAATCGAAACCACCATTTAAAAAATATGTATTTTATGCACAAAAATCCTTAAAAATGCTTAAGTTACTTTAGACCCTATATCCATAGCCAAAACTTTCCTCAAGTTGATCCATTACGAATTTCACTTGTTAAAATCGTCTATGATTGTTTGGCTAAACATATTTATGTCGGTTCTATACTATAGCTAAAGTTACTGAACATTTCCTTGAATACGCTGAACACAAGGTTTAGCAGCAGTTGTGCTTATCAAGAGACAGAGTAAAAAAATACGAGTTTCTATAATAAAATAAAGTTCGGAGAATGTTTGGTTCATAATATACGAGTTTAAGGGCATGTGGTTTGTATGTGGACATAGCAGTTCAGAATTGAAACCTATTGATATGGTCGGATCAAAGCATGCCCAGTAATTGGAATTTAAATGTGCTCTGCCCAAGAGTCTGTAAACTTTTTACAAACAAGCCTCACTCTATCAGCTTATCAAATACATGACGGTAAAATAGTAAAATGCGAAGTTGGCTGTGAAAAAATTCACCAAGTTGAGCTATTGTCATCGGAAGAAATTACTTAGTGAACGACCTTGTATATGCCTTATAGGGTCTACGACGTTTCCTTCCACTTACCCTGTTCAGTGTATAAAATATGTTGCTATTTCCGTACTTTAATTAAAGATCTACAGTTCTCGTGATTTTCCATTGCTCACATTCGTCCAAATGTGATCCAATATACAAGTACACCCGTTAACTGTAGTAAAAGAGCCATAAATTGATTATGTTGGGCGTAAGCATGCAGGATCACACTTTATAACCGGCAATTTCATCTCTGCACTTTACTATGCTGCTAATCTAAACTAATCCGCGTACTCAGTCAAGCGGGATTAGCTTATGCAATCATGTCAGCATGTCGTGTCTTGTTAAGACTTTTCTTGTCGCATCTTAACCCATGCACAGCGTTTTACACCGCCTTAACGCCGTCACCCTACCAACCCGTCCATCATTTGTCACTAGCGCGCACTCCATCTCTCGGTGTGTGCAGCGTTGTTTTTTTATATCATTTCATAGAAATACATGTTCTCTACAACAACTTTATGGTGACTGCAACAAATGTCACGTATTTCTGGTCGCAATTTGTTTTATGCAGCTACTAACGTATTCAGTGTACAACGGGACACCGCAGAAATAATAAGAACTAAAGCATAAAAATTGTATGTGTGCACCAATACGTATATATGTATATATATCCACGTGTATCTACCGCAACAATAATCGTATATATATAAATACATATGTATGTATGCGTCTAGTTATATAGAGGTTAGTGGCAAACAATAAAAGCTTGTGTTTGTGACTGCGAGCGCATTACATGAATTACACTCGAAGACACTACACACACACACACATACACCCAGACACACTCGCACTGCTGTAATTCCTTCTGCATTCCTTTGGCACGCGTCGCACCCAGCAGCTTTGCTCTGCATTTTTATAGCTCGCAGCCACTTCAACTATGCGCAAACCGCCGGCCCAAGTGCACTTCTTGCTGTTGCGCGCCACGCATGCCGGCAGCGCTTCTTCCGTTTCCTTGTTTATCACTCAATGCTTGAGCTTTACAGTAATACACTAAATCGCCCATTTAGATGAGTTTCGCAGTCTTTGGAATATTTGCAAATTTTTACTGTGCGATAAATGTTGTTTTACTACTAAAAGGTACTTGTGGTACTCGTCGCGTAGCATAGCAAAAACAACAATAACAATAGATAGTAATAGAGTATGGCACTTTTTTATGACGAGAAACTTTTCACGTTTCGTAGTCTTTTTTTTTTTTTGGCAAATAGAAGGTTCCGCTGGATACAAGCTATGTTCCAAAGCACATGTTTTTCGTTATAGCTAGTTAAGTGGCAACACTGTTACATACTATTTTCAAATTGACGCTCTACAACGCATGTCTAAGCTTTGTAATAAATTCTGTGTTTTTTTTGCAGGTGGCAACCCTAATCACTAGTAATTTTAAATGAAAACCATGGATTAGCTTGAGTTCGGTTAAAATGTCGATCGAAGAACGTATCCCACTTGAACAGGTGAGAATGCCATTCAATTGTAATACCTAAATATTACTAAGTATGAATCGAAAAGACTGTCAAAATCGAATTTTTTTTGATGCCGAAATGTTTCAACCACAGTCTTTTCAAATCTAGACAAAAGAAGAGAAAGTGTCCAGCTCACATTCCAAAAAATTGCTTTGAGCGTCAGTGTCCGATGAAATTTTCAGACGCATTCAATCCGGCCTTTCAGTGACCAGTAAGAACTCTCAACTCCTTCCTACCCAATGTGGTTTGAATATTGCTACCCCTTCTCATCGATTTTGCAATTTCTAGCGCTTATGTTATAACCAGGCAACCAGACGAGCCTGGTAATGAAGTACCGAGAGCGAGGTTAGTTATTCCTTAACTAACTGCCGTTCTGTTGTCGAAGGTACAAAAACCTGACAGTTAACTCAGGAAAGAATACTTAATTCCGACCAGTTTCAGGTGAATTTATAGTATAATTTAACTTTTTTTCAACAGATGGCAGCTATAATATTTTCCAACAATTTTGATAAAAGTTGACTTTAATAGTACTCTTCGGAAGACTTTGTTAAACGTCGTACATTTGGCACATATTCGATAAATTTTTCGTATTAATATTTATTTTCCGACATATGGAAACATCATTTCAAAGAATCGTAAAATTTTTCCGAGATATGGCAACACCATTTCAAAGAATCGCAAAATTTTTCCGAGATATGGCAACACCATTTCAAAGAATCGCAAAATTTTCCCGTCATATGGCAACTCTTTTTAATAAAATTGTAAAATTTTCTCCACATATGGCAACTCTATTCCAGAAAATTGTAAAATTTTTCCGACATATGGCAACTCTCTTTTATAAAACTGTCATAATTGTATAAATTGCTTCTGTATGCCTTAAATAGCTTTCTCGAGCTCGAGTTTTTTGATATCCATGGTTTTCTTTTTTCAATAGATGGCAACTTTTATTTAAAATTTGTGTAAAATAAAATACTTTTTAACACTTCGCACTGCATTCTAGCTATATTATATTGAAATTTTCGTATTTACATTTGCAGACATATGGCAACTCTTATATACCAAGTGAAATAATTTAAAAATATGGAGTGTGTTTTTATTTCGGCAGTCTTTTTAAAGCAGCGTTTGCTTAGCACAATTTGTATTTATTTATGATTTTTTTTATCGGTAGATGGCAACTCTTAAAAAATGCGTAAATTAAATTCCTCTTGAATACTTTCCGTTACTTGCTAATTAGGAGGATGGAGTCATGTATGAGGAAAGTTCTCTGATCGCCTTTCACTTGGGAGTGGCCAGAAACGATTACTTTACATATAGCTTAAGCAGCTCACGACTTCCGGTCTTTGATAAAGTATCCTCTTAGTAGCCTAAGAACATCCGTTTGAAGCCGAGCAAAAGTGAGAAGGCCTCCTTCATAGGGTTGTGCGCTGGGTTTGGGACTCGCTACGTAAAAAGCGCTCTCAATGAAAGATTACCAACTGCCTCGGATGAGAGACTTGGTACCTTTGTAGAATTAAAATTTTCATACTTATATTTTCGGAAATATGGCAACATTATTTCATAAAATGACCAAAACGTACACATTGTCATATTTATTTCTGTAGGTTTTCTCAAACGGCTTCTACTTAGCTCGTTTCGTTTTTTTTTTTTTTTTGATGTTTACCGTTTTACCTTTTAAGCAGGTGGCAACTCTTTTTAAAAGCTGTGTAAATTCAAAAGTAGTGAACACTTACCGGGAATCACATTTAGTCCTTTATCTCTGATTGAAGTTCACAATAAAATTACCAATATATGTACATATGTATATGCTCTTAGTATTTTTGACTAAGGTAATATAATAAAATACGTCATAAAAGCAAAATCAATAGCGCACTCAGCTTCCTCAGCCAACAACATCTTCATATCACCCTGTGTTATATTTTCATATCTTCCACGATTTCTCCTTATACTTTTCTTATATATTTCTATACGAGTTTGGCTGATTTCCATATAAACACTTGAAATAGTTGCATTTTATATTTGTTTTATTTTTTTTTTATTTTTTATTTTATGTGGTTTATTTTAATGACACTTTTCTTTTGTGGCATGCAATACCAAGTTGCCTCGCACTGCTATATTTGTATTGGTGTGGTAATGAAAAGGTTTTCTCTTAGCGTTTCATATTTCGCATACAAATCGTTTGTTTGCCTATTTGAGCTTTACTAAATACGTTTTTCACATTAATGTTTGAGTCAACAGGTGCGCCGCATATACAAATAAACAACAGCTGCAACGACCAGGGGCGTGGAGCAATTAAGTTGTAAAAGATAGTGAAGAAATGCGAAAACGGGTGTGGGTGTACTTAAGGAAACAGAGATAATGCTAATAGCAGCAATCATTATTTTTTCAACTGCCTGAGTGGGCAAAAAAATTGCTAAAATTAGAACATGCAAATGTTGTGGACCACCACAAAATGACAAAATGCTTAAGAAACTTCCTTCCTTTTTGTCTCTACTTCTAAGAGAAAAAAAAAAAAAAAAAAAAAAAGTCCTTATAAGAACTATGTAAACTGTTAAGCTCTTAGAAGAAGTTCCATGCATTCCCGAATATAGTGTTCGACGGGAAACGAAGAAGGCAACAACCTACTCACAGCTTATATGTTTCCTAGAATCTTCCTAACGCTAAGTTATCGCTGGGACTTCTAGTCACTCTGTCCGATATTCAATAGAGGACACAGTATTTTTGGAATGCTGCTTGGCTCCTTTCCATGGCAAACAAATTACTTATATTCGATCAAAAGCATTGTCTGCCAGCGTACAGCTAGTTGAGACTTAGAGATCCAATGAGTTCCAAGTTCTAAAAGTCGGAATTGATGCTAATTTAAGTTTTGATAATAACTTCTAATCAAACCCTAACTATTTAACTCCGCTTTCGATGTTTAAACTGTAAATTTATTTGTGATTTATAGACCATTACCAGAATTATTACTGGTGATCACTCAGTACTGATGAATGACTGCTACACAGCTATTATGAGACCAATTCTGCTCTACGGTGTAGTAGTAGGGTGGACAGGCGTACGCAAATCCACCTACCAATATAAAGGGTTCAGAGGCTAGCAGCTTTAAGACTAGCTCCAATGGCGACTCTTGAACTGGTACTAAACCTGCCACCTATAGACATCTTCATCGAAAAATGCGCAGCAAAATCCGCGGTACGACTACTGGCTGCAGGAGAATTTACACATAGAACCT
>JBAWJQ010002047.1:0-217033 GCA_037783105.1 Bactrocera zonata | reverse complement strand
TAGTAGTAGTAAAATACGGGTTCTAGATCACTTTTTGTATGGAGAAAATGGCGCAACCGCAAAAACCGCAAATTGGCACGTGGTACAAAACCGCAAAACCGCAAAACCACAAAACCGCAAAACCGCAAAACCACAATTGGCACGTGGCACAAAACCGTGTTGTGTTTGTGTGTGTGTGTGTGTGTGTGTGTGTGTGTGTATGTAGCGTGTGAGAATTTTTTGAAATCACAGACACATATAGTATGTATATATGTATATATATATATATATTTTTTTTTTTTTTTTTGCTTATGGAAAATTTTGCTTTTGGAAGATAAGACATTTTTAACCACAAGAGTATAATTTTGCTTTTGGAAATGTATAAAACTGCTTATAATTTTATGTTTACATTTTGTTTTTACTAATTTTTCGAACACAATCCCCAAGGGTTTTACTTAAAATGCCTAGTTCAGCATTTAATTTGTTTTGTGAGGAAGACGTTTTTGTTATTCTGGATTATATTACTCCGGAGGAAGTTGGAGTTTTATCTCCATTCTTAGATAGTCGATATTCGTACAGTGAACAAGCGCGAAATAACATCATTCGTACACATTGGAATAGTAATGATACTTGGGCATCAGAACTGAAAATACTGTGCGAGTACTTCATACTTCAACTCCTTAAGGAGCGAATGGAATATAGCTTTCGAATAGAAACCAGCGCAGCTCTCAGGAAATTCGAAAAGGAAAGATCATATGGCGAATTCGTGGTCGATGCATTAGCATTTAAGGGAGACGCCGGTTGTGCTACATATGGGACACAATTTCGAATCTCTGTAAATTTCGATAAATTGAAGATAATAAAAGAAAAAATATTGTTTTAATTGCTTGTTTTATGTTTATTTCAAATTTAAAACATTTGTACACTTATAAATAAAACATTTGTTTTGTCTAAATTTAATGAATGCATATAAACTTTTTTTCACGTGCTTAATGTGGGTAAATCTACCAACATCTTTATATGCATATACAAGTCCTAACAACTCACTTAGAAGTTTATCTTCACGGATCCATTCAACATCACACCAAATACTATTGTTTTTTATTAAAGTTTGATTGTCTTCCAAATAAATATCATCCCCCTTAGAAAATTCATCATCAAACCATTGATGTATTAAAAATTTTAATTTCTGAATATCCCCATCATTTTTGAAATTGACTTCAAATGAGGGGACGTTTCCACTCTTACTATTTAAATCAATTTTTCCTACATTTAGTAAACCCTTTGTGTTTAAAACTTCAGTTATAGGAACAGCTGCTGCTAATTTTGGTTCACAAACATCAATACAATTATTTACATTTCCTGGAATAGCTCTTGATTGAGTGGCTTTTTGTTCAGATCGCTCAGGTTGTATTAACTTTGTACGTCGTTGTCTCTTACGTTTATTTGGTATCTGAGTTTTCCCTTCGATGGTACCTTGTTGGGATTTGACGGGCTCTCCTAGTTCTTGAAGCTGCTTGTAAACTCCTTCTTCGTTTAAATTTTGTAGGATCTTATCAAATTCGTCTTGATTAAACTCAAAATTAATTATTTGTTGGTCGTTCTCAAAGATTGAATCCATAATTCTCCACGTTGATGTGTGTCTCCCGTAAATATTTCAGTACAATTGGATTATTAAAAGTAAAATTCATATTTATATCTTTTTAAAATTTGGTTTCTTTATCATTTTGAAAATGTGTTTTCTTTATCACACATTTGTTTTCTACCACCTTGACTCATTAAACATGACAGCATATAAATTATAAATTTTTTTCAATGTTTTATATCGGGAATAGAGTGAAATACAATTACATATATCTACGATTTCCTTGTATGAGTTATCCGCAAAAGGACAATTTTTCTTATGTAAACCATTCGGTGAATATATAAATGGCTCGGATAAACATGGTCGCAATTCATTTAACATGGAATAAAAAAATATTTGATGCTCATTATCAATTAAGTCGTTATATTTTCTTAAAAAGTTTTCTAAATTTTTCGGGAAAGACATTTTATTTTATTTTTTGTGCCTTTTAATAGTAGTGTCTCCTTAATACTAAATTATAAAATATGTTCCCATACTAGAAAAAGTGTGCAACTTGCAGTTTGTAGAACTATAAAACCGCAAAATATTTACTAATAGACATAACTATAAAACCACAAAATATTTACTGATAGACAGAACTATAAACCCGCAAAATATTTACTAATAGACAGAACTATAAAACCGCAAAATATTTACTGATAGACACTTTCATATATATATATGATAAGACTACTTGTCTCAATGAATATAAATTAGACACCTTTTCAGTGAAAACATTTAGTGACTTTTGTGAAGTGACTCTTGTTTCCCGTGCGATATAAAAATTTTAAATAGCAACACCAACCACTCAGTAAAAGGTAATATAGTGAAAAATAAGATAATATATTTATACAACGCCTTTTCTAATGTATCGATTTTTTATAGATTTAAATTGTTTAAAGCAACTCTTGTTCCATGTAAGGATCTAAAATTAATCCTAATTTTCAATCACCTACTTTGTCCACTTAAGGATATAAATTAAGTATAAATTATGAATCGAGCTCTTAAAGACTTGAAATCAGTTTCAAGAGAAAGAGTCCGAAAACCAATACTGAAGGTAATTGATTTACCAATTCATAAAAAATTCAAAATAATAAAAGCTATTAGGGTGAAGACAAAGTTTGGAGAGAAGGTGATGATAGAACTAGATGATAGTGTTCTTTTTCTTCCGCATTCCTACAACGCTTTAGAGGATTCAACTATTGATGCGTTAAATAGTAATACATTTTATATAGAACTAGTTAAACCTTGTGAAAAAATTTATTTCCCCATCATTTGAATTTCATACAGAGTAAAAAAAAAAAAATTAAAATGTATCCGTGTAGTTTTTGTGAAAAGAGTTATACTCACAAAAGGAGTTTAGAAAAGCATATTACAATAAAACATCAAGAATCAAAAAAAGAAAAAACTTTTTGTGAGCAATGTAAAATTCAAGTAAAAGAAAATTTATGGCTAGCACATGTGAGAACAAACATGCATAAAAAGAATTGTATGTTTAGTGTAAATAGTAATAATAATAATATTAAATGTATTAATAGTATGTTTACTAATCGTATTGAAACATACGTTTTGGAAAACAATCAACCCAATGATTTAATTGTTGAAAGTTTTTTTGAAAAACGTCTAAGTGAATTATCTGAGCTTTTACAGAAATCTATAGAGGAGCATGAAAGCATAAAATTTAACTTTGAACTATTTTGTAAATATATTCAATTAAAAGAAAATATTGAAGAATTTGCTATAATGTCACATCAAACTGTAATGACTGAAGCATTTATGGAGAACAATAATGTTATTGATATAATTAAAGAAAAATTTGCTAAATTGATTGAAAAAATGAACACATTTCAAGAACGAGATAGTGGTTGGAGTCTAAGTGAAATTATTCATCTAGAAGTAAACATAAATAAATATCAACCAATTAGAGGATCGTTATATATACCACTACCAAAAATAATTGCAGATAAAAAAGCATGTATAAATATTGTTAACAATGATGTATATTGCTTTAAGTGGGCCATAGTTTCATCTCTTTACCAACCCTCAATAAATAGACAAAGGTGTTCTTCATATAACATAAGAAATATTCAAGATTCCATTATAACTTTAAATAATGGTAAAGTAGTAAATTTTAAAAATTTAAATTTTCCATTACAAATAAAGGATATTAAAATATTTGAAGCAAATAATCCAAATATTAGTGTAAATGTGTTTGGTATAGAAGACAATTTGTTAGTAGGACCCTTTTATTTAACGAAAGAAGAAAAATCACATCATGTTAATCTTATTTCTTTATATAGTGATGATTTCAATGAAAGTCATTATGTTTGGATACAAAATTTAAGTAGATTACTTAGTTCTCAAGTTACAAGAGTTAAGCATAAATTATATTTTTGTAATTCATGTCTAATACATTTTTATGAGGAAGAAAAATTAGCTATCCATAAAATGCATTGTAGAAAAATTGTGACACGGATGCCTTCACCTGAAAAAAAAATATTAAAATTTGAAAATTTCAAAAAACAAATAGATGTACCATTTACTATATATGCAGATTTCGAATGTATTTTAAAACCAATAGATATTCAAAATTCTAGTAGGACTCAATGTGTGCAAGAGCATATTCCTTATGCTTATTGTTATTTTATTAAGTGCTCATATAATAATCATCTTAATCGTTTCAAAATATATAGCGGTGTTGATGCTCCAAAACATTTTTTTAAAAATATTTTCGATGACGTTATCGATATTTATCACCAGTTTTTGAATAAAGCAGTTGGAATGCATCCATTAACTGTCGACCAACTTAGACGTCAAAAAGAGGATATAGTTTGTCATATTTGTGGAATGGAACTTTTATTAAGTGATAGGGTAGCAGACCATTGTCATTTAACTGGTGAATATAAAGGTCCGGCACATAAAAAATGTAATTTGGAATATCAGATAGCAAATTTTATTCCAATATTTTTTCATAATTTATCGAAATATGATTGCCATCTATTTATTAAAGAATTGTCATCTGTTAAGGGAGATATAAATATTATTCCCTTAAACAAAGAGTTGTACATTTCGATATCAAAGAGAATATATATTAATGATAAAGATACAATTGAACTTAGGTTTTTAGATTCTTTCCGATTCATGCCTTCTAGTTTAGACAGTTTAGCTAAGAATTTAAATAATAATGATTTAGAAATTACAAAGACTTTTTTCCCTAACGATCACCATTTTGATTTAATGAAACGTAAAGGTATTTTCCCATATGACTACTTAGATTCAGAAACATGTCTCAACGAAACACAATTACCTGCTCGTTCACATTTCTTTAATAAATTATCAAATGAATCATGTAGTATCGAAGATTATCAATATGCTCAAAATGTTTGGACAACATTCAATTGTTCCAATTTATTAGATTATTTATTATTATATCTAAAAGTAGATGTGCTACTCCTCAGTGACATTTTTGAAAATTTTAGAAAATTATGTAAAGGAATTTATCGACTAGATCCATGCCAATATTATACATCTCCAGGATTATCTTGGGATGCAATGCTCAAAATAACTAGAACAGAATTAGAATTGTTTACTGATGAAAACATGCATAATTTTATTTTGTCCGGTATTAGGGGAGGTATTGTTCAATGTTGTAAACGGCATTCAGTTGCTAACAATAAATATTTAAGTGATTACGATGCGACTAAGCCTTCAAATTTTATAATTTATTTAGATGTTAATAATTTATATGGTTATGCTATGTCACACAATCTTCCTCATAGCAATTTTGAATGGGTTGAAAACGTAGATGATTTTAATGTTTTTAGTATACCAGAAGATTCTTTAGTTGGTTACATATTAGAAGTAGATTTAGATTATCCTATAACCACTCACAATATTCATAATGACTTCCCATTGTGTTTCGAAAATAAAAAAATTGGATCAATGAAAAATTCAAAGTTGATTGGTGATTTGGGAAATAAGGTAAAATATATAATTCATTATAAAAGATTACAACAGTGTATTAAACATGGTCTTGTATTGAAGAAAATTCATAGAATTCTACAATTTAATCAATCGGATTGGTTAAAAAAATATATTGATTTAAATAATTATCATAGAACATTAGCAGCAAATAAGTTTGAAGAAAATTTTTTTAAATTATTAAATAATGCGGTGTATGGGAAAACTATGGAAAATGTAAATAAAAGAGTAGATGTTAAATTAGTACAAAATTGGGAAAATACTAATATTGGTGGAAGAGGCAGGAAAAGATTAGGTGCTAGAGCCTTAATAGCTAAACCCAATTTCCATAGTCTGAGCAAATTTTCTGATAATTTATTAGCGATTCAATTGAAACAAGTATCAGTTCTGTACAACAAACCGATATATATTGGTTTTTCCGTTTTAGAACTTTCTAAATTTAAAATGTATAGTTTCCATTATGATTATATCAAAGAGAAATATAAAAATAATATTACCTTGAATTATATGGATACTGATTCATTCATTTATGATATTCAAACTGATGACTTTTATAATGATATTCGTAATGATATTTCAAAATTTTTTGATACTTCTTCATATCCAATAGAAAATATTTTTAATTTTCCTCGATTGAATAAGAAGGTTTTAGGTATGATGAAGGATGAATGTAATGGAAAGTTGATAAAAGAATTTATTGGGTTAAGAGCGAAAATTTATTCATTTAGAATTGATAATGATGTAAATGAAACTAAGAAAATTAAGGGAATAAAAAAGTGTGTAACTTCTACATTGAGCTTAAATGATTTTAAAAAATGTCTGTTAGAAAATAAAGTTTATAATGCATCAATGTATACATTTAGATCTAAGCTGCATACGATTTATACCCAAAATATTTGTAAAGTAGCTCTAAGCAATGTAGATGATAAGCGGATTGTACGGGAAAATCATATTGATACTTATGCTTATGGTCATTTCAAAACATTATAATATTATTTTATTATTGTAATACAAAAAAAACAATTTATATTTTATATTACTTATTTTTATTAAATAAAAATTTTAAACATAATTGCCCACATATTACTGTGTTATATTTTTGTTTCTGCTCATAATTGTAATATATTGGTGGCTTCAGGTAATTGATTAGTTCTATCGGTGGCTGTAAATTACCAAAACTATCAAAATATTCTTTATAATTTTTGTTTTTATAGTATGCTACCCAATGAGTTCCAGGACCATCAGTATCATCTAAATTAAGAATTCCACATTCTTGAGATTTTGGTTTCTTCGGTAATGAGTTTCGCATAAAAATTCCCCTAAAATTTTTAAGATGTTTACCATATTTCATTAAATCTACGTCTGTTAATGGTCTTTTGGGTAGCTTTTTTACTAGTTTTTTGGATAGGGTCGTAAATATAACCCATATCCTCTTTTATAAGGCTTGAGGAATAAACCCTTCCCCATAGCGATTGATTCCATATATCTATTATGACGGCTAGCCTCGGCCAATTGCTCCTTTCCATTCCTAATATCATTTAATACTTTGGCTATGGCTGATCCACCAGATGCTATACCACCAAGTGCGCCTAACGCTGTTAAAATAGGAAGCAGTGGTAAAATCCCACCACTTTTTGGGACTGGAATTATTCTCGGTATGTTAACTTTTTTATTTTTAAAGCTAGACTTTATAGCATTCTGAGAAATGTTACAAGCCTCATTAAATGACTGTGGCTTCTTTTTGTTAAGCATGTTAATACCATTTTTAACTGCCCTCAAAAATATTTTGTTTGATGACACTTTACGGGGTTGCATCTTTTTACGTTTTTTACATTTAGATGTATTTATTTTCTTATTTTTAATACCCATTCCAAATTTGAGTTTTCCCTTCATTGCATTTGTTACGAGCCAAGCGTTTACTCGTTCTTTGAAATCACTATCCTTAGATGTAACACGTTGCCAGGCTTTTTCAGATAAAACTTTATCAGCTTGATGTCTGATATTTATATCTTTCGCTTGTGAATATGTAATATCGTGTTCTCTGCAGGCTGCATCTAAAAGATTTATACCTTTATCTCCTCTTTCTAACCGCTGTCGGAGTTTTGTTCCCGGTCCACAAAATTGATATCCGGGTAAATGAAGTTCAATAGGTAAAGAATTAATCAAACTATTTACAAGACCCTCCCCATTCTTTTTATGTATTAGTCCCATTGAGTGAGTTATAATTAAATGAGATCATTATTATAAAAGCAATGGTTTATATCGCTATAGGTCTAGTGAACAAAATGAAAGTTGTTAAACAACGTCTTCAACTCAAGGTTAACAACGCTGACAATTATATAAATGTTAAAAATGTTAGTAGACATAGTTCCCTTTTACCAAATTCCATACGAGCGCTGATTGTGGGACCATCAAATTGTGGAAAAACTAATGTTATGCTCAGTTTAATTGAAAGTCCTAACGGGCTTAATTTCCGAAATATATACATTTATTCAAAATCATTATATCAACCGAAATATATCTATCTAAAAAGGCTTATAGAACCGATAAAAGGAATAAATCTTTATACATTTAGTGAAAACATTGATGTTATCAAGCCCACTGAAGCCAAACCGGACTCTATTTTTATATTCGATGATGTAATATGTGGAAAACAAAGTACAATACGAGATTATTTTTGTATGGGTCGTCATAAAAATATTGATTCCTTTTATTTATGTCAAACTTATACAAAAATTCCTAAACACTTAATTCGTGATAATGCAAACATGATTATTGTATTCAAACAAGATGAAATGAATCTTAAACATATCTATAATGATCATGTTATTGGGGATATGTTATACAAGACATTTTTAAAAATGTGCGCTGAGTCTTGGATAAATAAATACGGCTTTGTTGTTATAAGTAAAGATGATCCTATAAACAAGGGTCGCTATCGAAGAGGATTTGACAATTTTATACAAATATAAAACATCTATAAAAAGCATACACCACACCAGATCCTTATCAGATACTCAGCTGATAGGTAACAGATTTTTATCTCATTCGCTAAAGATCATGTCCAATAATCAAATGACTATATTAGCAAATCTTGCTAAGACCAGAAAAGTATTAAAAGAAAAAATTCAAAGAATGAAATTGGGAGAATTGGATAGAATGAACTTGTTGGAAGAAACATTTAAACCCATCTCAAAACCATTAAATGAATTGGTTGGTAATTTGAAAACCTCTAATAATAATAAAAATAATGTTACTAATTATAATGGTGATATTGTAACTTGGCAACCGGAAAGAGTAAAAGAAAGCAAAGATATGGAAATTGATGCATTGAATGATGTGAATGTTAATGATCTTGATAGTAAAGAAAACATTTTTTCGAATACCTCAGATTTAGAATATTCTACAGATAGTTCTCGGAAACAGATTGTTAAGAAGCAAATGATGAAGAAATGTAAAAAGAAGAAGAGAAAAACTACTGTTGATATCGCTAATGAGCAATGTTTTGTTAAAAAAACAAAACCAGTTAATTTTAATAGTGTTAGACGAAAAATAAATTTTATGAAAGATTGTGAAAGGCCAACATCGTATATTCATCCTAAACCTCATGATGATGAATTACTAAAGAGAGCTGTACAAAGCAATGTAATGAAAACTAAAAAGCGAAAATCTATTGATATCATTAACAAACAAAATTTTGAAAAAAAAACAAAAATTAGATAATGTTGTTGGTGTTAGACAAAAAATAAATTATATGAATAATCCTCACCGAACAGAACCATATATTCCTAAAAAACCAGACGATGAACAATTGTTAAACAAGGCTGTAGAAACCCAAAATCGAAGTGAATTATGTAATGATAATAATAATACTACTCCTCTAACTGATCAAGATATTTTAAGAAGAATTGAAGAAGATCCTGATCTGTGGGAAAGAGACAAGCATGTAAAACGTAAGAGTAAAAATCAATTAAATGAAGACTATAAACGAGTTAAGCCTAATCAACCCAATTCATTATTACAAAATATAAGATTACTTAAAAATTTAAAAACGTTTGATACATTGTATGGACCGAATAAAGATTCAAATGGTCGATGGCGATTTGGAGTCAAACCAATAAAACTTACTTCCAAAGATGTTATACAGATCGGTAAGGATAAATGGAAAATGACACAAGGTCTATTTGAGTTAATATTTCATAAAAAACCACAACATTATAAGAAGCGTGATTTGATGACTTATCGACAGATTTTATTAGATACAAGTGCTCACAGACGTAATTATAAGCCAGATAGTCAAATTAAGGGAACAAAATCCTTTAAATATCTAAACATTATCAGAAAATTGATCAATTATATTCCACACTCTTTCATAAGGGGTAGAGGTTTATTGAAGTCAATCGACTGTCGTAAAAATATTTATCAATATTGGGATAACCCTAATGAGATGGTGGATAGATTGAGATTGCTTATATCTTCAACAAGTGTCGGTCACAATAACCATCAAAACGAAATTATATCAATTATTGAAGAGCTACGAGAAGCAAATATTATTAAATAATATGAGTATAAATAAATTTGGTCATTTCTCTTTAGACTCTAGTAGGTCAAGTGGGAAAACAATACTAGATCGAAATAAAAATCTGAATTTAAACAAGAAAAGAATAATTAACCTAGCTGCTCCCATAGGAGACGATGATGCCATTTCGAAAGTATACTTTTTAGACATGCTGAATAAAATGAAAACCAAATTAGAACATCAAATTAGAGAAATTAATACCATCTTGAATAATAGTATTAAAAATGATGTATCCATAATTGAGACTCTAATAGACCAACGAATAAAGAGTGCATGTGGAGAATATTTAGATAATATAAACAACTATTTATCAACTATTGAGGATTATTTGATGCGTTTCGTTGTATTGAAACAACTTCCTACTGAAAAAGACGTTGAAGTGTTAAAAATAAAGTTCCCTACTATAAAAGGATTAGCAAAAAATGAATAACAAAAGGGCTATTGTAGAAGAGTTACATAAACAAGCTAGAAAAAATTTTACACGACGACATGTTATTATAAAAGGAATCGATGATTTATGGCAAGCTGACTTGGTGGTAATGATTCAGTATTCAAGTAGTAATAAACAATACAAATATCTTTTAACTGTAATCGATACATTTTCCAAAAAAGCATGGGCCGAAGCAGTTAAAGATAAAACTAAAGAAAATGTTACAAATGCAATGGTTAAGATTTTAAACTCAAGCAACCGAATACCGAAAAACCTGCAAACAGATGATGGAAAGGAATTTTATAATACTAATTTTAAGAGATTACTACAGAGAAAAAATATCAATCATTATTCAACATTTTCTTCATTAAAAGCATCTATAATAGAGCGATTCAATAGAACATTAAAAGGAATGATGTGGAAAGAGTTTAGTTTTCGAGGAACCTATAAATGGATTGATATCTATAAAAATTTAATTAATGATTACAATAATACTATTCACAGGACTATCAGAATGACTCCAAATGAGGTAAATTCCTCGAATGAACAACATTTATTGGACACTGCATACAACAATTTGAAGGTTTTTCATAGACCAAAATTTAAAATAAATGATGAGGTTAGAATAAGTAAATATAAACATGTATTTGAAAAAGGATATACACCAAATTGGACAACTGAAGTTTTTAAAATCAAATCAATTAAAAACACAAACCCTACAACGTATATACTTGAAGACTATCAAGGAAATGTCATCAAAGGTGGATTTTACGAATATGAACTAATGAAAACTAAACACCCTCATGTATATTTAGTTGAAAAAGTTTTGAAACGTCGAAACAATAGAGTTTATGTTAAATGGTTGGGATTCTCTTCTGACCACAATTCCTGGGTGGATGTTAATGACTTAAATTAAAAAAAATTAATAAATAAATAAATAAATATAACAATATTTTAAAAAATTGTTTCAGTTGAGTTTTTAATGATAACCTATCATCATCATCATCATGTCGATTACATTAACAGTAAATGGTAATTCATCTATATTGGTTGCAAATTATTTTCCTCCTATAGAATTGCCACAAGATTATGTTTGCGGGTTAATTAGCTTCGACTCGTATAATACAATTCCAAATGTGGACAAAGAAAACAATTTGTTTCACATTGGAAATATGGTTCTTGAGATACCTATTGGAACATATGAATTGGATGATATAGTTGAGACAATAACCAACAAATATGAACCTTTAAATAAAGGGTTTATTGATATAAAGGCTAATCTGAATACATTTCAAACTGAAATCATGAGTAATAATGAAGAAGTGAATTTTAATAAAGAATGCTCAATTGGTTCATTACTAGGATTCAGTAAAAGAGTATTGGAGCCAAAAATTGTTCATTACTCTGATAATCCAGTGGATATAACAAGAGTAAACACAATATCTGTTGAATGTAATATCATCAATGGTTCATATATAAATGAAGCAACTGCGCATACTCTACATCAGTTTTCACTTAAAGTTAGCCCAGGATATAAAATCACAGAAATACCTATTAATGTAATATATTTACCGATTAATACACGTCAAATAAGTACTCTAGTTCTTAAAATTGTTGATCAAACGGGAAAACTTATTAATTTCCGTGGAGAAGATATATCAATAAGACTACATTTAAAACCTATATAAAGAAAAAATGATAATTTTTAATAAAAAGACACTACATACAGATTTTGTAAATAGTTTTCAATCATCCTCAAAGGTATTACCTTCAAAAACAAAAAATTTACGCTCCAAAGAGGTAAATTCTCTTGTTCATAATAAAATTGTTGATTTAACCCCATCGAATAAGGAGTTCCTAATAAGTCTAGGATTTAATTTAAAAAAAAATGAGTGATATAGTAAACGTTTTGTACAAACCCATTTTTGATAATAGTATAATAAAAAAGGATTATCATAGCTATATACCATATTTACATTCGTTTCAAAACAATGATGAAATTCGGATTCCCATACAAAATCAAGACCTCTATGTGCTACCAAGTGAGAGTATTTTATACATAGAGGGGTACATATCAAAAAGTGATTCATCAATTTCACAAACTGTGCAGCTGCTAAATAATTGTATGGCTTATTTATTTGAGGAGATACGATATGAAATAAATGGAATAGAAATCGATCGGACTAGAAAGTTGGGTATTGCAACAGAAATGAAAAATTATGTATCACTTAACGTATTTGAGAGCACAAATTTAAAAAATGCAGGGTGGTGCCCTTTTAAAAATATTAACCTCACGACTGGACATTTCAATTTTTGTATACCACTAAAAACCCTACTTGGATTTGCTGAAGATTTTGAAAAAATTATTGTTAATTGTAAACATGAACTAATTTTAGTACGAGCTAAAGAAGATGATGCTGTTATGATGACAACTACAGCAAATGAAAAACTTGTATTAAAACTTTTAAATGTTATATGGAAAGTGCCACATATTGAACTTTCAGACTCGTATCGCTTAACTATGTTGAGAACAATTAATAGTAAACAACCGCTCAACATTTCGTTTAGAAGTTGGGATGTCTATCATAACCCCTCCCTACAGGAAAGCACGAATATCTTGTGGAATGTCAAAATGGTTGGTGAAAATGAAAGACCTCGCTATATTCTTTTAGGATTTCAAAATGCAAAGAAATTTAAACATTGCGACTTATTAGATGTTAAAGTTCACCTTAACTCCACTACATATCCATATGATGATCTTAATATTAAATTTGAACGAAATCGGTATGCTCTATTATACGACATGTATTTGAAATTTCAACAAAGTTACTATGGACGCACTCCCCAACCACTTTTATCACCTAATCAATTTGTTGAAATTGCTCCAATAATTGTTTTAGATGTAACACATCAAAATGAATCTATTAAAAGCGGCCCCATCGATATTCGGATTGAGTTAAAATTTCACAAATCCGTCCCTGCTAACACAGCTGCTTATTGCATCCTTATCCACGATAAAATGTTTGAATATATTCCATATACAAATATAGTTAAAAAGATTATTTAAAAGAACGAGCTTAAATTATATCAAAAGCATAAGTAGGTTAAACATTATTTCCCACACTAGTTTTTATCACAAAAGCAAAAACAAAAAAAAGTTCAAATGCTTAATCGTTTTGTTATAAAAAAGTAGGTTAAACATTATTTCCCCCACTAGTTTTTACCACAAAAGCAAAAACAAAAAAAGTTCAAATGCTTAATCGTTTTTTTATAAAAGTTTAGCTGTGCTGCGATTTGTGTACTTATATACATATATGTAAGTCATGCAAACTAGCTATTTTGTTAAACATGAAGCATTTACGCGGACACGTAAACAGGAGGACGCTGAATGAGACCAATCCGAGCTGGATTTCGGTATTGGAAAACGAAGATGAGCGTTTGGAACTGCTCAACAAAATTAAAGAGATAATATTATCTCGTTTAAGAATAGAACTGGATGGTGACATCGAAATGATGTTCGATAATATAGATGTTACCGAAAAATCAATGGGAAACATATCAGTTTCCGTATCTCTTTATCGAAGACACTTGGGTCTTCTATGGGGGCTTAGTGATGCCCAATTAACATTTAGTAATGGAATTTTCAATTTTGTAATGCCTTCATAATTGAAAAAATAAAAATTAAAAAATAAAAATAAAAAAATAAAAATAAAAAAAGTTGTTTTTTATTTACATAAAGGTTTATTAAAAAAAGTAAGTTATTACAAGTGGAATTTATTTACAACATTTACAGCTAATTTGATTATAAATTTTGGTGTAAGTGTTCATAATTTTATAGGCTTTCTCATCTAGACGCTCGAGGTATGAGCAATTACAGGTGTCTGGACCAGCTGTACAATTAGGATTCGACCAAACGCAGTCTTCATAATGTTCACCGAAATGATTTCTTATTTTACTTAATTTATCTCTATACTCGACTTTTGAATGAATATCCATAAGTGTTCTCCTCTGATCTCCAGGTAAAATATGTTCAAATTTTTTGAGAAAATTAAATATGTATACAGCTGTCATCGTGGACATCGTCTTTTTGATTACTGAACCTTCATATGTAGTGTTTGATAATAACGATCAACATTAATTATTGTCGGGTTTATAACGTACGAAGAGCGCTCATGTAATGCCTCTCTATTGTTTTCCGAAAATTCAAAGCAATAGATATTTAGAGTACGCTTTACATAATTGCTATAATAAGAGCATTTAACTCGTATTTCACAATTATCGTAAACTAAATTGAAATGTCGATAAAAAACCTCTGGACTTTCAAGAATACCTCCAATTCTCTTTTCCTTTTCCACTAAATCTTTTTTGAAAGCGTCAATGGCCTCGAGAATGGTGTATGCACTTCTTTTTACATTATGTGACTCAGTCCTTTGATCGGAGTAAGTTGGTCTTAATGTTGTTCTTAATAATGGTTGGTTCGGCCCAGGAAAACTTTGATCTATCAATTGAATTGTTACATTTATTTTTAAACGTAATGAAGTGTTTGGAATACTGTATTCAAAACTAGCTTGTTTACTGTTTTCAAAATTTCTAAACCTACTTATATTTTGATTTTGGTCTATAAATTGATTATAATAATAGCTTGTTCCATAGCTTAAATAAAATAGGTGTAAAAGTAGAATTTTTATTAAATTAACTAATTTCATTTTCTTTGTTGTTTTTTAATTGATCTTTACACGTGGAGCTCACGTTATACTATGACCATATTATATGTTTGTTTATAGTTTTTTACATCAACTATTTCCACATGTGGTCTTTTATATGAAGTATCATGGACTAGAACCTTTTCAATATCCCCATTACTTAGAATTCGTTCAGTTTCTATTTCACGATATTCAAAGCACTTGATGCTCAGCAGTTTGTCACTATATCTACTATCATAGGTACAACGAATTGGTATATTAAAGTTATCATATTCCAATTTGAAATGTCTATAAAATGCTTGTTTCGCCTCGATGATTCCTCCAATATCAGTCTCCTTTTCAATAATTTCTTTACGAAATGCCTCTATAGCTTCATCTATAGTAAAAATTCTCAAAGGCTTTCCTTCAGTTGTAAAGTCAATTACAGACAACGGTGTGATTGTTGTAGATGGTTGAATTATTTCTGTAGGGGGTGAAGATGGTTGTGTTATTTCTATAATGGAGGTCGATGACGACACTGCGATTTCTTCTTCTTCATAATCCGTTAAAAGAGGTTCACTTTGCTTAAGTAATAATAGTGAAATATTTATTTGTAAAATATCATTACTATTCGGTAATGTTAAATTAAATTGTAGATTTTTCGAGTTTTGGTTTATCGCAAGTCCATTATTTTCTACTTTCTTCCAAAATGGTGCCCCGTAGGCAGCTTTGAAAACAAGGAGGAATGATAATAATAGCGAGAGATAAAATTTAAATTCCATTGTGTCATAGCGCTTTGCTCACGACAATTTAAAATGAGGTGTACATTTGAAAAAATGTGTTTATATACTTACTTTTCTTCTTCTTTTCATCCTTTCAAATAAAAAAAATAAGGTTTAAAATTTCTAATTTTATTTTATTTTATTTTATTTATACCATTATCTAGTATATACTTCAACATAATTAATGCTGATTTTAAAGCACAACGGATTTGTAGTTTGTTGATTTTCACATTACAGGTATTATTAAAATGATATTGACAACGTATAGCATCTGTATATAAATTATACAATGTAGACAGATTCATTTCATTACCTTCCATCATCATCTCTTCTTCAATATTAAAGACCGGCTTTTGGAGAAACTCTGCTATCCACATTTGTTTCTCTTCCCCTTTTACATAGACTTTTACATTTTTCAATGTAGATGCTAAATAATTCCTTACTGCTTTGAAATTATCGCTTCCATAAGACCATAGTAAATTATGGTGGTGTTTGATCAACCAATTGGCTTGTCGCTGATAATCCTTATTCAGCTCTGAAAAATCAAAGGGAGCTTTGATGTGGAAACAATGAAATTCTTCATTATTAAAGACCACAGCTATTTCCTTCACAATAAATTTGTTGTCATAGGCTTTGAAACCTTGAACGTCCACCGTCACAAACATTTCGAAAATTTAAAATGAAATACTTAAATGTTTTTTACTATTAGTCTTTTTATACAAATATTTTTATGCTCTTGTGGTTAAAAATAAGCATAAGCAAAATTTTCCATAAGCAAAATTATACTCTTGTGGTTAAAAATGTCTTATCTTCCAAAAGCAAAATTTTCCATAAGCAAAAAAAAAAAAAAAAAAAAAAAAAAAATATATATATATATATATATACATATATACATACTATATGTGTCTGTGATTTCAAAAAATTCTCACACGCTACATACACACACACACACACACACAAACACAACACGGTTTTGTGCCACGTGCCAATTGTGGTTTTGCGGTTTTGCGGTTTTGTGGTTTTGCGGTTTTGCGGTTTTGTACCACGTGCCAATTTGCGGTTTTTGCGGTTGCGCCATTTTCTCCATACAAAAAGTGATCTAGAACCCGTATTTTACTACTACTGACTTTTTTCGGTGACTTCTGATCATCACAGGATCGTCACGACCTTCTTGGAATCGCTTAAACCACTCATGCACCTTACTACGGGATAGGCACTGATCACCATAAACTTTTTTCATCATTTGAAATGTTTCAGTAAACGTTTTCCCAAGTTTAAAACAAAATTTAATATTTTCTCTTTGTTCAAAATGCATTTTACGGCCGATGACCAAAAGCTGCTATTACTTTTTGATCGTTAACATCGATTGTAGTTATCCAATTGTCTTAAAATTATTACGAAATGTCATCAAGAGATCAAACTTTTTATTTCATATACCCACCAATAGGTGGCGCCACCAGAAACAGTTATATTTAAAAATTTCTGTTTCTTTTGCGACAGACCTTGTTGATAGATTTTAGAAAAGGTGCTTTAATTGGGCTCTGGAGATAAAATTGTAAATAGTTTTTATGTTGGCAGTTGTTGGTTCTTGGAGAAGTTTCAGAGGCGGGGACTCGACGAAATCTCCTCTTATCGTACAAAGCGTAGGACAGAGGTTCAGTAAGTGTTCCATGGAGTTTGCTGAGCTGTTGCATAGCTGACATCCAGGCGTTATGTTCCGTTTCAGAATGTGTTGATGAGTTAATATACAGTGTCTTAAGTGAGGTTGTTTGAAAATTTTGATCTCCGGGATGCTGCATGTGGAAGGGTATGCTACTTTTCTATGTTCAGGATTTATGAGTCGACAGCGGTTGTGAAAGGAACCCCATGCCGCTATCACTTTAAGCTTAAAGTAGTTTTTAACTAATCGCAAAATGGCGTTGCTTTTATAAGTTTTCGCATAAATGAATGGCCTACGAGTGACGTTTTTTGATTCTTTATCAGCGAGCTCGTTTCCTGGAATGCTACAGTGTCCTGGAATCCACATCAGTTTAACTTTTCTTTGGCTATCAATTAATTTGTGGAATTTCTTTTATTAGGGGGCTGTTGTTGGATGTATTTTGAACGGCTATGATTACTACAAGACTGTCGATACAGATTACATGTTTTCCTTTGCAGGTCGTGATTCATTGGATAGCTTCTTTTATAGCGGATGCTTCAGCGGTAAAGACAGAGCATGGCGATAAAAGTAATCCATTTTTAATGATTTTCGAGGTCTCCGAAGCCACTGCATAAGCGGTGTTGTGGGAGTTTTTTGACCCATCTGTATAAATGAATTTCCATCCTTCTGAATTGAGCACTCTTTCGCATTGCATATAGTCCAACACCAGTCTTTTGTTTATGTGTGACATTCCGGATTCAGCAAGTATGCTTTTGGTGCTGGAAGTTGGAAATGCCCTTAGGCTTCGTCTTATTACCCTCCGATAAGGCGTATAGAGTTTTTTAACTCGCCGCCTGCATCTTGCCCATAAATTGGTGGTCCGTAATCAATAACTGATAAAGGTAGAGGATCTCACGATGTTGATTAGTGTTGTAGGATGATGGAATGAATGTCGTGAAGACAAAAACTTAATTATATTTAACCTTTCGAACAGTTTTTTTCTTATACATTTATAAACAATATTTTTGAACTTAAATTCAGAATCGAAAATTAAGTCCTAAAATTTTTTATTGAACTTACAGTAGGTATTCTTATGTTCTTAAAAGTGATGTTAATATTGTTACAGTTTCTTTTACGACAGATATGTAAGATGTTACATTTATCTAGTGATAACTTAGCACCAGATGTGAGAGACCAATTTGATATATTACTAAGTATTTTCGTAAAATTTAGTTTGACCTTATTCAAATCAAGTTGTTTTGAAAATATCAGAATGTCATCTGCATACATACATTAGTCGACTGGGTAATTAGATAGTATCTGACTGATTTCATTAAATACAATTATGAATATAACGACAGATAAAGGGGAACACCATTTTCTAACGGAAAACAGTGAGAAAAATTATTGTGAACTTTAACCCGAAATTTACGATTAGTTAGAAGATTTTTGAGTAGATTGTATATTTTCGGTCCTAATTTCGAATTAGCTATATGTTTTAGAACTTTGTGGACACCGATACGATCGTAAGTTTTCTAAAAGCCTAAGCTTAAGCAAGAAACGTGCCCCTTGTAAAAAGGGGGTACGTATTTTATTGTACCTTGGTTTTTCCGGAAAGCAACTTGGTTGTAAGTGATTAGTTTATTCTTCTCTGCCTACCACATCAATCGTTTGGAGATTATTTTCTCCAACACTTTCCCTAAACGGGATAGAAGCGAATGATTTCAGCTATTTTCCAACTTTGAGGATGTATGTATACCGTCTGATAGTATTTTGTTGTAAAGATTTACTAATCTAATTTTAACGTCTTGTGGCATGTTTCTTAATATATCATAGGAAATCCTGTCTAAACCGGGAGTTTTACCCTTGGAGGTGGAAATTGCGTCATCAAATACTTCAATGGAAATAATTGATTCTAAATTTAGCGCTGAATTGCTAAGATTGTCGTTGGGTAAGAGTATACAGCTTAGAGATTTTTGTTTTTCAGCTACAAACTGTTTGGTAAAAGTAGATTCACAAGAATAGTAGCTCCAGTACGAGGCGAAAGCGTTCGCTATGATATTTAGGTCGTAAGTTAATCCGGATTGGGTGTTTAAGTAATTAATTGTACTAAGTTTTTTTCCCGCCAGATAAGCGTCTTATATCACGCCAAACCTGTTAAGGAGAGGTTTTGGAGTTGATGTTTTCAGTAATTTCTTACAGACAATTTTTGTTTGCCTTTTCGGTTTGTCGTTTAAAAATAGCATTGTAGCGTTTATATGTTAAAAGGTCTACTTTTAGAAGGTTACTTATTTCTTTATACTTATACCAGCTTTTGCGTTTTAGTGATCTAAGGTTTTCTAGTTCACTATTCCACCATGGTTTATATCGGGGTTGATATGTATTCTTGGTTTGAGGAATGGTATGGTGAGCTGACGAACATTTTATTTTCCGTATGTGTGCAGCCTTTTGGTTGATATTATTGGAACGAAGTTCCTTACGGCAGGCTTGGATAAGATAGGGATTTTGCTGCGGGACCTAACTGAAAAAAAGTGATAGTAAAACCGTAAGAAAAAACTCGTAAGAAATAACCCGTAAGAAAAAGACTGTAAGATCGCTAGTTATAGCCTACCTTTAGGTCTTGCAAAATAATTAGGCATGAAAATCTGTAACGTTATTGTGTATGCAAATTAGTTTTGAGTGAAGTGCGGAATACATAGAGCGCGACAGACTGCAAACTACATCTGTCAAATATTAAAATACAGACGTTCTTATGGACACTGTTATTTTGACAGCTGCACGACTACACGACTGCAGGCCGACAGTTGTCGTTCCCGCTAACTTGAATATTTCCTATATTTGCCAACGGCAGTAGGACGACACTAGAGTTGACAGTAGAATGGAAGATAGAAAGAGGAGGTAGAGTGGTGATGCCACTAACATGTAGAATGTAAAATTATTCACAGCTCTAACAAACTTGACGTTATTTTACAAATAAAAGCATAAAATAGTTCTATTATAGCTCTATTATATCATTTGTAATAACAATTGATAGTTTAAAACAAAAAAATATTTACCAATTTTTATTTAGATATAATTTGAATTATTTTTTTATTTTACGTAATTCATTACTTTTTAAAATACTAAATTTTCTTAATACTTATCTGTACTTAAATAAAAACTAATCAGTGAAATTTGAGAGAAAAATCAGGACAACCTACCATAAAATTAAGCACAATTTTTTTTGCAAATTGTATCGATTCCACATTATTCGAAGGAACTTCGTTCCTATCTGGTGTCCCAGGACAGCACATTTCTTGTTTTTTTTTTTTTGCCTTCTGCATCAGCGGTGCTGTCGTCATAGCAGCGGTATGTGGCACTTGCAGGCTTGTCGCATTCTTTCAATTTATAAGCTGGTTGGCCGCATTTTATGCAAACGCCTTTTTCTCTTCTATCGGGCCCTTTTCAGTCCCAGGTTAAGTGTCCTGGTCCAAAGCAGCAGAAACACCTTTTGAGGGTTTCTTTCAGCCGCAGCCTGCAGCTAACCCAGCCAATGTTAATGCGTGCCTGTCGCATTATTGCATCAGCTCTATCCTGGTCCAGCGTTACATATGCCCTTACCTGCTCTCTTTTGTTTGGAGCTGTTATGTTAATCGCCAAGCCTTCGGCGGGGTCCTGTAGCGCTTCTTTGACAGCCCCTGCTACTTCCTCTTTTGTTTTCAGCGAGTCGAGGTCTCTGATTTCTATAGTAACCTTAGTTTTAAGGTTGGCTACCGTTGCAGTCTCTTTGAGAGTGGACATAAGTGCCTCACATAAGCTGGCCTTTGTGGACTGTCCCTTTTCTAGCTCTAGTAATAGGGCCCCGGCTCTTGTTTTGCGGATCCCTTTGATTTTGACTTCTGCGTCTTTAAGATCTACCTTGCTACGGATATTCTTGAGGACTTCGTTGTAGCTATTTCCTTCTGCTGGTTTTATTATAACGGCCTCTGTTTGTTGTTTTGGCCTATTATTTTCTTTCTGACTTGCGGCCATGTTGTTGACTGTTGCACTTTTTCTCGCGGCTCCACAGGGCTTGTCACACGCCGCTTCGATGTTGCTGACTCGGGGGTCGTGATGCGTCTGTTCAGATGTGCCCGCCTTTTCTCGGTTTCTGCAGTGAGCCAATTTCTGCGATAGCTCTTGATGATGTCGAAGAGTGCGTCTAGTTGCGCCGCTCCGTTCTTTACGTTCATGCTGACGTTCTTTTGCTTCGTCATCGCCAACTTGCACTACCCCTTTGCACTTTTCAAGGGTCTCTTCTTCTGCTCGTCTCATTTGGATCATGTATTCCTGTTTCGGCGAGCTCTGAGTTCCGTCTTTAGTGGCAGCTGGGATGCTCTTCTTTCTCCTTGTAGCCGGAGTCTCCCTTCAGGCTGGCTTTTTATCAGTCTTGTCTGTCTGCTTTGGAGTGACGGTGAGCGTGGGGAATCTGAGTATCCTACTGCTTCTGCGGAAGACCGTTCCGTATTCCTCGTCTTGTCCGTCTTTGTTTTGTTGTTCCTTCTGTTGGTTTTTATATTGTTGTTGTTGTGGTGTATTCATTTTTTCTGGTGGGTCTCCGCTTCAAGCCGCTATCTCCGCACGTTGTAGCAGTTGCTCTTTATAAACCCCGTGGTTATCTATGCAAGCAGGGAGGCCACGCAAGGGTTGACACAAGTCCTTAAGTAATTATGGCGACATGCATTTAACGTACTTGAAGACCTGCCATGGTGTTAACGATACGGAGGTGAGAGCAGTATTAGCCTGCCAGCAATTTTGGTAAGATGTCACTCTTATATACTGAGGTGACAGAATACTGTCCTCCCCAGCCCTTTGTCGATCTGATCCATTTCGGTTTTCCAGTACGCCATAATCAGAATCTTACTGGCTTCAATTCTGATGGGCTCTTGCCCAGGGTTTTTTGTCGTTTTCTGTGCACATTTGGTGCTGATCGCTGTATCCCTCGTCGCTATGTTGCCTCCCCCTCGTGGGTAGGTTCTTCCTTGGTGCAGCCCCGGTGGGGGTTGTGGACACTTATTTAAAGGAGGCATCTTCTCGCTTCTTCGCGGGAAGTTCATTGGGCGCGTGAATTATGTTAAATAAGGTCGAATTGAAAAACAAGCTTAAGCTGTTATATCTTCCTTTATTCAAGTGAATCTTAAGACTGATTTTACAATAATTTCGTTCTTGCTTAAGTACAAATATTCCTACGTAATTTGATATTACTTTGACTTTTGCTTATAAAAGTAAAAGTAATAACATTTCATGTAGTACTCATAAATTTGAGTTCGGTGACATGAAATTTGAGCCACAATGTTTAAATTTGTTTACATTGCAAGTATCGTTGTTTAATTTTTATGAAGCAACGACACTTGCATTTTCGTTATACATATTTATATGAGTGTCAGGTTAAATCAAGCCGACAAATAAATAAATGTTTTATACAGTAATGTTGTTGGGTTGATTTAAGTATTTTCTTATTATTTCATCTACGTTGGAGTTTTCATTACATATTGTTGTTTGTGGAACTATATATGTAACTCCTCCACCCCTAGACGAAGGATTCTCCTGAATTCTTTCTTTATTTCTTTTACAATGATTGCACATTAGTATTATTACAAAGAATATTACTATTAATATTACCACTGTTGGTGTACTGTATGTTACAATTTTATTTTTGTATTTTATTTCTTCTATTTCTTTTAGATTATGTATCGACGTTAATTTTAATTCTTCTAAAGTTAGAGTGGTATTAAAAGTAATATTGTTAGATTGTGATAATATTATTTTGTCAATAAACATTTTGTAATTATTTGAAAATTTTTGGTTTGCTAATTCTATTGAACAGTTGTTGTATTTTATTACATAATTTCCATTTAATTGTAATGCTTCTGAGCCACAATTATTTTGAATTAAATAATTTTTTTGCATTTTTTACAATTATGATTTCGTCATGAATATTAATTATTTCTGAGTTAACGTTTGTAATTAATTCACATGTCTTATCTATTGTACAATGTTTTGATATGGTACATTCATTTATGTATTTATTCTTCTTATACTCATAAATCTTATCATTATATTTGAATACATTTGAAATTTCAGCATTTATTTCTTTATTTAAATAAGGGATAGGTATTATAGTTATTACTTGTATATTAAAAAATATTTTTGGTACTTTGATTACAAATATTAATTCTCTTTCTTTTTCAAATATTGCCGTTCTTAAGTATTTAATTTTTTCAATGTTTATATTATAATAATCTATTTCATTTTTTGTAAGGATATTGGCATCATTTATGCCATTTTGTGCTGTAGTTATATATATTTGAATATGCTCAATATGATTTTTAATTGAATTTAACATAAGTAATTTTTCTAAATAGGTAGTTTGTAGCAAAACATCTTTTATAGTTTTATGCAATCCTCCTATCTGATAAATAACATTCTTCTGATTCTGGTTTATTGTTTCTTTAATAAGCTGTATTGTTGAGTTAAAGTGACTGTTAATTTTTATTTGTTGATTTAATTCTGTTATAGAATTATGTAAGTTAGAATCGACTGTGTTAAGATGGTTGGTTATATCTTCTTGGTCAGTCAGTATCCATTGTACCAAAAAGATATTTACATGCATTGCCTACTATGTTTATTAGTCCCCTTTTTTGTCTACTTGTAGGTGTTATTGTTTTTAATTTACTTAGAAGTATATCTACTTGATTTATTATATAATTTCTTTGACTTTCACTAAAAATATCTATGTTATCTTTCATTGATGCGAGTAGATTCTTTGTTTCTTAAATGTCTCCTTTATGTAAAATTAAATCAGATTCTATCGGTATGCTTTGATTATTATTATAAATTTCTATGTATCCGTTAGTTTGTGTTATTTTTTTTGGTGATTAAATTACCTTTTACTTCTACTAAAGATAATATCCACATTATTACCTGCAAATTTAAATTAATGAATTATTTTAATACGGATGTTCAATGATTAATTGCCAAATTTGGTAGGTCTTTTTATGTTAGTGGTGTGGATTCCTTGTAAGGGTTTTTTCTTAAACTTTGGTTCCTCTTTATGTCTTACATTTTTATAGTGTTTTATAAATCCTTCTTGTCTAGTTTCCGTATATTCTTCCCTATTCATATTTGCTTTATTTATTTTTGATTGTTTTATTTTACAAAGCCTATCATAAATTATTGCGTGGTCTATTATTTTATTTTGTGCTTCTATTGGGGTGCATTTAATTATGCTGTGATAAGTATCATTGTAGTATGTGATAGCCTTAAAAATTTGTTGGGTAATTGGTAAATAATGCTCAAGATTTAGCGTCCGAATTTTTTCTGTGATTGTATTATTTAATCTTTCCACATCACTATTTCCAGTGTGACTATTCGGTTTAGTCATGTAGTATTGTATTCCCTCTCTTTTTAAAAAATCTTCAATATTTTGGGCTCTAAATTCATTGTCGAACACCATTTTCTTTACCTTTCCTTTTATGGATAAAAATTGTTGCAATTGACTTACAATGGTTCTGCTATTCCTGTCCGTAAGTGGTAGACATGTAGCATGTTTTGAAAATTTATCTATGAAGACGATAAATGAATGTTTGCTATTTACGTAGGTATCAACATGAATTATTTCATTAGTAGTTTTGGGTGTTTTTGTAAAAAAAAATTGTTTTTTATAGGATTTCGATCATAATTGCCGCCTGAACATGTATCGCAATTATTTATTACCCGATGTATTTGTTCTTTAATATGAGGATTATATAATTTATTCTTTAATTTTTCGTAAGTAGCTATAATTCCACAGTGACCACTTTCATTTTTGTGAAATATTGCAATTTGTTTTCTTAATTCTTCTTCGTTGTCAACGTCTTTTGCTAAATAAGAACATTTGACAAATTTCACATTAAGATTAGATGCAAATTCTTCTTCAATAATTTTATGTACTTTATAATATTCATGATCGCTAAGATGCGAATATATACCTACTTTTCCTCTACATATTTCCCTTCTAATAATGTCTCTTATTCCATTTTCTTCAATATCTCTTTCATCAATATAAATTCGTTTGTAATTGAATATAGATTCGACGGCGTTTTGTTTCTCTTTTATTATTATTATTTGTATTTTAAACCTGTTAACAATTGTATCTAATATTGGAATTTCAAATCCTGAATCTTCTTCTTGTGAATGGACAGTTTCTGCTTCTACTGACATGCTGCTACCTTCATCCCCTTGGAAAATTTCTATGTGGGAAATAATTTCGTCATTTCTAATTCTGCTCAAAAAGTCTGCTATATAATTGTTTTTCCCTTTAATTTATTTTATGGAAAAATTATATTCGCCCAAACTCACTAACCATCTTTGAAGTCTTGGACTTATATCCTTTCCGGAGTATTTTGTCATTAACCATTTCAATGGTTGATGGTCGCATTCCAAATCAAATTGTCTACCAAAGACATAAGGCCTAAAATATTTCACGGCCCATACTATTGCTAAAAGTTCTTTTTCGATAGTAGCGTAATTTGTTTCATGATTATTTAATGTTCTTGATGTATTTGCAATGGGGTGACCATCTTGAGACAGAACTGCTCCTATTGCAAAATTACTAGCATCCGTTGTAATCCTAAATTGTTTATTAAAATTAGGATATCATAATATAGGTGAATTTGTAACCATATCCTTTAGTTTTTCAAACGCTGCAATAAATTGGGGGTTGTATATATTTATTGTTTGTCCTTTTTTCAGATATTGCGTCATAGGATGTGCAATTTTTGCATAATCCTTAATAAATTTCCTATAAAATCCTGTCATACCTAAGAATGATTTTATTCTTTTTGTAGTATTAGGTATCTTTAGGTTTTGTATGATTTTAACTTTGGCTGGATTTGGCTTAATTCCTTCTAATGTTAAAATATGGCCCAAAAATTGAGTTTCTTTCTTGAGAAATTCACATTTGTCCACTTGTATTTTTAACTTTGCTAGCCTTAAGGCTTCGAATATTTGCTTTAAATTAGTTAAATGCTCTTCTAAAGAAGTGCCAAATACTAAAATATCATCTATATATACGACGCATATTTTATTAATATGTTCTTTAAGGACTCTATTCATCAACCTTTGAAAAGTTGATGGAGCATTTTTTAATCCAAATGGCATTCGAATAAATTCGTAGTGACCAAATGGTGTTGAGAAGGCGGGTTTTCTTCTGTCTTCCTCTCTAACTGAGATTTGGTGAAAACCTTTGGCTAAATCCAGGGTGGTAAAGTACTGTGATCTACCTAATTTGTCTAAGATTGAATTTAGGTTTGGAATTGGAAATTTATCATCCACGGTAAATTCGTTAAATTTCTGTAGTCGATGACAATTCTATATTTCTTTTTCTCTGAATTGTCTGCTTTTTTTTCTACAATCCATAAGGGACTATTGTAAGGTGAATTGCTTTCTTTAATTATTTTCTGTTGTAGCATTTCTTCAATTTGGCATTTTATCTCTTCTTCATGGATTTGAGGATATCTATAAATTTTGGAGTATAAAGGCTTACAATTTGTTGTTATAATTTCATGCTGTACCTCATTGGTGCATGATAGTTTATCTCCTTCTTTAAAGAAAAGGTCTTCGAAGTCATTGAGCAGCCTTAAGGTTGCTTGATGTTCTTCTTTATTCAAATGGGAAAAATTTAATTTATCTTTTAAATAATTTTGTTTAGTATGTTCCAAATTGCAAACATTTTCTATGTATTTGGAATAGTTAAATTCTTCGAAATAAATTTTATCTTTTAAAATTTCAACGTAGTTTTCCGCACAATTAATCTTTGCTTGTAAAGGTTTTAAGAAATTTTGGCCTATTATACCTGAAAATTTTGTGTTTGAAAAGTTCAATAGTTTCCATTGAAGGGTACCAAAGCATCCAAATTCTTTTGGAAATGGTGTGGTTATCACACTTTTTATTTGATTTACCCCGTTTAAAGTTTTGTATTTTATAGCATATTCCACTGTTATTTTGGGATAATTTTCCGATAATATCCCTTCTTTTAATATGCTTGTAGTTGATCCTGTATCTATAAGCAACTAATTTTTGTTTTTCTTATCGTTATATTTATTATGGGGAGTTTTTTTCTTGAGGCGTTATTAAAAAATTTACTTCGTTTTCCTCGAGTACACCTATTTCCATTGGTTCAGGTGTTAGTGTGGTATTATTGTTGTTAGTGCTTCTACGCGAAAATCTGGTATTATTGCTACTATTTCCTCTGCCGTAATTTTGTGTAAAATTGTGTGAATACTGTTCATTTTGTCGTGTATTAGTATTTTGTGTGTTTTGATAATTTTGGTTATACATATTGGTATTTGGTTTAATTCGTGTAACTGAGCTGTTCCTGTTTGTGTTTTGATCAGTGTGGAAATATTGCATTTTATTCATAGTAAAATTTTGTTTGTTTAAGTTTTTTCTGTGTGTAATGTGTATAGTTCTAGTGTCATCTAAAGCTTTAATTTTTGAGTATTTATTTATAATATCATTAAGCGAGCAATTTTCATTTAAATGTGATCTCATAGGTACATCAATTTTTTCAATTAATAAGCTAACTAGGTCTCTATCTACCCTATCTGGCCTATAAATAGAAGGCTTATCTTCGTCAAATAAATATATTTGATTTATTTCAAATTTAGCCTTTTGAAAATAAGCAAATAACTCTCTTAAATTACTTACCTTTATATTTCGGCACTTATTAAAGATGTCGCCATATGTAGTTTTTGGTCTTCCTTGTTGTATCAGTTTGGTTTTGATTTCTTGCCATGTTGGGTTGTCGCCTAGTTCCTGTACATGCCTTCCTGCATCTCCCAGGATTTTTTCATTGGCTATTATTGTTGTCGCCAGGTTCATCAACTGTTGGTTGTTTTGTGGGCATAAATTGATAATGGCTTCCACTGATTTAATAAATGCCATTATATTGTGCCCTTCGTCCAAACACTTCAGCTGTCTAAACTGTTGTAACAGCTCTTTTGGGTTTAATAACGATTGTGTCTGCATCCCGTTCTCGTATTGAAGCCTCATTTGGTTCATTGCTTCCTCCTGTTGCCTGATGACATTTGCCATTTGTTCCATTTGTTGTTGTTGATTGCTGCTTTGTCCATCCCTTTCGTCTAGGTTTCTGTTAGCGTCGAAGCGGCTCATGTTTTATTTTATATTTTTTTTGTTTTATATGTATATATTTTCTCCCAACTTTGAAACACTGCGTTTTCGTTTTTAATGTCACTTATTTTTACTTTTTATTTTAATTTATAATTTGATTTTATTTAAATTTCACTTCAATACTTTATTATTTTATTCACTATTTTTATACTCTGTCATTCGAGTATATAATTCTGTTTGTTAATTTCCAAAAAAAAGGTTCGTAACACTCGGAAGAAAACGTCGAATTGCCGAAAAATATATGTATATGTCTTTTATAAAAATTCTTTTATTTATGAAAGGTATTCCAACTTCAGTATGGAAAATACACTAAATAAATTTTAAATTAAGCTTAGAGTTCGCTTTACCTTAAGATAAAGTTCCGTTGACTGCGCCAATTATGTTAAATAAGGTCGAATTGAAAAACAAGCTTAAGCTGTTATATCTTCCTTTATTCAAGTGAATCTTAAGACTGATTTTACAATAATTTCGTTCTTGCTTAAGTACAAATATTCCTACGTAATTTGATATTACTTTGACTTTTGCTTATAAAAGTAAAAGTAATAACATTTCATGTAGTACTCATAAATTTGAGTTCGGTGACATGAAATTTGAGCCACAATGTTTAAATTTGTTTACATTGCAAGTATCGTTGTTTAATTTTTATGAAGCAACGACACTTGTATTTTCGTTATAGATATTTATATGAGTGTCAAGTTAAATCAAGCCGACAAATAAATAAATGTTTTATACAGTAATGTTGTTGGGTTGATTTAAGTATTTTCTTATTATTTCATCTACGTTGGAGTTTTCATTACATATTGTTGTTTGTGGAACTATATATGTAACTCGTGAGGCGTTTTGAGCCAAGCCCTCCTCTCCTGCTGCTCTTGGTCGGGGGCTGTGTATTACTTTTCGCAGCTGACCTACTTAGCGTAGGCCGTCCACTATCCGCCATCTGTGAGCCCGGTAGCAACCTGAGCTCAGCCTTACCTGGTTGATATTATTAGAAACAATAAATTTACTAGATATCGATGAACAAAGATCTTTGTAACTCTCCCAATTGGCTTTCTTTGTTAGAAAAATTGGTTTGAACATTTTTGTTTATGTGTCTGCGTGAAATTCGATTTCTGTCATCAATGGGAAGTGATCACTACCATGAAGGTCACTAAGGATCTTCCAAGAATATAAAGGAAAAATATTGGTAGAACATGTAGTAACATCTACATGAGTAAAAGATTGATGGGTGGAGAAGCAGGGCAGCCAACGTTTAAAACAATAAGATTTCTGCATAATAGAGCATTTCCAATTTGTGTACTTTTAACGTTTGATAGAGGAGAACCCCAAATCGGGCTCCATGAGTTAAACTCACCCATCCAGAGTATATAGTTTTGTGGTGTATTTAAAATATGTAAGATGTCTGAGTTGGAGAAATTTTGTTTAAGAGGGATGTAGTTTCGGGTTGATTAGTTTCCGGGTGCAATTGTTTCTTATATTCCAAACTATAACTTTGTATTCACTATACAAGTATATAACAGTACATTAAGAAGTATTGATGAGGTCAATTAGATCAATTCCAAGAACAAAAACACTGAGATTACTCAGACTTAAAGAATCAAGCGGAAAAAGGACCGCGAAAAAGCACACGTCAGCTCTATACGAGTGATAGTCGGTGACTGCCCAAACAATTTATTTTTACTTTCAGGAATATACTCTCAATAAATCAATTTTTTAATGAACAGTTGTTGAGAAATTGTGTTGCAGTATAATGGATGTATTTGGTTGGTTGCAGTTCTTTTATACCATTCTCATTATCTAGCAATTGTATTATTTCTGAGCCTGGATCTGTTTGCATTTGTTCCCACAAATTTAAGATAAATTGAAGTGTTTCAATACTTCATTATAAGAACAATTGCTTAAACATAGTAAGACAGCACCACCGAAAACTTTATAGTTGTCGTTTAAATATTGCATTGTTCTGTACGAAGCGTCAAAAATATTTGTCAGTCATTATGTTCAAATAATATTTCAAATTTTTATGGACACTATGCGTTTGATTTTAATGCTCCACATAGTTCGCCCATAATATAGCAAAGTAGCCGTAATGGATCTAAAAAAAACAGTTATATCATAATTTTTGCGTTGACCAATAATAGTCTCACGTTATTACTTTCAAACCCCAAAGCGAAACAAAAAACTTGCTTTCAACTCTGATTGCGTAAGAGTTATTTAAAACTAACCGCATAGCTATTATTCAGTGTGCAGTAAATACAAGTTATATTTAAAATTTAATGTTTATTTTGTTAAGAAAGAATATAAATTGGAAAATAATTAAAATATTTAAATGACTCTTATATGAATTTGAACACATCTTTATGATTTGAAATATTTATGTATTTATGAAATACATGTATATTAGGGTGTCCGTTATTTACGAAATTAATTATTTTTGACGAGACGCCCACTAAACTTTCAGTTTTCCATCTAAAAAAAAATATACCACACCATAAAAAGCCCTTAACTTTCATCATAAACCTTGCCCCAAACACGATACATTTCCCATTGAAATTACATGGGATTTTGCCACTTTTTACGAATATTTTTTTTTTCTCTGGAACTTTCTGGGTTTGTAGGAATAAAAGTCATATTCTTGTACAGAATTGAATGCTCTACAAAAAATGTCTGGACAATTTTTCGATATACTCACTCCTTTAAGAGTTATTCAAGGTTAAATTTAACTTCCGGGCAATTTCTGGAATTTTCGAACTTTTACGGCAAATTGAATTTTTTTTTGTAAAATTCAATTGTTTATTCTAAAAAATATAATTTTATGAAAAAGTCACTTTAGGAAATTTACGCTCTTCTTCTTCTTTACTGGCGTAGACACCGCTTACGCGATTATAGCCGAGTCAACAACAGCGCGCCAGTCGTTTCTTCTCTTCGCTACGTGACGAACGTGCCAATTGGATATTCCAAGCGAAGCCAGGTCCTTCTCCACTTGGTCCTTCCGACGGAGTGGAGGTCTTCCTCTTCCTCTGCTTCTCGCGGCGGATACTGCGTTGAATACTTTCAGAGCTGGAATGTTTTCATCCATCCGGACAACATGACCTAGCCAGCGTAGCCGCTGTCTTTTAATTCGCTGAACTATGTCAATGTGCGTCGTATATCTCGTACAGCTCATCGTTCCATCGAATGCGATATTCTCCGTGGCCAATGCGCAAAGGACCATAAATCTTTCGCAGAACCTTTCTCTCGAAAACTCGTAACGTCGACTCATCCGTTGTTGACATCGTCCCAGCCTCTGCACCATATAGCAGGACGGGAATTATGAGCGACTTATAGAGTTCGACTTTTGTTCGTCGAGAGAGGACTTCACTTTTCAATTGCCTACTCAGTCCGAAGTAGCACCTATTGGCAAGAGTAATCTTGCGTTGGATTTCCAGGCTAACATTGTTGGTGGTGTTAATGCTGGTTCCTAAATAGACGAAATTATCTACAACTTTAAAGTTATGACTGTCAACAGTGACGTGAAAGCCAAGTCGCGAGTGCGACGACTGTTTGTTTGATGATAGGAGATATTTCGTCTTGCCCTCGTTCACTGCCAGATGGCGCGAGTGTTGAGGCCGATGATGTCAATATCATCGGCATACGCCAGCAGCTGTACACTCTTATAAAAGATTTTACCTGCTCGATTAAGTTCTGCAGCTCGAATAATTTTCTCCAGCAGCAGATTGAAGAAGTCGCACGATTGGGAGTCGCCTTGTCTGAAACCTCGTTTGGTATCGAACGGCTCGGAGAGGTCTTTCCCGATCCTCACGGAGCTTTTGGTGCTGCTCAACGTCAGTTTACACAGACATATTAGTTTTGCGGGGATACCAAATTCAGACATCGCGGCATAAAGGCAGCTCCTTTTCGTGCTGTCGAAAGCAGCTTTCAAATCGACGAAGAGGTGGTGTATGTCGATTCTTCTTTCACGGGTCTTTCCAAGATTTGGCGCATGGTGAATATCTGGTCGGTTGTTAATTTTCCAGGTCTAAAGCCACACTGATAAGGTCCAATCAGTTTGTTGACGGTGGGCTTTAATCTTTCACACAATACGCTCGACAGAACCTTGTACGCGATGTTGAGGAGGCTTATCCCACGGTAGTTGGCGCAGATTGTGGGGTCTCCTTTTTTATGGATTGGGCATAGCACACTTAAATTCCAATCATTGGGCATACTTTCGTCTGACCATATTTTACAAAGAAGCTGATGCATGCTCCTTACCAGTTCTTCGCCGCCGTGTTTGAATAGCTCGGCCGGCAATCCATCGGCCCCCGCCGCTTTGTTGTTCTTCAGGCGGGTAATTGCTATTCGAACTTCTTCATGGTCGAGCAATGGAACGTCTGCTCCATCGTTATCGATTGGGGAATCTGGTTCGCCTTCTCCTGGCGTTGTACGTTCTCTGCCATTCAGCAGACTGGAGAAGTGTTCCCTCCACAATTTAAGTATGCTTTGGGCATCGGTGACTAGATCATCTTTGGGGGTTCTACTTTACGCTCTTAAGTCTGTTAAAAATTAACCATCCTGGACTCCCTTCAAAGTGGCTCAGGTCATTTTTCATTTCATGCAACGGTTTAGTCAGCTATAGCGAGCAGACAAAACCCCAACTTATTTTTATATATAAGATATACATACATATAGAGTAAAATAACTGACTTTTGAACATTACGAGTATTGATAGTTTGATAATTGCTTATTATCATTTTTAGTTGATAATTAATACTACGAAACATCAGATCACAAAACACTTTCAAATCAGTTAAATTTCGCGTTTTCTTTAACTTTCACTATTTTACATATCTTATTAGTGATTTTGAAAGGGGCAACAAATCCCTCTGTTCATATATACTTTTAGTTGGGTTTCAATCTGGCCGTTCCAGATGTCCCAATTGCTAAACCTATCCAGCAACTGTCAAAGTCGGGTAAGTGATTTACGCACTTTATTTCAAGTGATAGGAGATTTGCCATCTCTTTATCTCAATGACATAACTCACCGAATTTTTGGCACATCTTCGGAATCTGAACTTGAAAATCTATTAACAAAACTCAATGCCGTTTTTTTTTTTAACTTCAAAACTGTCAGAAGAAAGTAATGACTTGTATAGAGTGAGAATTAGTAAGAATGGCTGCTCGAGCCGTCTCACCTCTGTGATACGTTACCTAGTGCGTTGCAAAAATTTTATAAAAATCGCTCTAGCCGTTTGGTAGTGAAGAAATAACAAACATACACGCTCCCAAGCTTTAGCCTTTATAATACTGTGACATGTTTTTGAGTGTGTATTTATGTATGTACATGTGCTTTATACCACTCGGCATTATCGATGATAAGCATGTTCAAAGATATTTGACTTTATATTAGAGGACTGTATATGTGTGATATGTTTTCTTAAGCTTAACTTTTTTAAATCTGGTTCTTCTTTGCTTGCCGAATCGATACTTCTCTGCTTGACTTTTATGCCCGGTGTTTTCGTTATGTCACTAAAATCATTCGAGTCATCTTCTGTTGTTACACCACCATCTGCAGAGACTTTACATTCCATACCGTCATTTAGTTCTTTATCAGAGGAATCAGGGAAAATCAAGACCGGACAGGTTTCTATGACGACATAAACAGCCGGGCGTCGTACTTTATTTTTGCTACTTGAAAGTTTCTTTTGTTCTATTTTTTCCTGTTTTTTACCCATTTTGATTTTAACCGCAACAAGGAAATCGTTGGAGGTAAGTTCACAGCCGCAATATCTATTTGCATAATAGTTAGGATACTGCGTTTAATTTAATTCTCAGTATATCGGCTTATATTATGAATTTGAAATGTAGGAGTATAGGTACATACACCCGTCTTATAGTTTAAACTAGCCTTTATTTTATATTTTCTGTGCTTTTATGAAGTATCTTCAAGTCCTTACCACTGGTGGGGAAAAATATATACTTCCATTGCGTGAGAACTAATTCATTCCGATTTTATATTATATGTATATACTTTTTAAATATATCATGAGTAACTAAATGTGTAACATACATTTGTGTATGTTTGTCTGTATAGGGAGGCGTAGAAACCGCTTACGCGGTTATAGCCGAGTTAACAACAGCGCTCCAGTCGTTTCTTCTTTTCGCAAGGTGGCGAAAATTGGAGATTTTAAGCGAAACTAGGTCCTTCTCCACCTGGTCTTTCCAACGGAGTGGAGGTCTTCCTCTTCCTTTGTTTCTCCCGGCTGGTACTGCGTCGAATACTTTCAGAACTGGAGTGTTTTTGTCCATTCGGGCGGCATGACCTGGCCAGCGCAACAGCTGTCTTTTAATTCGCTGATCTATGTCAATGTCGTCGTATATCTCATACAGCTGATCGTTATATTGAATGCGAAATTCGCCGTGGCCAACACGCAAAGGACGATGAATCTTTCACAGAACTTTTCTCTCGAAAAGTCGCAACGTCGACTCATCAGATGTTGTCCTCGTCCATGCCTCTGCACCATATAGCGGGACGGGAATAATGAGTGACTTATAGAGTTTTATTTTTATTCGACGAGAGAGGACTTCCTGCGTTGGATTTCGAGTCCGACGTTGTTGTTTGTGTCGATGCTGGTTCCAAGATAGACGAAATTTTCTACAACTTCAAAGTTATGACTGTCAACAAAGACGTGGATGCTTAGTCGCGAGTGCGACGAGTGTTTGATTGATGACAATAGAAATTTCGTCTTTCCCTCGTTCACCCCCAGACCCATTTGCTCCGCTGCCTTATCCATTTTGGAGAAAGCAGAACTAACCATATCAATATCAGCTGTACACTCTTATACATAGAAGATTGTACCTTCTCGGTTTAGTTCTGCAACTCGAATTATATTCTCCAGCGGTAGGTTGAACCGAAAAAGAGATCCTTCCCGATCCTGACGGAGCTTTTGATCTATCTCTTTTTCTGTCTGCAAATTCGTCTCGCTTCCCTCTTCAACTCGCGGTATCTATCCCATCCCGCACGTATTGTGGTCGATCGTAACGTTGTGAGGTAGGCAGTCTTTTTTCCCTCCGCTGCGAAACGGCACTTCTCATCTTACCAGCTGTTCTTTTGCATTTTCCGAAAACCAATGGTTTCGGGTGCAGCTCTATGTAAGGAATTCCAAATGCCGTCCCACAGTTTTTTATACCGAGTTGTTGACGAGTCCTCTTAGAGAGCAGGAGTAAAAGTCGAGTAGAAAATCGCCCGGTTTTCTGTTGCGATTTTAGTTTCTCGACGTCGAACCTTCCTTGTATTTGTTGACGTGCCTTTTTTGCTTCACGGAGGCGGGTACGAATCTTGACTGCAACAAGATAGTGGCCCGAGTCGAAGGCTCCAAGGTCCTAGAGCGTATGCGCACCTAAAGCACCTTCCCAATTAAGGTACGGGACATTCCAGGTGCATGCCTTAAAATCATAATCATGAATTCGTTTGTCATGGTCGTCATCAAACGGGGGGTGTCTCATCCGAAGCTGTTTAAACTTTTTCATTGGGGGCGTTTTTTACGTGGCGAGTCCAAAACCCAGCGCAGTTGTCTCCGAACACCTGAAGAAACATTTTCGCGCAATGTGTTTCTGTGAGTTGTGCAAGCCGAAAATCAGCGTTAGTTAGAGCAGGGGCACGCGATTAAATTCTGTATGAAACTCGGTAAATCTGCGACAGAGACGTTTAATATGATCAAGCAGGCTTACCCAGATGTTTACTTAGCAAATAGTGGTGTGTTTCGGTTAATATATAACCCTGTATCTATTACGATTGGTTTTAAATGTTACAAACAACCGTTTGATGAAGGACATGTTGCGAGCGTGCCCATAAAAACGCCACATCACCAGTTGATTAGACGAAGCAAGTCTTTGCAGTGTAAAATGTATTTTTGTAAAGCAATTTTAGTGGCCTACCCACAACCGGAGTGGCTGAGATACTGTATTATACAGTTGTTTTAGAAAGAATTATAAAAAAAAAATTTAATTTCTGTTGAAAACGCGTACAAAAAATATAAATTTATATTTTCTCAATCTATTTTATCTTAGCATTGTGTCTCCTTGTAGTATGGTTTTAAAATTAAAAGTATAAATAGCCCACGGGCACCAATGGTCCACGCCGGGTAGGATGTGTTAAAGTAATACCACAACGACCAGTGTGGTTGCCAATGTTTCAAAATGTCTTACAGAAACACATGCGAGATAGCGCAGTTTCAATCGTGATTGTGATGACGGCGTACAAGCCGGTCAAATAAATATATTCAACATATAGTATGCTAAAAGGTACAGAATTTTTTTGGTCTCACTGATCACAAACTATTGCAATATGTAGCTTGACAATAGCCCGTCACTATTCCCAGTGGTTTGAGGCATGACGATAGAGCAATTGTTGCTTTCCATTTTTTCACACTGTATCTCTAGATTTGAAGTATCAATAGAGTAACAAGGGATCAGAACTGACAATTTCAGTATGCATTCACTGTGCGCTGGGTTTGGGACCCGCCACTTAAAAAAACACCCCCAATGAAAAAGCGTAAACAGTCTCGGATGAGAGACCCCCCTTTTGATGACGACCACGGCAAACGAAATAAGGACTATGATTTGAGGGCATGCACCTGGAATGTCCGGTCCCTTAATTGGGAAGGTGCCGCTGCCCAGCTGGTAGATGTCCTCGTAAAGATAAAGGCTGACATCACCGCCGTCCAAGAAATGCGATGGACGGGACAAGGACAGAGACGAATAGGTCCTTGTGACATTTACTACAGTGGCCATATAAAGGAGTGCAAGTTTGGTGTTGGATTCGTGGTGGGAGAGAGACTCCGTCGCCGAGTATTATCATTCACTCCGGAGAATGAACATCTAGCCACAATCCGTATTAAGCGAGGTTCTTCAACATATCGCTGATTTGCGCCCACGCCCCGACGGAAGAGAAGGACGATATGACCAAAGATGCCTTTTATGAGTGCTTGGAGCGCACTTATGAGAGATGCCCCCGCCACGATGTCAAAATCGTGCTTGGCGACTTCAACGCCAGGGTGGGCAAAGAAGGTATTTTTGGCACTACGGTCGGTAAATTCAGCCTCCACGAGGAAACATTCCCAAATGGGTTGAGGCTGATCGACTTCGCCGGGGCCCGAAATATGGTTATCTGTAGTACTAGTTTCCAGCATAAATAGATACATCAAGCCACCTGGCTGTCTCCGGATCGAAAAACCACCAACCAGAACGATCATGTTGTGATAGACGGAAGACACGTCTCCAGTGTTTTAGATGTGCGTGCGCTCCGAGGTCCTAACATCGACTCGGACCACTTTATTGTTGCAGCCAAAATTCGCACCCGCCTCTGTGCAGCAAAAAACGCACGCCAACAAACACAAGGAAGGTTCGACGTCGAGAAGCTGCAATCACAACAGACAGCCGAACGATTTTCTACTCGGCTTGCACTCCTGCTCTCTGAGAGCACTCGTCAACAACTCGGTATAAGGGAACTGTGGGACGGCATTTCAAACTCCTTACGTACAGCTGCAACCGAAACCATTGGTTTTCGGAAAGTGCAAAGGAACAGCTGGTACGACGAGGAGTGCCGTGTCTCAGCGGAGAGAAAACAGGCTGCCTACCTCGCAACGTTACGATCGACCACAACACGTGCGAGATGGGATAGATACCGAGAGTTGAAGAGGGAAGCGAGACGCATTTGTAGACAGAAAAAGAAAGAGGCTGAAATGCGTGAGTGCGAAGAGCTTGATAAGCTGGCCGACAGGGGTAATGCTCGAAAATTCTACGAAAAGATGCGGCGGCTTACAGAAGGTTTCAAGACCGGAGCATACTCTTGTAGAACCCCCCAAGGTGATCTAGCCACCGATGCCCAGAGCATACTTAAATTATGGAGGGAACACTTCTCCAGCCTGCTGAATGGCAGTGAACACACAACACCAGGAGAAAACGAACCCGATACCCCAATCGATGACGATGGAGCAGATGTTCCATTGCCCGACCATGAAGAAGTTCGAATAGCAATTGCCCACCTGAAAAACAACAAAGCAGCAGGGGACGACGGATTGCCGGTCGAGCTATTCAAACACGGCGGCGAAGAGCTGATAAGATGCATGCATCAGCTTCTTTGTAAAATATGGTCGGACGAAAGTATGCCCAACGATTGGATTTTAAGTGTGCTATGCCCAATCCATAAAAACGGAGACCCCACAATCTGCGCCAACTACCGTGGTATAAGCCTCCTCAACATCGCATATAAGGTTTTGTCGAGCGTATTGTGTGAAAGATTAAAGCCCACCGTCAACAAACTGATTGAACCTTATCAGTGTGGCTTCAAACCTGGTAAATCAACAACCGACCAGATATTCACCATGCGCCAAATCTTGGAAAAGACCCGTGAAAGGAGAATCGACACTCACCACCTCTTCGTCGATTTCAAAGCTGCTTTCGACAGCACGAAAAGGAGCTGCCTTTATGCCGCGATGTCTGAATTTGGTATCCCCGCAAAACTAATACGGCTGTGTAAACTGACGCTGAGCAACACTCAAAGCTCCGTCAGGATCGGGAAGGACCTCTCCGAGCCGTTCGATACCAAACGAGGTTTCAGACAAGGCGACTCCCTATCGTGTGACTTTTTCAATCTGCTGCTGGAGAAAATTATTCGAGCTGCAGAACTTAATCGAGCAGGTACAATCTTTTACAAGAGTGTACCGCTGCTGGCGTATGCCGATGATATTGACATCATCGGCCTCAACACCCGCGCCGTTAGTTCTGCTTTCTCCAGACTGAACAATGAAGCAACTCAAATGGGTCTGGCAGTGAACGAGGGCAAGAGGAAATATCTCCTGTCATCAAAGAAACAGTCGTCGCACTCGCGACTTGGCTCCCACATCACTGTTGACAGTCATAACTTTGAAGTTGTAGATAATTTCGTCTATTTAGGAACCAGCATTAACACCACCAACAATGTCAGCCTGGAAATCCAACGCAGGATTACTCTTGCCAACAGATGCTACTTCGGACTGAGTAGGAAATTGAAAAGTAAAGTCCTCTCTCGACGAACAAAAACCAAACTCTATAAGTCGCTCATTATTCCCGTCCTGCTATATGGTGCAGAGGCTTGAACGATGACAACAACATGAGTCGACGTTGCGAGTTTTCGAGAGAAAAGTTCTGCGAAAGATTTATGGTCCTTTGCGCGTTGGCCACGGAGAATATCGCATTCGATGGAACGAGGAGGGAACGAATTAAAAGACAGCGGCTACGCTGGCTAGGTCATGTTGTCCGGATAGATGAAAACGCTCCAGCTCTGAAAGTATTCGACGCAGTACCCGCCGCGGGAAGCAGAGGAGGAGGAAGACCTCCACTCCGTTGGACCAAGTGGAGAGGGACCTGGCTTCGCTTGGAATATCCAATTGGCGCCACGTAGCGAAGAGAAGAAACGACTGGCGCGCTGTTGTTGACTCGGCTATAATCGCATAAGCGGTGTCTACGCCAGTAGAGAAGAAGAAGAAGGTTAAGCAGGTCGAAGTTCTTCAACTAATTTTTCTAAGTTTTCATGGAGATGATCTTTAATCGACATCCGTAGAAATAATTTACGGTAACACTTTTCAAATTACCAGCTCTTTTCCGAAAACACATCCACCACCTCAGCAAACGCGAGGTTATCGAAAATTTTATGGAGTATCAAACCAAGTCGGAACCGTCAGGCAGACGTGGTAACGTCAAAATTTGTTCTTACTAAATGTTTATGCATTTACACTTTTTTTGTGTACCGTCATAAATTTGAGCAGTTTGTAAATATATTTTTATTAAGTAGCTAGCTGACCCCGCAGCCGTCGTCCTGCGTGAAATTATGTTTTTTGAAATGAAAACAAAGTTGAATTTAACATTTAATTCTTTTTTTTTTCAATGTAACGCAGCTTGATAAACAACATTTTTTGGTTTCTGTTTCGGTGTACAGAAAAGATGGTTTTCCAACTCGTGACCACGCCACGTATATCTGGCCGTATGAAAAACATAGCATTTCCAAATGCATGCCACACACTATGCGACTATCCTTGTGTCCTGTCATCTCAAATGCAATTTTCACTGGACACGGAATACGTTTGAACTGAAATGGCAAATCGATAGAACCCAAAGGAATTCGTAGTATCAAGCATTTTGCCCCCTTGTATTCGATAGCTGGGTCACAATCAGTCGGGTTCTATTACACAGTTTCGGCGCATGAAGATTGCGAAACATACTAACGACAGATCCAACTTTGAGACGTAAATGATGCGGTGGCATACCAAGCCTCTCCAAAGAATTCAGAAATTCCACTGGATAATTCACGGCGTCGTCTTCATTGTCAAGACCGTCGATCGATTTGTATGAGCGCAAATCTCCTGGAATTTGATTTTGAATCTTCCAGTTTAAGTCAACAACATCGATATTTTTGGCAGCTAACATTGCGCGTGCGCTTAAGGAATTGTAGTTACAATAATTTGTCCAATGTCAAAACATTCGTGATGAATTCATCTTTCGTTAATTGATAAACAGCAGATGGAATTGATATCAAACCACCGGAAGTATCAACCGGAATTGACCCATTTCCAATTCTTAGTGAATACGATATAAAATGTCTTCGGCAATGTCATTTTTGTTGGTATCCCATAATTTACACGAGTTTGAAGGCTGATATGTCAAAATGATCATCGCGAAAAGTGTGCGACCTTCATTTGTATTCGAAGTAGCTATCGCATCGTACATCGTTTGATTCCAGTGATTATCATGATCTAGAAATTGTAATTGCTGGCTTGCTTCTCCAAAACTTGCACACACCGTACCGTTCACAGTACGCAATGACTCAAATCAAGTTAAAGCGCGTACACTAATCAATAACAATCGAAGGTAGAAGCAATCGTTGTTTTTTCGGGTGGATTGTGTAAATTCGTCCTAATGCATTAGTTGAGGACACACCTGGATGTCCATCTACTGGTTGGCCTTGCTTTCTGCGTAACTATATCTTCCACGATGCATTCCATGTATAATACCAAGGCAGTTCCGAATAGAGCAATGTTCTCGTAAACGGATCACTAACGAAAGTTGAGAAAAAACTCGTCAATGTTAATTTTGTTGCTGGCGGTGTTTCCACTGGCTGCACTGTATTCTCTGGGTTGAAATACAATCTTTGGGCATTCCCCAAATTAACTGCGAGACGCACAACAGTCGGAAAGCGTTCATGAATTGCAAAAGTAAATATCCTACAAAGCCCTTTATTGCAGTTCAATTATCGACCGTATCGTTCAAGACTAATAACCGCCATGTTGCTTCCTTTGGTGACGTACTTACAAACGTATTTTATTTATTAATATGAGTTTTGAATGTGAGCAACCGGTGGGCGACGCCGATAGAGTGGATATCCATCATTTCAAGTTTTGTGTTTCCGAAAGAAACGCACGTGAATAGGGTTTCGTGCATTTAATATCAGGAGTACAAACCGAAGTGGGGTTGTGGTGTCCTCCAGGTCCATGAACCATATTGGCTTTCATCACTTCGTATAATACTGGATCTTTCTTTGCATCAGGAATTTCCGCAGAAATCATTTCATCAATTTGATCTGGTGAAACCAACATCCACCATCCAAAGAAGAACAGAGTACATGTAACATCTAACAGCACCACATGTACGTTGCTTCACGATAAAGTCCATCAAATATCGTATCGCTTGCTGGTTGACCGTACCGAGTACTCGGTCATGTGCCTCGGGCTGCCAATGTATGTTGATGACAAAAAGAACGCCGACCGATATTAAAGCGACCGCTTTGTGGTAACGTAATAAATTTCAATCGCCTTTGATCGCTTTGTGTGAAGCACACATAAGGTTTTCACTGAATAATTTTCCATAATTTTTTTTTTTTTTTTTGAATATCCGGAATAAAGAAAGCAAACGAAAAATTTGAACGATTCAAGCAATTAAAAACCAAAAGCAAAAAAAAATTAAAAAAAAAATTTGTATGAAATGAAGTTACTTTTTGGAATTGTCTATTTTTCCGACATTTCCTCACGAAAATTTTTATTTCTAAACCTTGCCCGATCCACAGCGAACAACCTCTGAAAATGTCATTAAGATTGGTTCAGCCGTGCTCGAGCCGTTACTAACAAACAAACATCCATTCGTTTGTATCGGAAAAAGAAGAGGGTTGTTTTCAGGTATTTTCCGGCAATAATTCGGCAATTTTCTCGCCATCTTTGAGCCTCAGCGAAAGATAAGATAAATTCTAGTCATATTGTGGATATTCGACTAAGGCTTCTACAATGAAAATGAAATTGTTGGAGCTTAGATAAATCATGAAACAATACGATTGGACGATATGACGAGCCTCCATGTGAGATTTTCCTATTCTTTTGTACCATAATGATATCGGTTGCTTTTCAAGACATTGGAACGAGCGTTTATCCTCCATTTAAGCTTTTGTTAGTGCTTTGCATAATAGATTTTTTATTTATAATTGAATTTTCCTTTCATTTGCGAATCTTCCAACTGCGGTGAGGTAGCACAGAACGCGAATGGACTAAATGTTTTAACTATGTTCCTTTGATAAAGTATATTCAGCAAATTGCGAATTGCCATTTTTTACACACAGGAGCGTTATGTGATGAATTTTCCATGATGTTTAAAATAAACTCTAAATGTAATTGATTTTTGATACGTATGTTATGTCTCGGCAGTGCAGTAATATCATATTTTCCACAATCAGAGGCAATCGATATCGTCATAGCTTGAAATTCAAGGACGCTTTTATTTGCGTCTTCAAAGTGGTGACTACTATCTCTGACAATAATGGCTCTCCACTTCTCGGGAGAACGATTGGATAATTTCATTTATAAAATTATTTTGTGATATAAGACAGATATAAACTTTTTCTAACTGGAGTAATATGTCCAATTGGTTTCTATGTTTGACCAAGCCGTTAGCATTCCATATCTTGCTGAGTATCAACGAAATATTGTTTTTAAACTTGGTTAACATCTTTAACTAAGGTGGCAAATGAAGGTTATTCAGGTTGAGCAGTAACTACACTTATACTTATGCCTTTTGGCACGTTCATCATTTTTTGAAGTTGTTTCACCACTTCATATCTCCTATAAGTTTGAATGACAATTTTAATTGCAGTTAGAGCATTGTGATGGTAGTTTTAATTGGTAATTTTATAGTTTTATTTCGTTTTTTTTAAATCAATGTTTTCTCTTTTATTTTTGTTCTTCAAAATTTGCGCAATGCGCATGCCAAAGGACGTCTGTGTATGCATTTCCTGTCGCCAGGATATAAAATTAACTTAGCTAACTTAAAGAGTGTTGAAAAGTTAGTTGTTGCTTTTATAATATGCAGAGATGTTCCCAATTGGAATTTTATAATATAGTAAATTTTAAAATTGCGTCTTCTCATTATATTAAAATTCTCTGGTTAAATGGTAAATACATATTCGTATATGTACATATATATGCTTCAATTTTCTGGATCAAGTGTGTAAAGTTTTTGACTATATGAAAAATACGAAAATTACTCCTGGCTATAATTCTCGCCTATAAATTATCAGAGAACTGAAGTAGTACTGTTTATAGATCATTGGTACACATACAGCTTGTTTATCTGCAACTATCTCGAACGATCTGCCAATTTCATACAATTGATTTTTGATAGGAGCGTTATATGTATGTGCATACTAATGTGATCAAATTGAAAGGGGATTTATACTTCGCGTGTGTTTCGAATCGGTAAATTTCTTTCTGTAAGTTGGTAATACTGTTAGTGACATCTATGATAATTTTCACGTCAAAATATTCATTAGTATTTGAGATACGCGTCGTTTTGTGAGGCTCTAAAAGCGAATTCTTCGATTTTGACTGCGTCTGAATTTATTGAACAAAGAAGTGCGATAATGCACCATCTTATACTGCATTGGTTATTCATTTGCCACATTTTCAACTGCATCCTGCCGCAACCACCGCCTTTGCCTGATTTATCTTCGTGTAACTTCTGGCTATTCAGCCAATCCACATGACCACCACCACAGGATATAAAAGCTGAATCGGAGAAGGCTCGATTACTTTAAAGGAGATGAAATGGACAAAATTCACCTTTCAATTTGATCACAGTAGTATGTATACTTGTATAATGCTGCAAAGCAATTCAGCATTCAGTGCAGTTTTGACGGTATATACTTTAACTGGTCCGTTGTGATGTGAATTAATTATTTGAAATGTACAAACAGTATCTAAAAGTTCATATTACAAAGCTTCTAGTCGTTTCAAACATGGAAAAATATACGTATTGAGAAATCAGTAAAACTTTTGTATATAGTAGCAAATTAATGGGTCCAATGTAGCCTTTTGCCGTGACAACAAACTTATTTTACTTTAACTGTAGTCAACAGTTGCATGCTTGCAATATAAGTACTCGTATATACACATATTTCTATGCAATTATACATGTGTGCAAACACTAATACATACAGTGTACATAAAAGTAAGAAAATGCTAAGTTCGGCCCGGTCGAACATTCAGTGCTCCTGCAGTTTGATTCGATTAAAACCATGTGAAGACCCCATAATTTTGAAATATATTGCACAATAGGGAGAACTTTTGGACAGAATGCCATTGAGCTTAATAACACGTAGACCAAGTTAATATATTACATCACATCATGTCAAGTATAATATTCCCATCTGAAATAAATGATGTTTTTTATTACTTCGATATATATGTAGAGCTAAAGAAAGCTTAAGGCTGAGTTCCAAAATTATAGCCAAACGAGGCTTATTCTCTGAGTTTAGTAGTTTATGCGATCACGTTTACTTTTTCAATGTTTTGAAACTCCAAATTACATTATGTCTCCTGGCATAAAATTGAAGTTATGTAAATTGTGACTGAATTATGGCTTTTTATATTTTTTAATTAATGAAATCCCTACATTCAATACAAGTGCCGAAGAGGACGCGTTCCAAGTTTTATCAGAATATGTTATATTCTACTCAAGTTATCAGATATCCATCCGGAAATCATTCATCAATTCAAAACATCCCAGCCTTATATCTTTCTCGATTAGTTTGGGGTTTGTAATTGTTAGGTGAATAAAACTATTACACCCTGCGCAACATCTTGCGATAGTATAACAAATGAAGCCCTTACATGTTCATTCACCATTCAACCACTTATTCGTATGCAGTATGATTAGAACCGCCAAATCGGAATGAGTGTGTAATCAAGTGGAATACATAGCAGCATTTATTCTGTTTAAAAAGCATTGTTCAAAATTATTGTGCTAATTTTACACATAAAGTCTTCAAATCAGTCGTCGGTTAAAAACAATTATGTTAAAATTTTGGAATTGCTGTTTAAAAATCATAAAAGAAAAAAATTATATACCGGGGTATATACGAATGTGTCTTCCTTGGTTTTATGTCATAAACGCGGTTTTCTTGTGGTTTGAAATTTACAAAAATATATATCAGTAAAGTTACCGGTACCTACATATTTACAAATACGCAATACATACTTCGGAGAAAAAGTTATTGAAAAGTAACGCAATATCGATTACTCAAGTTAATATGCTAAGTAGCAAGTCACACAGTATTACAATACCGTATATGTCCTTATCTGTCTAGACTCAAATATTTGAGTTTGTATATGCGGTACAGTATTTACCTAAAATTGACGAACACTGGTACAGTTTGAATTAATAGCATGTAAGGAGAGGCTAAGTAATTGAACATTTTATACTTTTGCAAAGATCAAAGTAAGATTAAATACTTTCTTTTAAATACTTTTGGGAAAACTAAACCTATTAAACAAGTAAGTTTTATTCTTTTGCAACTCTTCTTTGGCATAGTCATCGGTTATAGCCGAGCCGCGCTAGTCGTTCTTCCCTTTTGATGTTTGGCGCCAATTGGAGATTCCTAGTAAAGCCAAGACCTTCTCCACCTGACTTTTATAATGGAGTAAAAGTCTTCCCCTTCCGTATTGCGTCGTATATCTCGTACAGATATGCTTGATGACAGGAGATAAATAGTCTTGTCCTCCTTCAATACCAGTCCCATTTGCTTTGCTTCTTTGCCCATTGTTATGGCTTCTCTATTATCTCTGCAGCTCAAATTATTCTCTCCAGGAGTAGATTGACGAAGTTGCACGATGAGGAAACTTCCCTGAAACTTCTGAAACCTCGTTTGGTATCCCTATCCTGACGGAGCTTTTGATATTGTTCAATGTCAATTTTCAGAGCCGTATTAGTTTAGCGGCGATACTAAATTCAGAGTGGCATAAAAGTAGCTCCTTTTCGTGCGGCTATAAGCTTTGAAATCGACGAAAAGACGTTGTGTATAGATCCTCTTTTCACAGGTCTTTTCGAAGATTTGACGCATGGTGAATATCTGGTCAGTTGTTGATTTGCCTAAAGTCACACTGATAAGGCCCAATCAGTTTGTTGACGGAGTGATTAATTTTTTCACACAATACGCTCGATAGAACCTCATATGTGATGTTGAGGAGGATTATCTCACGGTGGTTGGCGCAGATTATGGGGTCTCCCTTTTTGTGGATTGGGCATAGCACACTTAAATTCCAATAGTTGGGCATGCTTTCGTAAGACCATATTTTATAAAGAAGCTGATGCATGCTCCTTATCAATTTTTCGTTGTTCTTCCGACGGGTAATTGCTATTCGAACTTCTTCTTGATCGGGCAATGGAACGTCTGCTTTAACGTCATCGATTGGGGAATCGAGTTCACCATCTCTTGGTGTTATGTTTTCATTGCCATTCAGCAGGCAAGAGAAGTGGTTCCTCATAATTTCAGTACGCTTTGCGCGTCAGTCACTACAAGAGTATGCTCCGGTATTGAAACCTTCTGTTAAACGCCGCATCTTTTCGTAGAGTTTTCGAACATTGCCCCTGTCGGACAACTTGTCAAAGCTTTTCGATCACTCTCTTTTTTATCTGCACTTGTCGTCACTCCTCATCGTACCAGCTGTTCTTTTGCATTTTCCGAAAACCAATGGACTCGTTTGCAGCTGTACGTAAGGTGTTGATGAGTGCTCTCAGAGAGTAGAATGCAAGTCGAGTAGAAAGTCCTTCAGCTGTTTGTTCTGATTGCAGCTTTTGGACGTCGAACCTTCCTTGTACTTGTTGATGTGCGTTTTTTGCTGCACAGAGACGGGTGCGAATCTTCGCTGCAACAAGATAATGGTTCAAGTCGATGTTATGACCTTGGAGCGTAGGCAAGTTTTATTTCGCGTCGCGACAAAACGGTTTTTTGAATAAAATACACAAATTTGATTGAGTTCCATTTCTTTAAAAGAAAGTTCACAATTTACAAAAATGCTTGGGAAGTACTTTACATTAATTTAGTATTAGAATTAAAGTAATTTTTTTATTAAATTTATGTACAATAAATTCAAACGGCAAGAAATATTCTCCAATTACATACAGATGCATTGTGTTAATATGTTTAAGCGGTGTTTGAAAACTTCTTAGTAATACAATCAACAATTTCTTACATTTTAGTGCGATGTTTGTTTTACTTATTGTACCTATGAATTCGTCTATAGTGTCAGCATTTTTATAAGTGGCTATATAATTGACATTATCGGTTCGTTCGTGTGTTGGATTAGGGTTGTAAGTATTTACATATGTAACTACTAAATTGGAATACTTCAGAATTCTGTAATTTAGTTTTATAACTATACGATTGCGCAAACTGACAATTACAATTGTGATTATTACAATGAAACATGTGCTCACAATATTACATGCATTAATTATTTTGTTGTAAATTTCTAATTTTCTTATACATATTTTGTACGTTTTTTTGATTTATTGGACATAATTTTAGTAGTACAATTTCTATAATATATTAAAAAGTTTCCATTTACTCTCATGTCATCGGTGTTGCAATTTTGTTGTAATGTAATATTTATTGCATTTTTAACAACTTTTGTGTCTATATCTATTACAATAGTTTCAAAATTCTTATTTTCTTTTACTTAACAATTTTCTTTTATAATACAATGTCAATTTAACTTTAATTGTCTTAAATGTTCATTAGTTAAATACTTCTTCTACTTCATAATCAATTTCGTTATATGTACATATATGATGTTAGGTAGTGGTACAATTTTTCTCAGTCTAATAATAAAAAATATTCTTGGCATTTTTATAGCAAAAATTAAGTTAGTATTTAAAAATGGTGGTCCCTAATTGAAGGTCCTTAGTTTATTATAATCTATTTCATATTATATTATTTAATTGTTAATTAAAATATTTGGGTGTATACTTCCATATTTAGATGATACAACATTTTCTTGAATATGTTCAATTTTACTTTTAACTGTATTTTACTTAATTGTTCTAAAAACATGTATGTATTTTGTTGAAATTCCTAATTTTAAAATTACTTATTGTATTTATTTCTTTTCCAATTTCTTTTCTATCATTTTGAATAACATTTTTAAGATTTCTTATTGCATTATTAAAATAGTCATTAATCTGCAACTGTTGATTTATTGTATCTATTACGTCGTTGGTATTCACTAAACGTCACTGTATTTCCTGTCTGTAATTATTAAACCTGGTTTTTTTCTATTTTCCTTGGGTAATAATATCAATAATTTATTTTTAGCTTCTAACAATTCTGATTGCAATATTTCTCTATGATTAATTTTTATTGAATTTATATTTTCTGTTATTATATAATTAAGGATACATTTCATTTAAATCTGTTATGTGTAATACTATATACTATTTATTGTGTTCTCATTCATTCATTCTCAGTCCGTTTAACCTCATTGTTCCTTCAGTTGAGCCATTACTATTGTCCCTTTAGTCAAATGTGTCCACGTTATTATTATTATTAGTAGTATTAGTATTACTATTATCTGTTAATTTTTATTATTTTTATTTTTTAATATTGCATTTATGAATACCCTTTAATAATTCTTTTCTATATTTTCGTTCCTCTTTACGTTGCACAGCTTTATAATTCTTTATAAATCCTTCTGCATTTTTTCGTCATCTTCTCTGTTTCTGTTTAACTTTGTTAACATTTTAATTTTGGTGTTTTCTATATTTTTGCTTATTACCTCATTATTGTGTACATCTATATATATATATATATAGGGTTAAATTTTATTGTCGAATAAAACCTCTCATTGGAAATATGAATATATTTTTGAATTAATTGTTAATTGATACACATATTTTTATTAAGTTTATACAATACCTTAAATTCTCTAATACAGTGTTGTGAAATCTCTCTATATCTGAATTACCTGTGTGTGAATTGGGTTTCTTTAAATGTAATACTTTAATTTCATTATCTAAATATTCTTTTATTTTGACGGCTTTAATTTCATTATCTGCAATTATCTTTTTTGGTTTTCCTAACTTCGTAGAATGATATTCTAAATTTTCAATTATAGTCATATGATTTCTGTCGTTTAATGGATAAGCGGCACCATGTTTTAAAATTTATCAATAATAGTTAAAAAAAATGTACACTTCTTATGACAAACTTATCAATACGTATGATGTTATTTTTTTCTGTGGGTGTTTCAGTAAATTTCATTTTAGGTTTAATTGGGTTTCTATGGTATTAAATTTCATGACAAATTTCGCATTGATTAAAAACTCTTTTTGTGAGATCCATTAATTTCGGATAATAAATTTTGTATTTTAATTGATCATACGTTTTACTCATTCAATCAGGTTAACAAATGCACGTTTTCCTTAACATGATAAAATTAAATTTGTTTGACCGCTTCAACTTCAGTTTCTTGCGCTCGCATTGTACATTTAGTGAATTTGATTTGATTATCATTTGAATAGTGTTGCTAAGCGTATAACTCAACAACGTCTGGACCAATTTAGCCAATTCTTTTTTCTAAATGTTCGCTGAAAGATGGTTTTTACGGTGAGAAAAATTCGAATAATTGCCGGGAAATCCCTAAAAATGGCTCTCTTCTTTTTCCCAAACAAACAAATGGATGTTTGTTTGTTAGTAACGGCTCGAGAACGGCTGAACCAATCTTAATGACATTTTCAGAGGTTGTTCGCTGTGGATCGGGCAAGGTTTAGAAATAAAAATTTTCGTGAGGAAATGTCGGAAAAATGGACAATTCCGAAAAGTAACTTTTTTTCATACACAATTTTTTTAAAATTTTTTTTTTTTTGGTTTTTAATTGTTTGAATCGTTCATAATTTTCGTTTGCTTTCTTTATTCCGGCTATTCAAATAAAAAAAAAATTATTCAGTGAAAACTTTATGTGTGCTTCACACAAAGCGATCAAAAGCGATTGAAATATATTACGATGCCACAAAGAGGTCGCTCTAATATCGCTCGGCGTTCTTTTTGGCATCAACATACATTGGCAGCCCAAGGCACATGACCGAGTACTCGTATGGTCAATCAGCAAGCGATCGTCACGATGTCACAGCACGACTTTTCAAACAACAGTTGCGATATTTGATGGACTTTATCGTGAAGCAACGTATATGTATGTGGTGCTGTTAGATGTTACATGTACTCTGTTCTTCTTTGGATGGTGGATGTTGGTTCCACCAGATCAAATTGATGAAATCATTTCTGCGAAAATTCCTGATGCAGAGAAAGATCCCATTTTATACGAAGTGATAAAACCCAATATGGTTCATGGACCTTGCGGACACCACAATCCCACTTCGGTTTGTATGTCTGGTAATAAATGTACGAAACACTATCCACGTGCTTTTCTTTCGGAAACAAAAAACATGAAATGATGGATATCCACTCTATCGGCGTCATTCACATTCAAAGCTCATGTCAATGTTGAGTATTGCAGTTTGGTGAAATCGATAAAATACATTTGTAAGTACGACACCAAAGGAAGCAACATGGCAGTTATTGGTCTTGAACGATACGGTCGATACATGAACGGCAATAAAGCGCTTTGTAGGATATTTATTTTTGCAATTCATGAACGTTTTCCGACTGTTGTGCGTATCGCAGTTAATTTGGAGAATGCCCAAAGATTGTATTTCAACCCAGATAAAACAGTACAGCCAGTGGAAACACCGCCAGCAACAAAATTAACATTGACGAGTTTTTTGCAAAAGGGGCCGTCGCCCCGGGCGCAACGTCTTGAGGGTGGCAAAACGATCTTCGCTGTTTTTTAACATTCAGAAATTCGTGCAAAAATTCCTGCAAATTGTGTCAAAAGTGTACAAGATATAGGGCTAAAATGGGTTTTTTCTATGGCTTTTAATAAGATATCTTGTAAATTTACTATCAATTTCTTGAAAAGCCGTATTGCGAGAATTTTGGAACTTCAGAATTTGCGTGGCTTCTAGTTCCTAAATTTTGTATACTTAATATCGAAGATACATATTTTGTAAAAATTCATTTTTGTACGAACCACATCATGAAACTTGTAGGTAGGTAGATAAAGGGGGGCGGCAGAACATCCTTGGCCCCGGGCGCCCGAAGTCGTAGCTACGCCACTTCCTCTATGGCATTGCTGCTTCTTCGCGTATGTCTCTTTTTTGCGTGTATCAAATTTTTTTCGCGTTGAACTTCTTTTTGCGTGGGCGGTCTTCGGCCGCGCTTCAAAAAAAAATAACCCTGGTCGGACAAACACTGGGGTGTAAAAAATTTTTTCGCGTTGAACTCCTTTTTGCGTGGGCGGCCTCCGGCCAGGTAAATAAATTAATTAAACATTGAATTAAAACTATTTTTGTACTATATATGTTAGTGGATATAAAAGTGTAAAACTAATTTTATATCGAGAAAATACATACTTCAAATAGTGGTAATTTTCAACTTTAAACGCGAATATCTCGAAAACTGTAAGCTTCCTGCGGCTATAACTATATATATTCTTGATTTGGATTATTCCCAAAATTCTGGGACGGTATACTAGAGCCGACCCCAAAATTCTACCTAAATCGCGCTCGTCATAAATTTTGTCAAGTAATATTCCTTGTGTCATCGCTTCAATAGTGTTCACTAGCAAATAGTCCGTATTACTTAAGTTAGTACAACCCTCATAATATACAATAGCTAGTTCACTTACATTGTTTGCACGAAGATTTGCTATCCTCCTTATATAACATTTGGTGTGGCTCGGTGTCTGGTTTTTTAATTTTATGTATTTTTAATTATTCGGGGATGTTGATAACAATGGTTTTTGCTTCTGTAGCAAATCGTTCGCAGTGCTTCCATTTTTTCCTCTGGTATCGTCTAGAACAGATACTCGACTCCTTTGAAAAACGAGTTCACTGTGAGCGCTGTTCCGGGGATGTGTCTTATTTTTTAATATTTGGTCCAGTCTTCGTTGGTTGGCGTCTGTACTTTTTCCTTATAATTCTAGGTATGCGGCTGTAAGCTGCTCTAATTGCTGTTCCCTTCTGCCAGCTGCTTCACGAAGTCTCCCTGTGCCATGTTTTGAGCTTGTTCCTTCTCTGGTCATACACCGTTTGTCTTGATGACCGATTTATGCTGCTTGGGGGCCATCCATAACTTACGTCACACGAATTTGAGGACTTTTTAATCCCTCCCCCCCCTTGTCGTGACGTCACAGATTTTCCAATTTTATGGATTTATCAAAAAAAAAAAGGTTATTCTATTTATTCTTATATTTATTGAATAATCTATAATAAATTCAAAATTTAGTTAAATATTAAAGTACAGAGGCAATGAATGACTAGGCAAGAAATAATAGATACTTAATTATGTTAATTAAAAAAACAAAACTTAATCATCTTGTGTCCATGGACTTTTACCCACTCCTCTATATCATTTATTACTGGTAAATCAGGCATTTCATTTTCGTTCTGAATTTGGATGTCAGGAACATTTTTCTTTGAAATGTGATGTCACAAAGCTTTTGATCCCCCCTGCCCCTTGTCACACAATGTCATTTCTGAATGATACCCTCCCACCTCCCTTCAAGGTGTGACGTAATTTATGGATGGCCCCTTGTTGTGGGTGTAGAAATTTTAATTTTTTCACTGTACTGCCACTTTTGCTATTTATTGTGGGTGTTGAAATTCAAATTTTTCACTGCCTTGCCACTTTATATCGTTTTATTGGTTATTTTTATGTAATAACACTGCACAAAAAATATTATTTTTCACTGCACAATTTGAAATTAATTAATTTTTTTTTTTTTTTTTTGTATTTCATATCCTAGAGAGTTCGGTCAAGGTTTCATCCTTAGACGGAATCTCAGAATTAGTTTGGGTGTTATATTAATTTTTTTTTATTTTATTTATTTGTCCGCGAGGGTTTCGTTCTCACTTGGGAGTGGTCAGAAACGACTCTTTTACATATGACTCAAGCAGCTCACGACTTCCGGTCTTTGACCAAGTATCCTCTGGGTAGCATAAGGACATCCGTTTGAAGGCGAGCTAAAGTGAGAAGGCGAAACTTCCCCTGCATAGGGTTGTGCGCTGGGTTTGGGACCCGCCACGTAAAAAAAAGCACACCTATGAAAGGGAACAACAAGCTTCGGATAATGCGATGGACGGGACAAGGATAGAGACAAGTAGGTCCTTGTGACATTTACTACAGTAGCCATATAAAGGAGCGCACGTTTGGTGTGGGATTCGTGGTGGGAGAGAGACTCCGTCGCCGAGTACTATCATTCACTCCGGTGAATGAACGTCTAGCCACAATCTGCATCAAAGCGAGGTTTTTCAAGATATCGCTGATTTGCACCCACGCCCCGACGGTAGAGAAGGACGATATGACCAAAGATGCCTTTTATGAGTGCTTGGATGTCAAAATCGTGCTTGGCGACTTTAACGCACAAAAGAAGGTATCTTTAGCACTACGGTCGGTAAATTCAGCCTCCACGAGGAAACATCCCCAAATGGGTTGAGGCTGATCGACTTCACCGGGGCCCGAAATATGGTTATCTGTAGTACTAGATTCCTGGATAAGAAGATTCATCAAGCTACCTGGCTGTCTCCGGATCGAACAACTACCAACCAGATCGATCATGTTATGATAGACGGAAGACACGTCTCCAGTGTTTTAGATGTGCGTGCGCTCCGAGGTCCTAACATCGACTCGGATCACTATATTGTTGCAGCCAAGATTCGCACCCGCCTCTGTGCAGCAAAAAATGCACGCCAACAAACACAAGGCCGTTCTGCTATATGGTGCAGAAGCTTTTACGATGTCAACAACGGATGAGTCGACGTTGCGAGTTTTCGCGTTGGCCACGGCGAATATCGCATTCGATGGAACGATGAGCTGTACGAGATATACGACGACATTGACATAGTTCAGCGAATTAAAAGACAGCGGCTACGCTGGCTAAGTCATGTTGTCCGGATGGACGAAAACACTCCAGCTCTGAAAGTATTCGACGCAGCCACCCCCCGCCGGGGGAAGCAGAGGTAGAGGAAGACCTCCACTCCGTTGGTAGGACCAAGTGGAGAAGGATCTGGCTTCGTTTGGAATATCCAATTGGCGCCACGTAGCGAAAAGAAGAAACAACTAGCGCGCGGTTGTAATCGCGTAAGCAGTGTCTCCGCCAATTAAGAAGAAGAAGAATAGGTTAAAAAGTACAGATTATGACAGGAACTAAATATATTACACAATAAAATAATACAATATTATGAATTTTTTCCAGAAAATGATGACAGATAGTTTATTCAATAAACATTTATTTTCTTTATACACAAAATTTTAACCAAATATTTGTTTGAAATCACGTCAACTTAATTATTTTCATCAGGGACTTCAGTAATAGTCACATTCGAAGTTTCCTCTGACGGGATTACTGTGACAATTGGTCGATGATAAGTGAAGTATGTTACAAAAGTATTAGACATCACATTATCAAGATATCTTAAAACTACCGCATCGATTGGTTTTCCATATCTTGTAGTACATTTTCTCGGATTTTTATTTATTTTCAACTGAAATTCTTCTTGGAGGAACGATATTAATGGCATATACCCATATAGATATGATTGTCGCCGTGGCGATACAGACCGTGCAGAGACGTTTATTATAAAGAAGGTTCACGGCGCGGAGAACGTAAAAATTTTTTTGGCTAACTCGCTCGAGATGAGGGAGTTTCACCACTGCCTGCCCGGTAGGAGAAATTTTAACAGTTGCGCTTGAACTGAGTTGAGCATTCAATGAAAAATATGCTCAGAATTATATATTTTTGTTACAGACGTATGTATGTTAGCTCTTTTGCATATATTTTTATACGTTTACATGCCGACATGTGTATTCATATGAATTCTTCTTGTGCATACTATAAATAATATATTCATCTTTATGTACAATTCGAGTTCTAGTGGGCAACTACGGGCAACTGCCCGTGAGCAACTCCCGTGGGCAACTCCCTGTGGTCAACTGCCTCGTTTTCTTTATTACGTTTTCTTAAATACAATATTTTGCTTAAGCCTAGATTCAAATATTAATCTTACATACTAGGAAGTATATCTTCAATCAACTTGATATAGGACATACATATGTTACAAGTGGAAAGATTCATCTTACAATCTATAAATTACGTTTTGGAGCCACTTAAGGCGGACAGTATTAGCAAAGTACATACAATGTTTCAATACGGACCATATGGGTCGTAAGTGTCATACTACATATTTATGACAGATAAAGAATATGTTTATGTTATGTGTTTACATGTACACATAATTATATATGAATTGCTACAAGTGAGACCGCTAGATCTTTGAAGATTATATCAAAGCTTTGAATGTAAATGTATAAATACATATAAAACTAATTATCTTAAACTTATATTAATTATTATAATATACTCCATTATTTAATGATTTTATGGAATCATCATGAAATACATATGTATGTATATAGGTAATCTGCCAATCATGAGCGGGTAAAAAACCAGATAATCAGTGGGTAACATGGTGGTAAACGTGGGGGTAAACATATAGAGTTTGTCTTGGGCCGAGCGAACTGTATTTTCCCTTCACACGTACGTATACATGTGATCATACATCTCTGTTGCGCTCATTCAGCAGTGTCATATAAAAAAGTACATCTGTCCTGCTCTAATATCCCCAATCGACGGCTGATGCAGGGTTGCATTTTAAACAGCTGATGCAGGGTTGTATTTTAGACAGATGATGCAGGGTTGAATTTCTTCATTCCTACTTTAAAAATTTATTAAAACTTCAAAGAAAACTTTTTAATTTTTAAATTATTAATTGTATTACTTTTGATAGATATTAATATTTATACAATATACATTATTTAATTTACAATAATAATTTCATCTGAAAAAAGATTAATTAAAGAAAGGATTATTAATAGCTTTAAATAAAAGAGGGAAATAAAATTATAAAAGACAAATATCTGAAAATAAAATAAAGGTTATTAAAACCTGAAAATAAAAGAGTCGAAAAAGATTGTAAAAGACAAATACCTGAAAATAAATAATAATTACATTGAATTTGTAATATCTAAAAGAAAAAGAAAGATTACACCGGTCAACAAAAAAAATATTTTTTTGGGGTTTCTGTTCTCATGCTTGAATTCTGATTCTAGACATTGAAAAACACTTAGATATTCATCTTTATTTCTTAAAGTTTGCTTTGGGCTGGTCTACATCGATAAGTATATTTTAATTTATTTCATAAATCCAAGATGGCAGCACTTTGATTAACCCGAAAGTAAACAGTATTATTATTTGTAAGAGGCACAGTAGTGAATGTTAACCTGTTTATTATAGCTGTAACAACAATATTAGTGTATTGCTCAGTAAAAAAATGGCATCAAGTCCGTGTAAAAATGATGTTGATTTATTCTGTTTTATTTGTGGTGAATTTATTAAAGTTAGAAGTAAAAAACTTGCTTTATCAACGAATTTGAAACTTTGCGAAGCCTATGAAGCCTATTTCAACCTAAAAGTCAGTAATTAAAATGAAAATTGGGTACCTCACTTCGCCTGCGTTAATTGTAAAAATACTTTAGAAGGTAAGAAAAAAAATCGAAAAATTGCTCTAATTTCTACGAAAGCAAACTTTAACCGGAAAAAATTTTTTTCCCTTATTTTTGTCATAGAAGAAACTAAAATATAACATGTAGATGTCAGACCCAAAAATCTTGTTGACCGGTGTAAATTGATAATAATATCTGAAAGAAAAGATTAATATTATCTGAAAAAATAAAATATATTAAATACAAATAGAATTTACTCTGCAAGCAAAGATTAATTAAATATGTATAGTGATAAAATCTGAAAAGAAAGAATAACTAAATAAAAATAATAATAACATCTGAAAGAAAAAGGTGCGTGGAGTCTTCTTAGTGATATTCAGAAATGCATATCATTTTGTATGAAAGAAAACTAGAAAACTTAAATTCACATTTTATAAATTTATTATGCACATTTTATAGAGCAAAGTCTAAATGAAGGAATTTTGACTTGGAAAGTAGTTCTGTCTTTTCGTTGCGGAAGGGAATATGCAGCGTAACCATCTCTCTTTTGTAATCCATCAACACGCGTTGAAGGCCCAGCAGTTATCGGTGAATTGACGATCGTTGATTCATCAGTAGTTATAGATGCTCCCGCAGAGATTGATGGAACAGCAGACTTGGAATCTTTTTTATGCGCTCTCTGATATTCCGCAGCTGTTTTCCTCTTCCTCGAATGACTACCTGCTATTATTTCCAATTTCTCCTTTTCCCGCTCTGTTTTCTTTCGTGCTCGGTATTCACGATAATATTGTGCTGTTTTCTCTCCTCTTGAAACACGGGCTACACTGTCTTTTTCCGCTGTAAAATCAATTTAAAATCAAAACATTAAAATTTTTGCCATTCCAATTGATATTAGTTTCAAGAGCAAAAGTTTATTGCACAAGGTGCATCTACTATGGACAATTGAAATATTCAAGAGAAACTTACCATCACATAACCTGGAATCCGCGTATTATCACGTGTCACTTATTTTACTGTTTATTTAAATCACTATTCACCGTGTACTAATACTACAAATAGTACGTCAATATTATATAGAACACGAACTAATTAGTAAATAAACACTGTCTACAGAAATGATCCTGTGAAGTCTTAACTTTTCAACGGCTAAACGCAGCCGTTCAACCAAAAGTCACACAAAATAGTTGAGAATTCGCAAAAATTAAAGACAAACGAAAGAAAAAGAAGTATACTCGTAACTTCAATAATACACAAGCATACAAACATACATATGCGCACACATGTGAATAGTCACCTCATCATCGCGGATCGATTTGCAAAGAAAGTAAATGAAGACTGACTACAGAAATGATCCTGTGAAGTGTAGTCTTAACTTTTCAACGGCCAACGAGAGTATTTAACCAAAAGTCACACAAGGAATTCGCAGAAACGAAAGAAATAAAGTCACACAAAATAGTTGAGAATTCGCAGAAATGAAAGACAAACGAAATTTTTAGTATTTTACTGGAGAAGCAAAAAACGTTATAGATTAAAGACTACTCAAAGCTAAATATCCAAATTGTAGAATTAAGCTTAGAAAACAAAGACGGATTTGTTTCTGAAAACTAAATCAATGGGAAAAAAGCAGTTTTTAAGAAATGTTAGTTACGGTCTTTTGCACTCTATTTTTCTGAAACCAAAAAGCCGTAACTACTTGAAAAAAATTGTGTATAAAATGAAAGCAATGGTTAAAATAAGAAAATGTGCTTTTAGGCTGTAACTAAAAAAGTTTTTAACAAGTTATGTATTTATGTATCTATTTATTGTAAGTATTTTAACACAAAAGAAATTATTTAATTAATACATTTAATTCGAGAAAATAAAATTAAATTAAACTGGTTAAGAAAAACAAAATAATTCATTTGAAAACAACAAAACCTGCAATACAAATAGCAAATTAGAATAGGTTTAAGATGTAAAGAGTATATTATCATAAAAGCTGTGGCAGTCAGCCGGAAGTAAAAATTTAAGTTCCTGCAGGTGTTCCCATTTCTTTTTGGATATTGATATTCTTTCGGTATGTAACTGTGAAGGTTCGATGTCCCTAAATTTTTGTAGTGTACGTTGTGGCAAAACGTTATAATCGTCGTTGATATTTGTTTTATAATAAATGATTCCAAATGGATTATATGCCAAGGTACGGATCATATTAACAGTTGGCTCTCCGGATTTTTTGCCTGTATTGAAGATAGAGAGTTTTTTATACATAATTTATACATGTGTGTTAAATTTTACCTGGTCGAATAGATACGTAGCGCTTAGGAATACTTTCGTAGTCAAGGAAATACTTGTAATCAGCATGGTGCACTTTTAGAGGAAATGGGTTCTTTCGAGACTCTCTAATCAAGCCAGACAGCTCAGATGGTAAATTTATTTGTCACTTGTTGATTTTTCTTTGAATGAGGGAGTGGGTCGAATCACACTCCATTTGTGTTTGTCCGTTTGTGTTCTTGAACACATAAAGATAATATTGCATTAGAGAGAATTACATTTCGGTTCTGGTAGAAACAACCATCGGAATATATAATTATGTGAGTGATGAATATTTGGTGACTTTTTAATGGAATTTTTTATGTATTTTATTATACATGTAGCAAAGGTAGAAGCAACAAGGGTACCATCTGTTTCGTCCCAGACAAAATTGTCAGATTCATGTGAAATAACGTTATAAATTGTGAAATTGTGCAATTGTAATTTCATTTTATAGTACGTGTCATTTGCATTTGTCTGTGGAATCAATTTCACTGCCTGCATGTCAATGCATAACAACAAGTGTAATCCTGATTTGGCGTTTTCTATGTCAATTCATTCATTTCATTTCTCATGTCTTGTATATCCTTTCTATGAATGTCGTACTGATCTTGGGTTAAGTTCTTCGATTCGTATGATGTGCAGGTGTCGCACATATCATTTTTTGGCTTAAATATACAACAGTTTTGTTTTTTTAATACTGCCATAAATGTTGGAAAAGATACATGAACTACTTCATTAGTCTCGCAGTCTTTAGAATAAACTTCATAGACATGTTTGTAGCTTTTAAAATCGGACTGCAAGTACAGTTTCTCCGTATACTGTCTTCGGTAGTGTGATTCAAGCTTAGGAATGTCATGCAACCATTTTTCCAGAAAATTTAAACGTTTTTGAAATAAGACTCCTTCATTAGTAAATGCTTTACGTTCTGATGTTATTTTGTTTTGTTCTTCTGGCGAAATATTGGTGCCATAGGAGTCATTGAAATTTACCCAATTCCTCACCATTTTCTCTTTTAATCCGTAGCGTAAGCGTAGATAAAAACATATGAAAGCACACTTGAACACGTTTAGAATGATGTTTTGAATAGTAACGTTTTGTAATTGATCTTCTAGAGTTCTCAACACCAATTCGCTTTATGTTTGCGCGTGCAACAAGATTAACGACATACATTTTTTTTTTTTTGATCCCATGACATTTTCCAGAACCCATTAAATATTTCCTTACGATTTTCTTCGGAAAACATAGAACAATTCCGTACAGCACTTTTCTCACAGAATTTTGAAGTACATCCAGCTTTAAGTTCTCTTGGAGCTTTTTCACTAATAATGCCTTTCGATAGTCCCATGTATTTTTTTCCTTTCAATCGGTTTATTATATTTCCAGACCTTTTATTATTTTTTTTAAGTTTTTCATTACAACCATTTTCACAATTGAGCCGCTCAGTGCACACATCGATTAACTCCTTAAAACGAAAAGTTGAGAAACACGATGATGTAATGTATATTGTTTTTAAAAATTCCTCCGATAATATGAACTCAAATATATAATGTAGAACGCATAATAGAAGATATAGCTTTCATCTAATGGTATATAAAATTAATAAGAAAGAACAGCCAACAATTAATCCTTAGTAATATTACAGTTTTCATGTGACTGATGGAGTTAATCGATTTGGCAACTGAAAAAAGTAATAAAGTTAAATTTAGTATTATCATTTTTAAGTTTTTATTACAGAAAAAGTTAGTTATTATACATTTTTATCACATAAAAAATTAATTTTTGAAGTTCGGTTATAAAATAATTTTTGGAATTAATTTATAGCATATTTATGTTAGCGGCATTATTCTTTGGGATGATTCAGCAATATTATAAATAATGTCTTCTTCATCAGCTGTATGCGTGGACTCGTCATTTTGATTCGTTGACAAGTTCTTATAGTAATCGTGTTTATTAGGAGGAATAAATTGTAGCAGGTCCATCATGTCTCTCCATTTTTCCCTTGTCACAGTTCTACCTCTAGGATATAATAAAGGCTGATCTATATTTTTCAAACTTTGCGGTCTACCCACTAAAGATTTTCTTATATTAATGGCTTGAAATTCTGTATCTTCATTATAGTCACATTTGAATTGTATGAGATAGGGTTTGGACCTTTCTAACTTTATCCAGCGTATTTTAAGCCAATTTACTGAAAGCCCTGTGACGGTTACTTTTCTGTTAATGATAGACTGTTCTAAAGGTTTTGTTGACAAAAAATCTTGGTGAGTCATTTGGATTAGATGAAACGACGCTTTCTTTTTACATGTTTTGATTATATGGTACCAATCATCTGGTGAAAGAATGTTTTGATTTTTTTTCGCACATGACTCAATAATGGCAAAATCTGAGTCATTGGGCAAATAGCTGTGTCCACTTACCAAAAATTTCATGTCAATTGATTCAGATTTGATTTCCGTGCTTTGAAGAAGTTTCAATAAACTTAAGACGGTTTTAATATTTCTGTTTTAAACCGGTACACGAATCAGAATATGTTATTATTTTTTCGAAGTTTGCAGCGTAAGTCTTTATGTACTTTTTTAGACAAGATGAAATTTCTTGAGACCCACGAGATCCTTCAGTTTCTGACCAAACAAACATGTGGCTTATATTTTTATTGAATTCATGACATCCAAAATTATAAACATATAAATTTCGCTTATAATAAGCTACAGATGTGGTCAACTTGGGAAAGGCTAAAGCTTTTTCCAAGTCAAAAGAAAAAACGAACAATTTTTCCGTTGTTGCCATTCGATCGGCAGCCATTTGACTGCGAGCCCGTTCGGCCTCTTCTAAGTGTTTTTCCTTTTCAATTTTTGCCATCTCTCTCTCATCGTCTGAAAATTGAATTTTTGTTTGGAAAGCATCACAAGTTTGACATGTATCCTTTGGTGGTTGTTTAAAATGTAAATTAAATTTTGTAGAAAACACAGTATAGTAATATTTTTCTTTCACTGGTGCTACGTTTTCCTTTTCCCATTCTGTGACGTATAGTTCATACATCTTCTTAATAGTTAAGTCAGGATTCAAATATTGTCGTCTTGGATTATGAGCTCTGGTGTAGTGACTACTATAGGCTGGAAATGACTTTATATGCTTTATAACATTTGTATCGTCTATTTTATTGCATGCAACACGACCTTTGCGTTTATCAATCAAAGATGTAACTTATTCTTTAGAACAACAATCGTATATCCTCCCGTCACTCACCTGATAAGTGTCTCTAAAATATTTCTTACAAACGGTAATATCAAGTCCCTCTTTTCGAAAGTAATATGTAAACGAATGTGGTCTTCGTTCTTTAGTTTCATTCGTAGGGCGCCTTCTTTTTATTTCGTTAACTTTGATACAACCTCTTAAGAAAATATTTTGGTGAAGTTGGCTATTTAATCTATAAAATTCTTTCATGGCAGCCTCTCTCTCATCCGAAATAATTTTTTGATTGCAATTTTGACGGCATCTGCATTGTATATCGACAAATGTTTTTGCAGGTATTAATTTTCCTCCCCTATTCCTGTATGCCAAACCATTTATCTTGTTATGCTTTTGTAAATTTCGTATCCATTTTATAGGATTACGACTTCTTTTTCTCCCAATCGATGTGTTTGTTGGGTTTGTGGTATTGCAATCCGATGAATCCGAGGAAAACGATAAACGTCTTCTTAACCCAGAATTTCTGTTGATAAATCGTATTGAAGAAACATCACTGCTTTCCTCACTCACATTATTAGTCTCACTCATTTTGATTGTAACGGTATAATATTTATTTGTTCAAAAAAAAAGTCTGGAAGTAATGTTGAAAAGGCTAGTAGCGAGTTCCGCTCCTCCCTTCCTTAGTTATGAACAAAAGTTGTTAAAATTTAAGCTCGTAGAAATCAGCCATTATTTTTTGATTTCATTTGAACAATGTTGCCATTGCTAAATACGCATATATAGTTTTGTACATATCTAAGTTTTCAATTAAAATTTTCCACAATATGAAATATCAAAACTGAAATCAAACTGTACAAAATAATTTATATATTTGTAAAAAATAGCGTTCGTCTCTGATTTTGAGTTAGTTTAAGAAAATTTCGAACAAATTAAAGACATATTTTATAATTACTACAGTATGTCGAGACTGGTAACCCTGCGTTGTGGGAGAGCAATCAGGTGACTCGTTTCTACCTAGACTTCCAAATCGTAAGAAATTCTACGGTATTGTACGGTAAAGCGGGCGGTAGAAGCCGTGTTGGCTAACCATTTATGTTGCGCTCTCATAAGATAGGTCGTATCAGCTGATTCGGGCTTACGTTGTTCGCTGTTCCAGCTATTAAAAGTACACAGTAATATCAGAGATAAAGAGATGTTTAATTCCTCTCTCACTGGAAGTCAAAACTTACTGAACTTTGACAGCTAATCGAGTTCAGTAGGTTTTGACGTTTAGCAATTGGAAACAAGCGATGGCCAGATTGAAATCTTACCAAAAAATATATAAACGGAGGAATTTGTTGCATCGTTCATGACCACTTATAAAAAATGTAAAACAATGAAAATTAAGTAAATTTGTGATATTTAAAGGCATTTGATGAAACGGTTTGTAATTTGAAGCATCATAGTATTATTTTCAATGGAAAATGAATAAAAAAATTTAATGAATGAGAGCTAACAAGCCTAAGTCCTTGTTTTGGGTATTGAAAGGTCAAAAATCAGTTCTTCTAAAATACTTTAAAAAGCTTTAAATAGTTTCTCCATGCAATAAATAGTCACTACATAGTAAATGTTGGGTGTTTTAATTTAAAATGCCCAAAAATTCTTATTTTGTTCGATCTGGCCATAATGGAAAATGTTATAAAAAACGCTTATTTTGAGGCGCTCTCACACTGGAATAAGTTGAACATCCCTTTATTCCTGATATACAGCGTGCGAGATCACTGCTATACTAACTACCGCTTGCATTGTGCTTCTTTTTATCTGTTTACGCGATGGGATTTTGTTACGAATATTATTGAGGGGGAGAGAGCATCTTCGGCTGTTTAAAAACAAATAAGCGTCGATGCACGGCCAGCACAGATACGACGTTACTGAACCGATTTATACCAGAGTATGGAGTTAATCGTAATGGCTTCTGAAATAAATTACTTATTATTCAGTTGCCAAAAAAATTTTCAATTTAACGGTGCTAATATTTATTATTCAGGAAAGTTATTATAAATATAAAAAGTTATGACTATACCAAGTGATTTGACACTTAAATTTAAGATTTTTCAAAAAGTGGAGTTAATCGATGTGTGCATCGAGCGGCTCAATTAGTACTCATTTTATTAATTTTGTTTTATTCCGGGAATAAAGGCAGTAACACAATAACACAATTTGATAAAGAATGAAAGATAATGAAAACAACTGTAATTACGGATAACACAATGTGTCACATTGAAATTGAATCAAAGAGAATGAAAAAGGGTAGTTACGGCTTTTTGGTTTATGAAATTGTTGAAGTTGTAGTTGCGGTCTTCTGATTCTCGCCTATAAAGTCGTTATTTTTGGACGTATGCATGTAAAATTTGCTGTGTACACGTGTTTCGGTTAAGTACTTCATAATCAATCAAAAAGTCAATTTTGAATTTTTTGTTATTTACGGCCTTTTGCATTTTAGGTGACGATATGTATGTATTTATTTTTGCGTATTATCTTGGACTGCGCAGTCCAATTTCAAAGTACACACACTTTTTTCACATACTTGCTTAGCAATGGATATTTGCCGCTTCTGATGATATAGCTGCTGCTGCTACTGCCAATTCAGTTCTGATTCCCAATGCTATAAAAATAAATGAAGTAATTATTTTCAAAATATTGTCAAAAAATCACATAAAATTCATTTACTTACCTTCTTGTTGCACGAGCCTCCTTTACGATGGTACGATCACGAACGACAAGCGTCTTTCAATCGTTTGTTTTATTATCCTTTTTGGGATTTTCTATTGTCACTATTGACAATTATGTTTTCTTCTTCGCACTCATTCAAATAAATCAAGAAATGAAAGAAACTTTTTTTTCATCGCATTTAGGTAAACAAAAAATAACCCGAAAATATGCGTTGGTATTAGTGTACGTATATAGAGAAAAAATGTGTAGTTGTATTGGAATATTTGTCTCAGGCGGGTAGCCGTGGTTGGCAGGGTATATACATACATACTTATATACTAATTATATGTATGCTTTGATACCAAATATATACCGATCATACAAATGTACATACATATGTGTATAAATTACTAGCTGACCCCGCAGCCGTTGTCCTGCGTGAAATTATGTGTTTTGAAATGAAAAGATAAAAATTCATATTGTGTTGATAATCATTTATTTGCGATTTTTCTACATTTTTTTTTCAATGTAACGCAGCTTGATAAACATTTTTTGGTTTCTGTTCCGGTGCGTAAATGTACAGAGGAGATGGTTTTCCAACTCGCAAGCACGCCACGTATATCTGGCCGTGTGAAAAACATAGCATTTCCAAATTTATGCCACCCACTATACGACTCTCCTATTGATCGTCATCTCAAATCCCATTTTCACTGGAAACAGAATACGTTTGAACTGAAATGGCAAATCGTTAGAACTCAAAAGAAATCCGTAGGATCAAACATTCTGCCCCTTATATTGGATAGATGCGTCACAATCAGATTGCGAAACGTCATAACGACAGATCCAACTTTGAGACGCAAATGATGCGGTGGCATACCAAGCCTCTCCAAAGAATTTAGAAATTTCACTGGATAATTAACGGTGTCGTCTTCATTGCCATGACGATCGATCGATTTGTTATACCGCAAGTCTCCCAGAATTTGACTTTGAATCTTCTAGTTTAAGTCAACAATATAGGTATTGGTGGCAGATAGCATTGCGCGTGCACTCAAGGAATCGTACTTACGATAATTTGGTCAACGTTCTTATAAACATTCGTGATGAATCCATCTTTCGTGAACTGATAAACGGCATGTGGAATTGATGTCAATCCACCGGAAGTATCAACCGGTATTGACCCATTCTTAGCGTATACGATGAAAATGTTTTCGGCAATGTAATTTTTGGTCGTATCCCATAATTGACGCGGATTTGAAGGCTGATCATCTCGAAAAGTGTGCGAACTTCAGTGGCATTCGAAGTAGCTATCGCATCGTCCATCGTTCCAGTGATTATCATGTTCCAGCAAATAGCAACCAAAGATAAAAGCAATCGTTGTTTTTCGGAGGGATTGCGTAAATTCGTTCTAATGCATTGGTTGAGAACACAACCGGATGTCCATCTACTGGTTGGCCTTGCTTTCTGCGTAACTATTTCTTCGACGATGCATTCTATGTATAATATCAAGGCATTTCCAAATAGAGCAAGTTCTCGCTAACGGTTCACTGCCGAACGTTGAGAAAAAACTCGTAAACATTAATTTTGTTGGTGGCGGTATTTTCACTGGATATACTGTATTCTCTGGATAGAAATGGACTCTTTGGTAATTCTACAAATTAACTGCGAGATTCACAACAGTCAGAAAACGTTCATGAATTGCAAAAGTAAATATCTTACAAAACGCCTCACTACAGTTCACGTATCGACCGAATCGTCCAAGACCAATAATTGCCATATTGCTTCTTTTGGTGACGTATGGTACGATCCATGTGTTGTCAACTTCGATGTGTTATTCGATATTCACGCCTCTAAATTGAATGCTAAATGTTCTGCCATTGTCGTCTGGTTAGGGACGCCGATAGAGTGGATATCCATCATTTCTAGCTTGTGTTTCCGAAAGAAAAGCACGTGGATACTGTTTCGTGCATTTATTGTCAGACGTACAAACCGAAGTGGATTTGTGGTGTCCGCAAGGTCCATGAACCTTATGGGTTTTCATCACTTCGTATAATACTGAATCTTTCTTTGCATCAGGTATTTCTGCATGATTGAATGATTTCATCAATTTGATCTGGTTTAACCACCATCCAAAGAATGTGTGCGTGCGGCAAACCTCTCTTTAGCCACTCAACAGAGTACATCTAGCATCTAACAGCACCATATATGCATAAGTTGCTTCACAATAAAGTCCATCGAAGCTGTTGCTTGAAAAGTCTTGCTGTGACATCGTGACGACCGCTTTCTGATGAACGCGATCCATAATACCGCACGTATGTCATCGCATCCTGGGAGTACTCGGTCATGTGCCTTGAGCTGCTAATGTATGTTGATGCCAAAAAGAACGCCGACCGATATTAGCGCGACCTCTTCGTGGCATCGTAGCAAATTTCAATCTGTAATGGATCACTTTGTATGCAACACACATAACATTTTCACTGAATAATTTTAAAAAATTTTTGATGCAAACGACAAATTTGAACGATTCAAATAATTGAAAAACAAAACAAAAAAAATTGAAAAACAAATTTTTGTATGGAAAAAAATAACTTTTTGGAATTTTCCAATTTTCTGACTTTTCCTCATGAGAAGCATAAAGGGTTTTTATTTCTAAACCTTCCCCGATCCACACGAAACATTTTCTGAAAATTTCATCAAGATTGGATCAGTCGTTCCCTTAGCGTTACTAATAAACAAACATTCATTCGTTTGTATGGGAAAAAGAAAAGTGCTCTTTTTAGGGGTTTAACGGCAATTATTCGAATTTTTCTTGCCGTAAAAACCATCCTTGAGCCTCAACGAACATTTAAAAAAAAGTATTAGCAAAATTGGTCCAGGAGTTTTTGAGTTATGCGCTTACCAACACATTTTGCGATTCATTTTTATATACATACATATGTACATATGTATAAGATATGCCGAGACTGTTGTGCATAAAAAATAAACGAATTTGTAGGCGTACATTTCTTTACATGGAAATTAGCATTATATTTCTCATTTAAAATCATGCATGCATTATTACCTAAATATTTAATTAATGTAGGTTTAATAAGTTATATACAATACATATTTATTTGCTGGGCATTATATGTACATATGTGTGATGACATATTAAAAGACCAAGCGGTCGCGCATATTCACGTAAATATGTATGTAATTATGTGTGCAAATTAATTCCCGTATCGCGGGAATTTGTAAAAAAAATATATTTTTTTTATCTGCCAACGCGCAGAGAAAATGAAACACGTCGTGCCGACTGGACAAGAGACAAAATCTATCTCTATTTCCAAGTTACTAATATTTATACATTTACTTATTATTTACTTAAAGTTATTACATATTGAAGTTGAGTTTGAAACAAAGAAAGTGTCAATTTACATTAATATCATATTCAGCATTTTTAGGCAGAACGTTAAGTGTTCTGTTTTGGTTTTATTATGCCTTCTTGTGAGGGCTACAAACATTGTTTAGATAAGAATGGTTTATTCTAATGTGAACGGAGAAAGTATATCGAATTCTGTTTTAATTTATGAGGCCGCACAACTACAAAGTGTAAAAATTCAACATTGTTTACAGTTATGGTCAAGTGGCTGTGTGGAGGCTGTCATTAACTCCCCCCTTCCTAAGATGAAACGTCCCCGATTCACTATTATTTTGAGTTAATTTTTGTATTTGATCTAAAAGAGCATTATATGTGACCTCTTTACAATTGCACATTTTCCATTTGTTTGGGAATTTCGCAAGATTTTTTGAATTTTAATATTATGTAAGTTATGAAAAGTATTCCCAAGATTAAAATTATGTACCAAAAATATGAATGGACTGTGATATGCTTATTCCGTTCTGCTAAAATGTTTATATTGTCTAATTTTAACAGTTTATTGGTTGTTTCAATATATTCTAAAACTTCAAAATTATTGATATGCTTATTTTTAAGAATGTTTACAATATTTTTTCCTGAAATTAATATTGCTCCTGGTTTTATTTCTTCTATTTTCAAATTTTTCTCTTTTAGTTTTTTACATTTTCCTTGTTTTTTATTTAATATTTCTGACAAACATGTACTTTTTTTTATTTAATTTGCAATATGTTTTTGTAATTTCAGTTTTACAATTTTGTATATTAAAAAAATTATTACGATATGTTATGTTCTGATCAATTATAAGCTTACCATCTAATTGAGCTATGGCTCTCACATCAGAATATTTACATGTTGATTCTATTTTAGGGTATTTGATATAAAGTATAATTATATCTCTTCTTTGTGTTATTTTAAATTTTAAAATGTCCATTAAGTCTGTAATGGTCATTGTACCATGTTGGTAATATGTTATGTTTTTTAATTCATCAAAATGTAAAATTGTTGGATTTAAAATTCCTATTTTCCCAAATGTTATTGTATTTATTATATTTTGTAGTTCATGTATAATGTATTGATTTCTTCTTCTTTCTCTGGAATTGGGGCTTTACCTATTGGTATTTTCCTAAGATGGCGATCATATTTATTTTTATTGCATAGTATACAATTTCGAATGTATTCTTTCATTCTTTTCCTCATTTCGGGCCAATAATACAATTTCTCTATTTGTTTAAGATATTCATTATAGCTTCGATGAGCTCTATTATGGGTTTGTTCTATTAATCCGGACTGATCTTCTCTATTAATAATATCCATTGGAAAAAGTTTGGTAAATACAAATTTGTTTTGAAAAGTTTGTTTCAGAGCTTCTTGGATTTCGTGCAAGTCTTCAACAGTACAGTGAATCGCTGTCACTAACTTTGGTTGAATATATTCTTTCAAAATAGTCATTAAATTTTCTACTGTGTCATACTCTATTAAATGCCTTTTATTCCCAAAGGTTTCGATTAACTCATGAATCGTGAACCTATTTTTATTTAGTATAATTTGCTGATTAAACTGATTTAATGGTTTTTGTGTTTCCTCTATTTGATTGTTTTCGCTACTCTGTGCCGAGTACTCTGAATCTTCCGATTCGTTTGATAAATGGTTTCACTGAAGACGGGAAAGTGCGTCTGCTACTAAATTGGTTTTACCGGGTTGGTACACAAATTTAGGAGAGAATTCTTCTATAATTGCGTGTGATAAAGCAAATGTTAATGGTTGATGATCAGTATGTATTTCCAAATTGTTTACACCGTAGAGATAATTTCGTAGATTTTTTGTGTCCAAACAATGGCATAAAGCTCCTTCTCATTAGTTGCGTAATTTCTTTCAGTTTTATTAAGAGATTTTGAAATGAAGGTAATTAGTTTACCTCCTGGTGATAGTACCGCACCCATTGCAAAGATAGATGCATCGGTAGTTAATACAAATATTTTTGAGTAATCGGGTTGTGTTAATTCGATTTATGAAGCCAAATGATTCTTTAATTTATTTAATGCAGATATTTCTTCCTCATTTAGAGTTATTTCAAATTTTTTTGATTTATTTTTAGAAATCTTACTATTTTCTCCTGATAGGTATTTTGTCAAAGGTTTAGCTATCGCTGCATAGTCTTTAACAAATTTACGATAATATCCTGCAAACCCTAAGAAACCTCTTAATTCGCGCAAACTTCTTGGTATTGGATAATTTAATATTAATTTTATTTTATTTTTGATAACATTCTGAGCTACTACTTAACCTAAAAACTTTATTTCTTTCTCGAAAAATTTTGATTTTTCTAATGAAATTTTCATATTAGCTTCTTTTAAAATTTGCGTAATTGTTTCCAAATCCTTTAAGTGTTGAGTTATATTTTCCGAAAAAACAATTATATCATCCATATAAACGTGACAAATTTTTCCGCAATATGTCATCCATTGCCCTCTGAAAAATTCTAGGAGCATTTTTTAAACCAAAAGACATCCTCAAAAATTCATATTTCCCATTATTAACGGGAAAAGCTGTTTTCTCAATATCATTCTTTGACATTATAATTTGATGAAATCTTGATACTAAATCGATGCTTGAAAAATATTTTGCCTTGCCTAAATTACACAATATTACGTTAGTATCTGGAATAGGGTAACGATCGGAAATTGTATGCTCATTTAGCTTTTTGTAATCGATTACCATTCTAAGTTTTGGTGTTCCATTCTCATTTGTACCTTTTTTTGGTACCACCCAAATAGGTGAATTATACGGACTTTTACTCGGTCTTATGATATTTTCATTAATAAATTTTTTTATTTCTTCATTAATAAACGAATTTACAGATAAGGGATATGGATATTGTCTGCTCCATATCGGATCCTCATTTTTCATTCTTATTTCTGCTTTTACTTTTGTCATGAAGGGAAAGTTTGTATTGATACTTGAATGCATTTGAGCAATTTTTTCTTTTATATGTGTTTTAAGATCCTGCAATTCTTCATCCTGATTTTCATTGTTTGAACTTTCGGTATTCTTTACCGAATAATAATTATCATTATCACCATTCATTTCTGAGCCACTTTCACCAAATATTGAATAGTTATCGTTCATGTTGCCGGTAAATTCATCGGCTAGGATTGTAAAAATTTTTTGTTCCACAATATATTTTGCATATTTGTTATTTTTATTCTGCTGGTATAAATCTTCAGCTGGCGTTTTAGGATCTTTTTGTCCCAAAATAAATTTTTTTAATATAATATTGCCGGTAGTTGCTTCGGCTGGTTTTACGGAATCTTTATGTTCCTTAATTTTTTTATTTATACCAATATTTTTATCGGTTGGTTTAGCGGAAGCTTTTTGTTCCTTATTGTTTTTTTTTTTATTTTTACTGATATTTCCCTCGGTTAAATGTGCAGAAACTTTTTGTACCTTGATTTTTAAGTTTTCTCCATTTTTATTTTCAAAATAAATGTTCATACTGTTTGCTTCATTTTTATTATTATTTTTTCCATATAATTTATTTTCCTATTGGGCACGTCGATAAGTGCCTCAATTTTTTTAAGGAAATTGTATCCCAAAAGGAGATCCGATTCTAAACCTTCTATTTCGTAGAAAATTTCTTCGACCCCAAATATGGTTATTATATGGTAATGCTTTATTATGGAATAGCCGTTATTTTCCTATTGGGCACGTCGATAAGTGCCTCAATTTTTTTAAGGAAATTGTATCCCAAAAGGAGATCCGATTCTAAACCTTCTATTTCGTAGAAAATTTCTTCGACCCCAAATATGGTTATTATATGGTAATGCTTTATTATGGAATAGCCGTTCACGGTTTTTATCCGTTTATAAATGGCTAGTTCGTTTTTGTTATTATAAACCCCAGGATTAATGTAGCAAGAGGTTGCTCCTTTATCGACTAGAGCTTTTAAACTTTTCTTTATTTCTGAGTCGTAGAGCTTTAGATAGGGGAGTTCATCCCCTCTTTGCCTAAAAAATGACTCTCATTCCATAAGTCATAATGGTTTTATTAATCATCAACGTTAGTTTTTTGTTAACTAAATTATAATATTCAATTACCGTCATTGAGCCTTGTCGTAGAACACTCATTTCTTGTTCTATGATATGTATTGGACGTTTGTCTGAATATGCAAAATCGAGACGCGCAATTAGCGCGTCAAAATTTAACACAGTACCATGGTTGGTTAATGTGTCATTTGCTTCTAGTGTAATTTTGTTACGCAAAATCGTAAGGGCTGCGAAGTAATTTCGGCTACCTCTTACATATAGGCTCATAACGTTATGTGCTGCTTCGCGCCAGCTACCATAAGCGTTTATCCTTCCTGAAAATTCTGGTAAGGATTTTATAACATCTAGTGACTCATGACACTGAATGTAGTCATTTATTATTTCCGTCTGAAAACCTGTTACTCTGTGTGTTTCAATTTCAACTTGAGTTTTTAATCTGTCAATTTCTTGCCTTATTGTAATATTGCTTTCCGCAATTAGGCGCGTAATTAAATCTACCGTTAATCCTGCCTCATTAACCATGATTAATTATTATTATTTTTTTTTTTTAGTTTAAAAAAAAGAACTTTATTATTATTTTATACTTGTGTAATCTCTTCTAGGAAGAGATGCTCTTCTATTCTAGAGGGTCCTTTTATGTAGGATTCACAGAATTGAGCTAAGTTATGGGGGTCTTTTTATTTTGTTATGTGGCTGGTTGAGCCTTAATTTATATTTTTATTTTATCGCAGTTTTTTTTATTTATTTTAAGCTGGAGGGTCCCCCCGAAGGTGGTGAATCGCAGCTTTATTTTATTTTATTATTGGTTGCACAAACCAGAAATTATGTTTTATTTTTTTTCTGGGGCACTTTTTCTCTTCGTGATCCCCACCGCAATTTTTACAATAGTATAATCTAATATACTTAGGTTTAATTTGGGTGTTCCCCATAAATATATACATATATAATTTATAATTTTAACATATTTTTCTTAACAATAATGATTAATTAATCTTACTGCTTTCTCCAATGGTTCCTCTGTTGTCTTCTTGTTGTTTCGTCTTTACTCTCACTGTTTTCTGTAAGTTTTCCGGCATTTCTCACGTTGCTGTAGTCACAAATGTTATTGATATGTATTTGTTTGTTTGATAGCTTTATTTACTTTAATTTGTTTTAGTTTTTAGTGTGTTTAGGATAATATGTTTTATTAATGTTTAATTTTATATTTATAATATATTTTATTTTATTATTAATTACATTTTTTTTTGGCGACACGACACGTGTTATATATGTATTAGATTTCGTATTATTATTTTTTGTTAGTTTACGCGGCATAGCATGTTTTGGTTTTAATTTTTAACTTTTAATTTTTCTCACTTTTATTGAGGATTTTATATTTTTATTACTTATCTTTTATAAGGATCCACGATCACGTATCCTTTTCCGAGGATATTTTGTTTTTCGTGGCCCCACGTTGGGCGCCAATTAATTTCCGTGTCGCGGGAATTTGTAAAAAAAATATATTTTTTCTATCTGCCAACGCGCAGAGAAAATGAAACACGTCGTGCCGACTGGACAAGAGAAAAAATCTATCTCTATTTCCAAGTTACTAATATTTATACATTTACTTATTATTTACTTAAAGTTATTACATATTGAAGTTGAGTTTGAAACAAAGAAAGTGTCAATTTACATTAATATCATATTCAGCATTTTTAGGCAGAACGTTAAGTGTTCTGTTTTGGTTTTATTATGCCTTCTTGTGAGGGCTACAAATATTGTTTAGATAAGAATGGTTTATTCCAGGGATGGGCACTTTTTTAGCCCGCAAAGTTAGCAAAGTGCGCACGGGGGCTAGATGAGGGGAATATCAGTTTACGGAGAGAAGGGCATAACAAGTTGCGAAAAGTTACGAAAAAAATCAATTACATTCCTCCGTAACTTAATGTTCATCGCAGAGTGTTTGCGGCAATACTGACATTGTACAAAAATTATAGAGCGGAAGTTTACTTCATATAGGAATTGTACAGTTGTGTGAACAAAAAGAGGTAAACATAATTTGCAGGGTTTAGAGTTTCGCATTAAAATTTGTTTTTATTTACTTTTGCATGGTGGGAAATTCTTATCACTGTTTGGAAAAAATATATAAGTTATACTTGTATCTAAAAACAATTTTATTTAATAAGAAAACAGCAAATTTGAAAATTTCACAACATCTTGTGGTTGTTCCTATTTTGTTCACACCACTATACATGAGATAGAACAGTTAATAGTGGTGATGCCAGTTGTAAAAATTCCTTTTAGCTACAATTGAGAAAACTTTTCTCAATTTGTGGGCTTTTATACGTACACGTACATTGGTTGTTTTATCAAAATATTCAAAGAATTTAGGTTTTTTTCTATAATTGCTCTGTTAAATTTTAAAAATCTAAAATGCCTCTGGAAATGTATTAAAATAATAATACGCGCTATAGAAAGGGAACACATATTTTCAAAAATATAAGATATCATCAAATAAAAATATATTTGCGCGGTATAGCATTATTGATTGAGAGTGGCTAAGCACACAAATAGAATACAAACACTAATGGCAGAGAGTTTCTGAGAAACATCGTATTTCGATTCTCCCTCCGCTACGGGCGGAAGGCGTTTTGTTCTCGTGTTCATTCGAACAATGTTGCCATTACTCAATACGCATGTGTAGATTTGCACACATCTAACTTTTCAATTATAATTTTTCATAATATAAAATACCAAAACTGAAATCAAACTAGTAAAACTAGTTTATATATTTATAAATAATAGCATTCGATTATGATTTTGAGTTAGTTTAAGAAAATTTCAAATATATTGAAGACAATTTTTATAATTACTACAGTATATGGAGCCTGGCAACCCTGTGTTGTGAGAGAGCAATCAGCTGAATCGTTTCATTGCGCATAGGATTCATTTATGTATATGCGTCTGAAGACAGTGGTTGAGAAACTGAAATTATTATAATTTAAATGTGCCGAAATGTCATCAGCGAGGGAAATCAGTGTAAATTATATAATATCTATGTTTGTGAACAATTTTTTTCAATAATGAAATTAAACAAACATTAAATAAGAAAAAGGTTATCTGATTTAAATTTTGGTAAAATAATGCGCGTAGCTACAGCTAATGAGATTAAACCAAACATAGAATTTATTATGGCAAATAAACCAAATTAAATGCTGTTATAAAGACATATTAAAAAATTATTACTAAAATAAAATATTTATTATACTTTTTTTATTTGTCTTACATTTTATAAATTTATAGTAGTTACAAAGAAACTTAAAATTGTTAGGAAATTTTACAGTTATTACCCACAGTGCAACTTCCCATATATGCGTGCGCTCTCATTTGTAAACATGGTGTGGGAAAATACTTTGCTCTCATTTGTAAATATGGAGTGGTAAAATACGTTGCTCTCACTTCCCTCTTCATGTTTGCCCGCGATGATCCCCTCACCTAGCCCTCAAAATGTGCACTCGTGCCCGCACGGGCAAAATGCCACTGAGGGCTAATATGCACATCCCTGGTTTATTCTAATGTGAACGGAAAAAGTATATCGAATTCTATTTTAATTTATGAGGCCGCACAACTACAAAGTGTAAAGATTCAATATTGTTTACAGTTACGGTCAAGTGGCTGTGTGGAGGCTGTCATTAACTTGCATGTAAGCAAATATGTCAGACCATACGTATAATATTTGTAAATTTGTCTATATACAACTTTGTATGTAAATGTGTACACTTATTGCTTGATGCGAAATCTCCGTTGTCACGGGCAACCAATAGCTAAAGCTCACGTTTTGTCGAAGAGTCAATGTGTCGAAGAACTGACGCGACGACCAAGCGTCACAACATTGTGTTGTTGGTAGAAAATCCGAGCTGTGCCGAAAACACAAACAAACGATCGCCAATTGCCACCGCTTCTCTTGCCGCTGTAAAAGTTTCTCCAACAAACCAGCGTAAATATGTATGTTTATTTATGAGCTTGCATACATATCGACACAGATTTTTGGAAACCGTGTAAAAAAATATAGATATATATATGTATATAATGGGTTGTCAAAAAAGTCTTGCGGTATTTTTATTGAATCAATTCGTGTGGCACCCATACATCGAGCTTCTTAGTGACTCCAAGCTTCTTCAAATGGTTTATAACGGTTTGATGACTACTATGACGGTCTCTTTCGACCAATTCAGCGATTTTATCGCAATTTTCAATGACAGGCCTTCCGGAGCGTGGCGCATCTTCGACCACCTCTACACCAGAACGAAAACGTTGAAACCATCGTTGTGTGGTGGAAATGGAAACTGTGTAGGGTCCATAAACTGCACAAATTTTATTGGCGGCTTGAGATGCATTTTTGCTTTTATCGTGGTAGTACTGTAAAATATGCCATATTTTCACTTTATTCTGCTCTATGTTTGCGACGCTATAACTCACGAACGACTTAAAAGAAACGACAATCAATCAAACATGTGTTAGCGCGTGAAATGAGCTTTCAAAAAAGGTATAGCATGACCCGATGCGAATAAAACTAGAACTACGCGCTTTCAGCGCCAACTAGCGAAAATACTGCAAGACTTTTCTGACAACCTAATATATATATGTACATAAAGACGCGTGGCGATCGCCACGGCGACAATCATGTTTACCCGCGCCGATAGATGTTTCACATCAAAAATACAAATTTGATTAGCAGCGAACTAACGCTGGAGAATGTGGAACCATACTGATTTTATTGAGCTTTATTTCTTTAAAAGAAAGTTCACAATTTACAAAAATGCTTGGTAAGTACTTTACATTAATTTAGTATTATCGAATTTCACAACATTTATCAATACCAAGTACCAGTTTGTGTGTTGGATTAGGGTTGTAAGTATTTACACACATTTTTAACTCGCGCGTCTAAAACACTAGAGACGTGTCTACCGTCTATTACAACATTATTGATTTATTCTCGTAAGAGGAGACAAAATGATTTCTGTGAAAAGTTGGTTGAAACATCCACATTTATAAGCTTTTGAAATTATAGATGGCTCTATAATATTATTTTTTGTGTTGATTTAAAAGTTTATCTCTTAACATTCGACTTAGTTATGAGAATATGCAGTACCCCGCCAACATATTAGAAACAGGGTAAATATATGTAAAAATTTACACGAATAACATTCCTAGAAAGTTTGCTAAGGCGAAAAATCTTAATTTTTTCCACTGGCTAAGCATTAAGTAGACTGTGCACTACATGTTACCACGTGTCAAATATTAAAAAAAAAATGTTCCGTTGCAATTAGCGGGACTTAAATACGAAATTATACTGAAATATTTACTTCGCTTAGAGTTAGCATTTGTGATTTCTGACTCATCAGAGATAAATTGAATGGCGTAATGGAAGGAACGGAATTTTTTTATAAGTGTTTGCCTTTATTTCAGAGATTCTAGAGTTTAATTTTTTAGCTAAGTACTTTTTTTTAAGTCTTCCGAAGCATTATAATATAAGCAATAAAAAATGTACTATTTAGGAAATGTAAAAAAATCGGACATTTCTAACGAAGCCCGAAGTGCTATTGTCGTACTTTTAAAAGAAAAAAGTGCATCCTATAGAAAAAAAAATTGGAGTGAGTGCAGCTACTGTTGCACGAGTAGCGAAAATTGTGCACACGTTCAAAAATTGTGCCGTTGCTCGCACAAGTAAGCGACAAAATGCTGCCCAAAATAGGAAAATATCTGATCACATTCGGCATAAGGTTATGAGGCTCGCTCTAGAAACGCGCACCAAACCAGTTAGAGAAATTACAAACGAGCTGAATGATGCCCATGTGAAAATATCACAGAGAACAGTTGAACGCATCCTTTCAGAAAAAAACCTGAAATGCCGCCGTCCAACAAAGAAACCAAAACTGACTATGCGAATGAAAAAACAGGGAGTAATATGGGCCAGGTTCCATCAGAACTATACACAGTTGGACAAGATAAACATAAAAAGTTATGAACGACCCCCGAAAGTTTCCCATTCAAAGTTACCTTACTAATTGACACGATTTTTTTCTTAACAAAGATTATCTTTAGCGACGAATGCCGACTAGAAGCAGTGGCAGAAGCCATTCAATTTGTGTGATGTAGACCATGTGAGCGTTATGCGAAGAACTGCATCCAAAAAATGATAAAACCTCAACCCAGTGTAATGATTTGAAGCTGCATATCGTATGAAGGTCCTGGGCCAATTTATTTTGTTGAGGGAACGATGAATAGTGAGCTGTATATCAATGTACTTCAACTTGTTTTTGTACCATATTTGGCAACACTGAACCCTCTAGCAGCCCAATACACATATGTATATGCAAGATGGGGCGCCCTGCCACACCTCCCGACGAACGACTGATTTCCTTAACAACTTGGATATCGACATATCACCTTGGTAGTGCAATTCACCCGACCTAAACCCCATCGAAAACTGTTGGGCATTCCTTAAATCGAAGGTCTAATCCCGAAGAAATCCCACAGTAGCCGCACTTAAAGATAATATAAAGGATGTGTATGTAAAGGATCCAGATTTAAAAATAATGATAAAAAATTGTTCAAATAGTATGCCTCAAAGAGTGAAGGCTGTTATTAAAAACAAAGGTTTGTCAAGATAATATAAAGGATGTGTATATAAATGATCCAGATTTAAAACTAATGATAAAAAATTGTTTAAATAGTATGCCTCAAAGAGTGAAGGCTGTTATTAGAAACAAAGGTTTGTCAACCAAATACTAAAAAAAATTTAAGTTTTTTCCAATGTTATGAAAAAACTGTATTTCAAATAAATATTATACAAAACACTGTTTTCACATGTCGTTAAAATGTTTGGTTTATTTGACTCTGAAAGCAAAACTATATGAATAATTTTTCTTGTTTCTTATGGGTTGGCGGGGTACTGTACTTGTATAAGTTTTCAATTCAATTAACGGCGTTTTGTGATCGTGGAAGTAGTCCGTAGTTTCATAAGATGTCTTAATTTTTACCCCAGTTGCATGGACGGACAAGCGGACGAACAGACAGACAATCACACAAATTTCAACTCGTCTCGTCATCCAGATCCTTTATTTGTAAATGTACTTATATAACTCTCTGTCTTTCTCATTGGTTTTAGGTGCTACAAACAACCATTAGGTGAACAAATCTAGAGTATAAAAAATAAGCAAGATGTATTAAAAGTTTGGCAGCACTGAATACATCTGAAATTAATTAACAGTTCAAAGATTTTAATAAATCAGGTTAAATCGTTATTATTCAGTGTACGTACTTACCAATACATGTATACTTGTGTATATGAATTTAATTCAGTTAGATGTTATCGTAATGATATTAATAAGCTATAAGCTTTGATTGATGTGTTATTTACGAATATACAAGTATGTATTTGTATAGTCTAGTCACGCGTTGCTGTGGCTATGATATACATTAACAACTTACGTATGTATGTACATATATAATAAAGTCTTCAATACAGTAGAAACATTGTTTACGAACAAAGGCGAAGTGTGGGAGTGTATTCGATTTAATTTTTGAAATGATTGAAACAAATATTTGTTAATAGAAAATAATGAATTTTCCATTTGGTATTTTGCTCAAAATTATACTAATAATAATTTTTTAATCCTTAGGTTTAAATATGTATGTATGTAAGTATGAACGTATTTTTATAACCTGAACAGAGTCTATTAAGGTTGCCACTAAGTTTGTAACACCCAAAAGGAAACATCAAAGACCCTTAAAAGTAATCAGCTGAGTCTGAGCTTCGGGTAAGCGGTGTCTACGCCAATAAAGAAAAGAATGAGCTGATCAAAATCTAGATACGAGGTGTGTTCAAAAAGTATCGCGAATCGTAACTGACAGTTTTCTTCGATTGCAGGGGCGTGGTGCATCATGAGTTCTTGCCACAGGGAAGAACGGTCAATAAAGAATATTACCTGCAGGTTATGCGCAATTTGCGCGAAGCAATCCGCCAGAAACGCCCGGATTTGTGGAAGAACAAAAATTTGCTTTTGCACCACGATAACGCCACTGCTCACACACATCGTTGCTTGTGCGCGACTTTTTGGCCAAAAACAACACACTAATGATGCCACAGCCACCGTATTCCCCAGATCTGGCCCCCTGTGACTTTTTCTTGTTCCCTAAACTGAAGAGGCCCTTGAAAGGACGACGTTACGCTTCTCTTGACGAGATAAAGACGGCATCGAAGGAGGAGCTGAAGAAGATGAAAAAAAATGATTTTTTGAAGTGCTTCGAAGATTGCAAAAACCGTTGGCACAAGTGTATAATATCTCATGAGGATTACTTTGAAGGGGACAAAATAGATATTCATGAATAAATAAATAATTTTTGAAAAACACAAAATTCGCGATACTTTTTAAACACACCTCGTAATGATCTTTTTTTTTATTCCTTTGGGCTATAAAAAATGAACTTATTAAGAATATTACAGCATCCGAAGTTAACGATTTTTCTTGTTTTATTTATGAATTGTTTTGACTTTTAATTTAATTGAGATATAAAGTTTTAAGTTGGATCAAACCCCGACAAAAAGTGAAATGAAATTTATATACATATACACTCGGCGAAAAAAAACCTACGCAGTCGAAAATTTTCTAATATTCCTATTTTGAACTGTCACTATTTGCTCAAAATTCTTTATTTGTCTTTGATAATTCGGGTGGTGGAGCACGGTGCTAGCTCGTTCCGATGATGTGGTTGGCCGTGGGGAAACGGTCGGCGCAATTATTCCACAGAAATATTATACGTAAATAAAACAAAGGGTTTCATATAATATATATAAATTTAATATAATAAATTGGAAACACACTTACCACGTCCGTATCGCAGCGTTGTCGCAAAAGGAGAGAGCGCGCAACTTTTTAGTTAGAGTTTAGTTGCGCGCGAATTAAACTTCGAAAAAACTTCGAAGAAGAGAATAGTTCTGGCGACACAGACGTGGCAAAGAAATTGGGCGGGGGCGGCGTCAACATTCTCCCCGCCTTGCAGTATTACTGCAAATGCAGTTTACAATAAATGACTTAAAACTAACTTAACTAACTGGCTCCTGCACCTCTTCTTCCACGTCTTCTTTGCAGATGGGGTGGCCGACGAGACGAATCGAGTCTGGTTCGGTCCGGGAAATGCCGCTGAGATGAATCGAATCTCAGTCGGTCATTACCATGCCGCCAATTTGCATAGAAGTCACCACCTTCCGAGGTCGGCGAGACGAATCGAGTCTAACTCGATCCTGGGTAGGTGGTGAATGTGAGAGGCGTTGGCAGCCAGTGCACTTTATCGTGCCGATGTTATACGACACTGGATATTATGTATCCCAGTGTCGTATTTTGGGCGATGAGTTGGCCCATTGACGCTGGTTGCAACCCGGGCAATATGAGCCGGGAGTACACGTCCGCTCCCAAGATTACTTCTACTGGCGCTGCCCTGTGGAACTCGTTATCTGCCAGTCTTAAGTTGCGAAATTGTTGAAATAAATGGTCTTCCAGAGACCTTACTGGCGTCGGTGGTAACGGGCGACGTTGTATTTGGGCACTCACGGAGATTTCTGTTTCTCCACCCTGGTTGTCCCGAAACATTAATTCGCACACTCGGCTTTCTCCACGTGCATGCGTATGCAGTCGCAATCGTGCAACCGTGGAGGCGAGGATAACCGTGGCTGGACTGACAGGACTGATAATGGCCCGCACTGTTACGAACCTCCTTGCGGTTCGAACACAGATTAAGGCGGTTGGTGAAAGCGCAAGTCTTTGTTGCCAAGGTTGTGTTGCGTGCCTATCTTTGATGATCCGTCGTGCATCGGCTTGACGACGAGTGTCTCGTCCACGCCTTCGCTTCGGATGGGGTGGCCGGCGGAACGAATTGAGTTCCGCTCGGTCCCGACAATGTCGCTGAGACGAATCGAGTCTCAGTCGATCGTTGCCATGCCGCCAATCCGAAAGGAAGTTACCGGCACGCCGAAGTCGGCGAGACGACTCGAGTCTGGCTCGATCTTGGGCGTGTGGTATGCGGGAGAGGCATCGTTGGTCAGAGCTTTGCGGCTGCTTGACTGTTGACGTCGGTTGATGTGGTTGATGGGGCTCCGAATCCGTCGTGCCAATTGTCAACGAATTTTCCTCCATTTCCGCTGCCTCGACCTGCTGTGCCCATGTCAACTCAATGACATCGTCATCTTGTTCTTCGGCGTCTGAACTGATGCCATGAAGCATCGTGTGGTGTGGATTGCCGCAACGTTTGCAGCGTATTACGCTGTCGCATTCATTCTTTGAATGGCTCCACGCGAGGCAGTTGCTGCAATATCGGTGGATCAATGTGGTCCTCAGCCTATCTTCTGGGGACATCTGACGGAACTTTGGGCACCAGCGGAGTAGATGGCTATCTACGCATAGGGGGCAGTTGATTGTTGACATTTTAAATAATTTTCTAAACGAAAAGGAAGATTATTAAAGCGTGAATTTATAATAAAAAATTAACATTTATTGGGTACAATGACAATCTTTGTAATAGGCCGAGAAATTAAGCCACGTTGAGTTTGGATGTCCACCACCCGAACTCGTTGGTCTAACCCTGAATGTATTTTGCTGATCGTGCCTAGGTTCCATTCATTTGGAGGTACATTGTCGTCACGAACTACCACTAGGTCGTTGAGTTGGACTTTCTGTTGGGAATGTTTCCATTTCTTCCGTTTCTGGAGTTCCTTTAAGTATTTCGTCTTCCATCTCTGACAATGGTGTTGACTTAGAGCCATTGATTTTTGCCATTGTTTTACTAAAGTTACTGGGATCTTCTGGTCTGGTTCTGCCAATGCATTTTGCATTATTAATTTGGTGCGATTTTGTAACTCTTCCGTGGTCTTTGGTTGCAATGCAAATGCTTTACGCTGATTGCTATTGTGTTGTTTCTGCTGCTGGTGTTGTTGTTGTCGTTGTTGTTTAAATATAACATTAGAAATATTTGGTACTCTACAAAAATGATTTTGTGTTATTGTTGAATTTTGTCTGTCGCCTTTGCCATTTAGTTTTGTTTCTTCGGAGGGAACGGAACCTGTTAAAACCCAACCGAACACTGTACGTTGTGCTACGAGGGATCCGAAGATTTTCGATTTTACCCCATTTAGAATGATTTTCGGGTAAAGATCCGCTCCAATCAACAAGTCAACTTTTTGACTCGTATAGAAATTATTATCCGCGAAGGGGATATTGGGCAACCTTTTGACAATTGAAGGGTTAATTGATCTGGATGGAAGCAGTCCAGTCAATTTTGGCAGTACCAAAGCTTCCGCTTCTAGTTTCAAACCTTTGTTACGGGGCGAGCCAATTGTGATCGAGCATACCGATTGAACTCGTCCTGATACGGTATTATTCAATCCTGCAACTCGCGCGCTGACCTTACTGGTTGCCAGATGTAAGCGTTTTTGTAGACTATTGCTTACAAAGGTTGCTTCAGATCCCGAATCAATCAGGGCTCTGACAATGAAAGTGCTTTCGTTGTGACATATGGTCACCATGGCTGTACCTAAGAGCATGCTTCGTCTGGTAGGCACATTTGAAATATTGGCCTTAATGGAGGCCACATGAGATTTAGTAGAAATCTCAGTAGTGTCTGTGCTGTCAGATATCTGAGCTATATCCTCACTCTGATCCCGGTGAATCATAGAGTGATGTCTCTGTTTACATTTATTGCAATTAAACATACTTTTGCAATTTTTTACTTCATGTGAGTCTGACAAACAGTTTAGGCAGACATGGAGTTTTCTGACAGCATTTAATCGTGCGTTAGGCTGCATCTCAATGAATCTTTGACAAGTTTTCAAAATGTGCGATTGAGATGAGCACAGTTTACATCTGGTATTGTTTGTCTTGCCATAATAGGAATTAATGGGTTTGGATCCAATCCTTGACTGCAAAGTTGGTATCCGACCTTCCCCATCAGCCGACTGAATATTGGGTTGAGTACTCAACTCGCCTTTGAGATTTGATACTCTCTCAAGCGTTTTAACCCGTTTGGTTAGAAACTTGTCTAACTCACCCCATTTTGGGATCTCTGAATCCGAATCCAGAGATTGTTCCCAAAGCGACAGTGTATAGTCCGGTAGTCGGATTGAACATAAATACGTGAATATGGCATCCCAGTTATCTATATTGATGCCATGTATTTGTAAAGCTGAAATGCAGCTATTAATCTCCCGCTGTAAATTTCTGAGTTCGGTCTCAGATTCTGTAGAGATGTGCGGAAGCTTGAATAGTAAATTTAATTGTGTGTTGACAAGCACTCGCTTGTTTTCATACCTACACAACAAATTGTTCCAAGCCAATGCGAATCCGTCATTCGTCAGTGGCGCTTTCGAAACGATATCTTTTGCCTCACCTCGCGTTTTTTGATTCAAATGGAATAACTTTTCTACTGGAGAGAGCCTCGGGTTATTCCCATAAATGGCGGCAAATAAATCCCTAAAAGAGGGCCATTGTAAAACATCGCCATGAAATATTTCGGTATCACATGGCGGTAAATTGATAGAATACCTCACGGGTTCTACAGTTTGTTGTAACCGTTCAGGTTGAATCACCGTTGAATTGGAAGTAGGGCTTTGGTTGAACGCCGTGAGGTTGTGCATGTGTTCGCCCATCAAGGCCGCGCAACACACATAAGCGTGGTAACAGCTTGTATATTTAAGTTTGAGGTCGTCAATTGAGCTTGTGTCGGAAGGATCCACTTTTGGCAAACACAACTTGTATTCTGACTTTACCTCTGCCCACAGAGATTTCAGTTCAGCTTGTTGAACTTCGAGAGAGTAGGCACTTTGATTGTTTGCTGTTGGAGTAAAAGACTCCTCAAACTCCAGTAGAGCGTCTGCAGCTGTGGTAAAGGCTCTAATTGATTCCATTGTTTTCAAAAATTTAAACGGAACTGCAAAAATGTTGCACAAAATCGGATCTAAAACTTGAAATTGAAATTTAAAAAATATTTGCAAATATGTTGCAAAAGTTATTGAACCAATCCGGACAAGTTATAAATTAGTAGTGCGTTGTTTCTTAGTGAAGAGTGAATTTTCGAACGAACAAAAAAAGTAATAAATTTAGTAAACTATTTTGTCAAAGTATATTTCGAATTTAATTAGAATGTGCTTGCTGGGTAATCGGCCCAATGCACTTGTACTTGCACTTGCAAATTTAGTGAAGTATTTCCGCAAAGTAATTTTCCCAAATTTAATTTGAATGTGCTTGCTGGGTTATCGTCCCAATGCACTTGCACGCCTAGTCTTCGATTATGTACACAAACAAAAATTTATTTGTGCTTAGTTGCTTTATTCAAATGCAAATACAAATACATACAAATAAAATGCACAAGCACTTATTTGATTTATCACTACACTTTTGTTTGTTGGTGTCCTTCTGGGATGGCTGCTGCGCTGCCTTGCCTTTGATGCTTTGCCTATGCTGCTTCTCTGTGCCGCTCTCACTTTCCTGCTTGGCCTGTGTTGCTCTGCCTATGCCGCTCTGCCTTTGCTGCTCTCACTTCGCTGTTTGGCTTTCTTGCCGTCGCTCACTTCACTTGCTCCAATTTTTGGTGTCGCTCACTTCACTTGTTTTAATTTTTGTATTTTGTCTTTTTTTTTGTCACTCGCGTAACTGCAGCTGCGTTCTTGCTGCTTGCCTTTATTGCTATTAGAGCAATATATGGAAAGGCAGAGTTGAGCGACTAGACTCAAATTAACCATAAGAAAAAACAAAAACCCGAGAGAGATTTTTGACGCTCCAGACGATTTTGTGCGTCCAAGAAATTTATAATCTTTTTCGAATAACAGTGTTGTTTTTTTTTTCTTTATATATGCAAAGTGAAATAGTCAGTGCATTTGCCAGGTGTATTTATTGTTGTACTTAAATGAAGTACAATACTACCTGCAGTCTTGTGCTTTGATTTTGTGGGTAGAGTGCCAAAAATAAGTTTTGGTCTCCACTTCACACAGCACAATGGGTTTTGTGCATAAATGATGCACAAATTAACCAATCTATTGCCGTTTAGCTTGCAGAGCACAAATCCAAAATATGTTTGGCTGTAACTTGCGTGTTGCTAAATCGGGCAAATTATGCACTTTCACTTTAAATAAAAAATCAACTTGTTACCTGTTATCCGGCTCGAAGGACCAATGATAATTCGGGTGGTGGAGCACGGTGCTAGCTCGTTCCGATGATGTGGTTGGCCGTGGGGAAACGGTCGGCGCAATTATTCCACAGAAATATTATACGTAAATAAAACAAAGGGTTTCATATAATATATATAAATTTAATATAATAAATTGGAAACACACTTACCACGTCCGTATCGCAGCGTTGTCGCAAAAGGAGAGAGCGCGCAACTTTTTAGTTAGAGTTTAGTTGCGCGCGAATTAAACTTCGAAAAAAACTTCGAAGAAGAGAATAGTTCTGGCGACACAGACGTGGCAAAGAAATTGGGCGGGGGCGGCGTCAACAGTCTTATTTAGCTGTTTTGTCATGTGACTATATTATTTCACCTTTTTTTTGTAAAACAGTTAGTGTCCGCACGTGTGTACAGAATTTGGGTTTTTTTTTAAATTAGTTGTGAAAACAAATAAAGTACAACATGGTGTTGTAGACAAAAAAGAAAGCAGAAATCTTAGCTTTATAAATTATCCAAAGGTCAAATAGCTCGTGAAATGGGCACAAGGGATTGGAACGTGCGTATTATGATTAAAAATTAAACGTATTTTTATTGATTAGCTCGAAAAAGGGGCAGTGACGTCCGAAAACAGTAAAACCTCGTCAAGAACGACAAATTAAACTGATGTGCGTTAGTGATCGTTTTCAACATGCTGGAACACTTAATGCAACATTTTACAAAAGCACTGGGGTAAAAATGACTATAAGTTCTACACAAAATGTGCTGAATAATCTTGGATTCCGAGCGACGTCCAGTCAAAAAGCCACTTCTCATTACACGAATGAAGAAACAGCGAATAGAGTGGGCAAAATTACACAAAACTTGAACTACATCAGATTGGAGAAATGTTATTTTTTCCGATGAATCGAAATTTAATTTGTTGGAACCCGACGGAAATGCCACAGTGCGTCGTAGAAAAGGAGAGCGTTTTTTGGAAAACTGTGTTTGGCCCACCGTAAAGCATTCGCCACTAATTATTTTAAAAAGGTCTGTGAATGCCGAAATATAAATTAGAATTTTGAGAGAAGGCGTTTTGCCAACTATTGAACAGCTGTCCGAACACGCCCAAAACGTTTATTTTCAGGATATTTCAGCCCCTTGTCATAGTTCCAAAGCGGTAACCAAAGCATCAAAATATTGAAATAGATGTTTCAATAATTTATTACAAACACTTACAGGTTTCAAAACGAAAAGATTTTTATGGAACAGGGTCTTTTACGTGGCCAGGAAACAGTCAATCCCATTGAGAACTACTGGCCTTATTTGGGCAAGATGGTGGCCAAAATGATGAGAGAAAAGCGTCCAAAAAGTCTAAAAGAAATAGAAAACCTTGTTGAAGCTGTATGGAATGAAGAAATTAATAAAAATTACATTCAACGCTTTCTTGAATCCATACCTAAACAAATAGCCGAGGATATTAGGAGGTGGGGGTGTCCTACAAAATAATAGGATTTTTTTTTACAAAATGTGTTATTTTGATTCTTTATGTATTCTAATGCTAAATAAAAATCGTATAAAACATAAAATATGTAAATAACTTGTTTAAAGTTTACATTATTGTTCATAACAAAATTTACTTCTGTGGTTTGCTATATGTGTGTTTTAACATTTTTACCTATAACAAGTGTTAAACTATCGGTTTTTTTATATAAAAATGCTTGAAACATAAACTAAATAAAAGTGGTTGACTCTCAAAGAAAAATATGAATCCCAAGTTTTGCGCTATATGTATACTATTAAAGCACTCTGTAGAGTGAGTGTGTTTTTTTTCGCTGAGTGTAAATAAATATGTATATATGTGTATCTATGTTGACATATAGATAAAAAATAAATATTATGTCATTCTCCTATCCAGGTCAAGCTCATTAAATATAATACTTTCTATATGTTTGTATCTATACATCCATACTAGGGGATCCGGCCACGCGTTGTTGTGGTATACAACTACTCAATACAGTGAACATTTTATTTGCGAAAGAAGGCGAAAACGTTTTTGTCAGTATAAGAATCCAAGGGATTGTACTTGAGGTTTAGTTTTGAATATGGTCTTACAAATAAGTTTATTTGGAAAAAATAACGAATTTAAAGCTGATTTCTCAACGTCTGGTTACCAGCGTTTCTGTCCAGTTAATAGAGTTGACCGCTTAATAGAGCGTCCATTTAATAGAGCTTTCACTGTATTTTTTATTTATGAATTGTTTTTACTATCCTTCTTCTAAGTTGGTTCGCAATGGACACAGTGTGCTAAATTTTACTAAAATCGGTTCAGCAGTTTAGGAGTCTTTCGCGGACAAACAACGTGGCACGTACTTTTTATACAGCTGTTGACAGCTAATTAGAAACGACACTTATTTTGAATTAAATAATGTTATATTCCAGTAAATCACATATATTTATTGTGTTTTCAATTATTTTATAGAAACCTATGTTAAACTTAAACTCTTATAGCAAAAATTTTGTTTAAAATTCGTTTTTGTTTTGAAGATTTTAACAAAAGTACATATGTGGAATCAAGGATTTGAGTGCTACAACTAATTAGAAACGAAAATATTTTATCAACAAAAAATTATGATATTACAAAAACCTGCTTACTTTCAGTTAGTATTGTGTTGACTGTCTCTTTTACTTTAATATTGCTTTACATCTATTCTAGCGCACCAATGGTTTAGCTTGCCATGCCGTTCTAATTTCATCACAAAGAACATCCACATTTGGGATATTTGTGGTGTATAGTATATGGCTCTTTTAACATCACCCAGAGGTGCTCTATAGGGTTTAAGTCTGAGCTGGACGATTCCCACACCAAAGCATTGATAGAATTTTCATTAAAAAACTTTTGTGTCAACTTGGACGTATGCTTTGAATTGTTATCTTCCTTATAAAAGGCAAGTTTTCCTCAGCCCATGGCAACATGATATTTTTAAGGATGTCGACGTATTTCTCCTTGTTTAAAATTTCATTAATCTTATGGAGTAGACCAACACCATTCCAGATAAAGCATTTTCACACCATGATTGATTCCCTACAATACTCAACTACGCGTGGAATATAGCGAAGATCAAATTCTTAAATATTTGGTCGGCGAATATACCTTCGACCATCAGAACCTAAGCGATTAATTTTTGTTACATCATTCCAAACGACATACCTCCGTTGATTTGTTGTCTTAGACCAATAAGAGTCGGCAAAGCCTACGCGTCGTTTCTACGAACTTTAGCCAAAAGTGGGTTCCTGAGTGCTGCCCTGCCATGAAGTCCAGATACGACCAAACACCGGGAAATTATTTTATTGGATAATTGGCCATTATATTCGTCTCGAATTTCACAAAGAATGTCAGTGGAATTCTGTTTTTAAGTCCCTTCGTGAGATAGTATCAGTTCAGCGGTATATTTCTATCGAAGTTTTACGGGTTTTTTCTTTGCGGGCAATATTGAAAATAGTTCTTAAGTTCTGTATATGCTTAAGGACATTCAAAACATCTTTCCAGGCTGGCGAAGGTCAAAAATATACCAGCGAAGGGAAGGTGTACAGCTAAAGCGTTTCCTCATTAAAAAACTTCAATAATACATTTAGATATATTTTAAACCATAACTTTTAAACACACCCTTACCAAAAATCAATAATATTATTGGCAAAAATTAACACCTCAAGGAATTTTTATTCTTTAAACAACTGTTTCTAATTAGCTGTCGCACTTAATGCACCTTCTATATAGTTACGCATTTACTACTTGGGAAAAAATTAAAAGAACTTTAACTTCACAATTACAAAACAGATTGAATTTAGTAGTAAATAGAGTAACACGAACAATGCAAGACTTTTAGGAATATAAACAACGGTCAAATCAAATCAAATTTTTTTAATCATTATACTCATCAGCTACCTAGAAAAAAGGGAGCGTTTCTAATTAGCTGTCAAAGGCTGTATATAAAGATGTATGTATTTATATCATAGTTAAGCTATACTCCGTTGAACATAACAAAAGTTATAGCACAGGCTTGTGAACGTCAAATTTTTAACCCAGTTAGCCTTAAATTTTGCCTTACAGTGAAACATCAAAAGTACCCGTTTGTAATGTGCGTATCATATGTCCAGGCAAATATATATTTTATGGGATACTCTTGTAACGTCTTGCTATGTGTTGTGAGCCGGCGGTATCATCGGTCCATATTTCTTCAAAAATCATGCCGGTGGGAATGCAACTGTCAATGGCGACCGTTATCGCGCCATGAAGCCTGAAATTGAAGCTTGTGTTCTCGGTGACATTTGGTTTCAACAAGAAAGCGCCACTTCCCACACATCACATCAATCTCCCCCTGCGGGTAGGGGGGACCCCTCTGGGTTCGAGGGGAAACCGAATATTCCCGCGGCAAGGCATGCCTGTCGTAAGACGCGACTAAGAGCCACATGCACTGTGTCTGACAATAAAGATCTTGTTTAATCTGTCAGCATGGTCTAAGTCAGAATAGTGCTATAATATTCAGCTGGAAGTCAAATTCTTAGCTTCATATTATAACACATAATATAAAGTAGCATTTGCAACAGCGACAAATGCAACCACTCATTGAGTATGGGGACTCAACTGGTAGTAGCAAAAGCTACAAAAGTCAGACCAAAGACTTAAACCTGGTACCACGGGGAGCAGTTAGCCCTTGGAGGTAACTCCAATCTGCTCATTGGGTTTGGCCCTTTGTAGAGATTCGTGGTGGCTGTGGTTTAAACCTAAATGAAGGTAAGACAGTTTGTCCAATATGGAGTCGCACTGCGGCCGGGTGCCGGACCGAAAGTACGGCAGAGGTTTTAGATGGGCCTCGAACCCGACCAAGGTGGCTAAGGGTGTCCCTATCCACCCGAACCAATTGGAACCAAGGTATAAGCGCAAAATGCGTTTATGCTTTGGGGCGCTGATCAACACATTATATTGATCTACGTGCTTCTAGCAGTAGAAAGCACCGTGAGTTATACTGTCCATAGCAGACATCACATCAATCAACGGATTTAGTGAGAAAACACTTCGGGGAGCAAATAATTTCATGTTTTGGGCCGGTCGATTGGTCACCAAAATCATGTGATATCACACCGTGAAACTTTTTCCTGTGGGGCTATGTAAGGTCTAAAGTCTGTGCGGGAAAATCCCTCTTCGATCTTGGTCTTGGAGGTCTTGGAGCAAAATATCACACGTGTCATTCGCCAGTTATCAGTCGAAATGCTCGAACGAGTCATCGAAATTGGACTCAACGATTGAACCATCGTAGCCGCCGCTAATATTTGAAATGCCGGAGAATGTTTTTTCGAATGATAATAAACATTCCCCATTAATTTTGCAATGTTTTTTCTTTAAAAAAGTAGGGAACCCCGAAATGGGTTTATCCATGATTAGGATGGCGAGACCTGTTGAATTTTGGTCTGTCTGCGCAAAAGATAATCTTAGTAAGAATTGAGAAAGTAGATATGAATCTATAACTTATCGGGTCTAAAAATGGTCAAAATCGGATCATAACTTAGAGATACTCAGTGCCTATGGCTTATGAATATATCGATCAACCTGTTAGATATAACCATAAAACTTAGATAACGCCTTTTACTGGTAATGATGTAGCATGATGCTAAAATTAAGTATAATCGGGTCAAGATTCCATACACTAAATATGCTGTTTTCCAAAACTCCAGTTGGCTTTATACCATATAAGAAACTCATAGAGGATCTATTTCTGGTAATAAAATGCATTGATGGTAAAAATGTATAAAATCTGTGGGGAGTCTCAACATACCTAATACCTGAATTTCAAACTTCTGGTTGGCATTATACTATTTGGGTCTATGTGTAAAATATAAAATGAGTATACTATAGTTTAATGCCGAAAATGTGTGAACATCATCCATGAATTTATCCATTTCCTATATAATGATTTTCATTACAAAATCTGGTCGGGAGCAGTTTCCATATACCTAATATCAGAATTTCAAACTTCCAGTTGGCATAATATAGTACTATTTGGGTCTAAGTGTAACGTATATTATGGATATATGTACATACTATAGTTTAATGCATGAAGTTTCCTAATTCCTATATAATGACTTTCATTATTCTAGCAAACGATATCTTAGGTAAATTTTGTGAGTTATCTTCATAAAATAGAGTATAATTGAGTAATGTTTAAAGTTAATGCAACCTATTGAAATGTGTCATCTCAGTAAATGAGGTTAATGCTAATCTAATTATTTCGGATATGAAGAAAATACGGTTTACTGATGGAACTAGGTGTCTGTAATATGATTTAATACAGCCACGGTTTCATCGAATAATTTTTTCTCGCTGCATTTTTATACTCTGGCAACTAGTTGATACAAAGTATTATAGTTTTGTTTACCTAACGGTTGTACGTATCACCTAAAACTAAACGAGAGAGATATACGGTTATTTATATATATATATGTATAAATGATCAGGATGACGAGAAAAGTTGAAATCCGGTTGACTGTCTGCCTGCCCGTCCGTGCAAGCTGTAACTTTGAGTAAAACTTGAGATATCTCGATGAAACTTGACATGTAGGTTCCTGAGTACAAAAAAAGTTCGAGTTCGTAGATGGGCGTAATCGGACCACTACCACGCCCACAAATCACCATTAACCCAAAAACATATCAAGTGCTATAACTAAGCACTAAATTAAGATATAAAACTGTAATTTGGTACAGGAGATCACAGTAGAAAGGGGCACCTGTGGGAAAATTTTTTTGAAGAAGTGTGAATGGCCCCGCCCTCTAACAAGGTTAATGTACATACATATCTTCTAAACCACTTAAGCTGAAACAACCAAATTTGCTGAATGAAAATCTTAAAAGAACTTCTACTGACAGTGTGTAAATGGATGAAATTGGAGGATAACCCCGCTCACTCCCCATATAACGGTACTGTTAAAAACTACTAAATGCGAGATAAATCAATAACTAAAATACGCCAGAGACATTAAACTTTACCACCGAGATTGTATGAGGGAGCTTTATAAGAGCCGGTGTGAAAATTGGACGATGGGCGTGGCCTCACCCACTTTTTGATGAAATCCCATATCTCGGTCCCGATCAACCGATTTCGACAAAATTTAGTATATGGCACCACGTATTTACGCACAATTTTAAATCAAGAAGCAACTAATATAACAGCATAAAACTTTGCGCGAATAATGTATTAGGGTGTGCCAACAATAAAAAATGCCAAGTCCCTAGGGGTACCGAATATTTGGACCCGCGTACCCTAGTTGACTTTTGATAAAAAATGTCGGTGGGTAATCCTACCTTTATAATGATATGTCTGTATATTAAAAATTAGTTCAATCGGGCCAATATTCCCTTAGCTCCTCTATATATTTCCTGTGGGGCTATGTAAGGTCTAAAGTCTGTGCGGGAAAATCCCTCTTCGATCTTGGTCTTGGAGGTCTTGGAGCAAAATATCACACGTGTCATTCGCCAGTTATCAGTCGAAATGCTCGAACGAGTCATCGAAATTGGACTCAACGATTGAACCATCGTAGCCGCCGCTAATATTTGAAATGCCGGAGAATGTTTTTTCGAATGATAATAAACATTCCCCATTAATTTTGCAATGTTTTTTCTTTAAAAAAGTAGGGAACCCCGAAATGGGTTTATCCATGATTAGGATGGCGAGACCTGTTGAATTTTGGTCTGTCTGCGCAAAAGATAATCTTAGTAAGAATTGAGAAAGTAGATATGAATCTATAACTTATCGGGTCTAAAAATGGTCAAAATCGGATCATAACTTAGAGATACTCAGTGCCTATGGCTTATGAATATATCGATCAACCTGTTAGATATAACCATAAAACTTAGATAACGCCTTTTACTGGTAATGATGTAGCATGATGCTAAAATTAAGTATAATCGGGTCAAGATTCCATACACTAAATATGCTGTTTTCCAAAACTCCAGTTGGCTTTATACCATATAAGAAACTCATAGAGGATCTATTTCTGGTAATAAAATGCATTGATGGTAAAAATGTATAAAATCTGTGGGGAGTCTCAACATACCTAATACCTGAATTTCAAACTTCTGGTTGGCATTATACTATTTGGGTCTATGTGTAAAATATAAAATGAGTATACTATAGTTTAATGCCGAAAATGTGTGAACATCATCCATGAATTTATCCATTTCCTATATAATGATTTTCATTACAAAATCTGGTCGGGAGCAGTTTCCATATACCTAATATCAGAATTTCAAACTTCCAGTTGGCATAATATAGTACTATTTGGGTCTAAGTGTAACGTATATTATGGATATATGTACATACTATAGTTTAATGCATGAAGTTTCCTAATTCCTATATAATGACTTTCATTATTCTAGCAAACGATATCTTAGGTAAATTTTGTGAGTTATCTTCATAAAATAGAGTATAATTGAGTAATGTTTAAAGTTAATGCAACCTATTGAAATGTGTCATCTCAGTAAATGAGGTTAATGCTAATCTAATTATTTCGGATATGAAGAAAATACGGTTTACTGATGGAACTAGGTGTCTGTAATATGATTTAATACAGCCACGGTTTCATCGAATAATTTTTTCTCGCTGCATTTTTATACTCTGGCAACTAGTTGATACAAAGTATTATAGTTTTGTTTACCTAACGGTTGTACGTATCACCTAAAACTAAACGAGAGAGATATACGGTTATTTATATATATATATGTATAAATGATCAGGATGACGAGAAAAGTTGAAATCCGGTTGACTGTCTGCCTGCCCGTCCGTGCAAGCTGTAACTTTGAGTAAAACTTGAGATATCTCGATGAAACTTGACATGTAGGTTCCTGAGTACAAAAAAAGTTCGAGTTCGTAGATGGGCGTAATCGGACCACTACCACGCCCACAAATCACCATTAACCCAAAAACATATCAAGTGCTATAACTAAGCACTAAATTAAGATATAAAACTGTAATTTGGTACAGGAGATCACAGTAGAAAGGGGCACCTGTGGGAAAATTTTTTTGAAGAAGTGTGAATGGCCCCGCCCTCTAACAAGGTTAATGTACATACATATCTTCTAAACCACTTAAGCTGAAACAACCAAATTTGCTGAATGAAAATCTTAAAAGAACTTCTACTGACAGTGTGTAAATGGATGAAATTGGAGGATAACCCCGCTCACTCCCCATATAACGGTACTGTTAAAAACTACTAAATGCGAGATAAATCAATAACTAAAATACGCCAGAGACATTAAACTTTACCACCGAGATTGTATGAGGGAGCTTTATAAGAGCCGGTGTGAAAATTGGACGATGGGCGTGGCCTCACCCACTTTTTGATGAAATCCCATATCTCGGTCCCGATCAACCGATTTCGACAAAATTTAGTATATGGCACCACGTATTTACGCACAATTTTAAATCAAGAAGCAACTAATATAACAGCATAAAACTTTGCGCGAATAATGTATTAGGGTGTGCCAACAATAAAAAATGCCAAGTCCCTAGGGGTACCGAATATTTGGACCCGCGTACCCTAGTTGACTTTTGATAAAAAATGTCGGTGGGTAATCCTACCTTTATAATGATATGTCTGTATATTAAAAATTAGTTCAATCGGGCCAATATTCCCTTAGCTCCTCTATACTTAATATAAAGATTTTCCAACTTCAGGGTGGCTTATGTGTGAGTTATCCTAATGAAAATATGAGAACGTGCTTTATTCATAACAGTGTATCTTGTCCTAGCCGCTATACTTGTATAACTAATATCAGGAGTTTGAACATCGGGCTTACTCTATACGAGTATGATTGGTTTTACACCTTACAGCATTTCTCTGGCTTTGATTCTTGCAAGTTGCAAGAGTATAAAATTATCGGTTGCACCCGAACTTATCCCTGGCTTACTTGTTATGTAAAGTTTTTAACATCTGAAAATATTTCGCCGGCTTTGATTCGTGCAATTGCGAAAGTATAAAATGTTCGGTTACATCCAAACTTAGCCCATCGTTTCTAACTATATTTGAAGTTTTATCTCACATATTTCTTTGCACAAATGTATATTGGAGAAAAGTTCGTAAGTAGTTTATAAACTTTTATTTGAGTTTTATTGATGGGCCAATGGGATGAGGCAAATCAACAAAATGTCTAGAGGCATACACATACATACATATGTAGTAGCAATCGACATTGTATTAATGTAATAGTATTGTATATGTGCATTCAAATAGAGATGTATTGTTCAATCTCTGTAAAATAACATGCGATTCGATATTCCTTAAATATTGGGTATTCGAAAAAGTCTTTTCGAATTTCTAATTAAACTTCAACTTATTTTTTAAATTGCTGATGACAGAGATTATTTTTTTAACTAAAGTTTGTTTGTGCAATTAAACGGAGGAAAGTAAAAGTTTATTTTGTTCTATAGCTCATATTTTTAACCAATTATGCGGAAAACCAATTCACCGGGATCAATTAATCGAGAAAGTTTACACGTTTGCCATATGTTTTTGATCAATTAAGCAGGAAATAATGTACAAAACAAACTTGCTTAGGCGTAAAGATTATTTTTGGAAAAAACTATCGTATTGAATTCTATTTTGAAATTATTCATAAATTGTCCATAAATCGCTACACAATCGGTCGGTATGAATACTGTTGACGCATCATGATGACCTTTGTGCTGCTTAACCCATATGTACTACATAAAGAGACCATTTCAACTTACTCCCAGAGGGGTATTAACATAAGTATATAGGGTGGGTCATCTAACGTTTGAAATTTGAATTATCTGTATTTCGACATTGGAAACGTCAAATACCATCCGGAAAGTGACAGATATTCAGTAAAAAGTCTAAAATTTACGAAATGGGTCGCTATTCACTAGACGAAAACTGGGAAATATTGAAAACTTTTTTCCAAAGTTCGTTTGACCGAGGATGGTCAATTTTACCGAAAAATCATCTTTTCGGACGAGGCTCATTTCCACCTCCAATTGTCGCATTTGGGGCACAGAAAACCCGCACGTAATCGTCGAGAAGCCAATGCACACAGCACGAATCACTGTAAGGTGCGGATTTTGGTCTGGTGGAATCATTGGCCCATTTTTCTTCGAAAATGAAGAAGAAACCGCCGTAACCATCAATGAGCGATATCGCGCAATGTTAACCGAATTTTTCTTCAAGCAAATTGAAGAGGAAGACTTGGACAACATTTGGTTCCAACAGGACGATGATTGATAAACAGATGTAAGAGCTGATTCCTGATTTTGACATTTGCAAATCTAATTTACAGCGAAATGATCCAAAGAAAAAGCCGCAATTTCTCTCTAAATTAACAAAAGACAAGATTTATTAAATTAAAAACAATAAGTAAAAGAGAGGATGGAGTCATGTGTAGAAGCTCACGCAAGTAAGGAAAGTTCTCTGATTGCCATTCACTTATGAGTGGCTAGAAACGATAATTTACATATGGCTCAAGCAGCTCGCGACTTCCGGTCCTAGACTATGAATCCTTCGGTTAGCCAAAGAACATCCTTTTGAAGATGAACTAAAGTGAGAAGGCGAATAATCCCCTCTAATCCTTCTAAAAAAACGCCCCTAATGTAAAATTACCAACAGTTTCGGATGAGAAACCCCCCTTTTGATGACGAACATGGAAAACGAATTAAGGATAACGTTTTAAGGGCATGCGAATTAATTTCTTTGTCATGGGAAGGATTAAAAAAATAAAAGGAGCCACATCCGCCGACACGCGGACTCCAATGAAAAGCATGCTTGTGATCAAGTTCTGATTCAATTTTTTTTTATTTCTTTAAGAACTTATATTTATACAATTTTATAGTCTTGCAACCAGTTGCTACAGAGTGGTTTTGTTCACCTAACGATTGTACGTATCATCTAAAACTAAGCGAAATAGATATAGGGTTATATACATATATATAAATGATTAGGATGACGAGAAAAGTTTAAATCCGGTTGACTGTCTCTCTGTCCATCCATCCATCCGTGCAAGCTTTAACTTTAGTAAAAATTAAGATATCTTAATGAAATTTGGTATGTTCCTTAGTACAAAAATAAATTAGAGTTCGTGGATGGGCGTAATCAGACCACTGCCACGCCCACAAATCGTCATTAACCGAAAACATATAAAGTGCCATAAGTAAGCACTAACTTGAAATACAAAGCTAAAATTGCCCAGTAGCACCTTTGTATAAAAGTATTTGAAAAAGTGGGCTTGGCCCCGCCTTTTAACAAGTTTAATGTACATATCTTCTAAACCACTTATGCTACAAAAAACAAATTTGCTGAGTACAAATCGTAGAAGAACTTCTATCGACAGCGTGAAAATGTATGAAATCGGTGTATAACACCGCTCACTCCTCATATAACGGTACTGTTAAAAACTACTAAAAGCACGGTAAATCAATAACTAAATACATACGCCAGAGACATTAAACTTTACCACCGAGATGGTATGAGGGGGCTTTATAGGAGACGGTATAAAAATTGGACGATGGGTGTGGCACCGCCCACTTTTTGATGAAATCCCATATCTCGGTACATGACCAACCACACAATTTTAAATTCCACTTGATTCGTTCAGTTTTCAGTATTCAAATCAAGAAGAGATTATTATAAGGAGATAAGACTTTTCACGACTAATGTATTTAGTATGTGCCACCTTCGGACTAAAACTTCTTGCAATATAGGTATGTTTGTATGTCAAAAAAAGGTTGAATCGGACCAATATTTGCCCTGTCCCCCATATACCGAATATAAACATTTTCGAACTTCGGGGTGGCTTTGTACCGCATATATTGGCCAATATGTAAGTTATCTCAATGAAAATAAGAGACCTTGTTTTGTTCATAATAGTGTATCTTTGTTCCAAAAAAAGGTAAATTTGAGCGAAAACTTGGCCTAGCCCCTATATAACTAATATCAGGACTTTCGAACATCCGGCTGACTTTACTCCATATGATTGGTTTTACACCTTCTATATAAGATATATAATCTAAACAAAGAACAAATACATATATTGATTTTTTATTAATTTATTATGTAAATATTGATTTAGAGTTAATTTCAATTGCTTTGTTGCATAAATGCAAAGTATGCAGAAACGCGGTGGGGACTTAAAAGATACAATTTTGTTTACAGTTACATTTGAGTTTAAGTGTGGAGGCTGCCGTTAACAACCCCTTCCCAACTATGAATCGTCACCTATTCAATATCGCTTTTTGTTAGACTGTGAATTTTATTCAAAATATCATTATATGAGATATCATGGAATTCTAAATTTTCAACATGTATGGGAGTTGTTCGTATTTTTTTTTAATTTTTAAATCATATAAATTATGCAAATTATTATTAATAGTACAATATTTAATATTTTTTATTCGTTCACTCAAAAAATGATATTTATATTTTCAATAATTCTTTTTTTTTTCAATATGCTCTTCAATTTCAAAATTATTAATGTGATTATTACTTAAATATTTTCAGATTTTACAATCGATATCATATGTTATATTGTTAATATTTGTACAATTTTCAAAAGTAACAAGATAAACTTTATTTATAGTATAGCCATCTATTGTGTGATTACCAAAGCCTAATATGCTCCTTCTTTGATTGCATCTATTTCTTTGTTTTTTTTCCTTAATTTTTTTACATTTATTATTTTATGGACAAAATATCTGATAAGGAAGTATTCTTATTATTAATTTTATAATACGTATTTATCATTTCCTTTTGACAATTTGTTATATTTATATATTCTTCTTTACATTTTGCAATTTCATTGTCAATTATTAGTTTATCATCTTCTTTTGTAATTGCTCTTAATTCATAAGATTTGCAATTAAATGTGTTTATGGTGTGGCCGTCTCCCCTGGAAAGTAGCCTAATGCGAGGACGAAGTCAGAACCTTCCTTGTCCTTCATCCTCACCGCCACAATTACATCTTTCTTTTTTGTAATATCTTAAAATTTTTTGTGTTTTTTAATTTTTCTAAATGCAAAATAGTTGGATTTAAAATTCCAATTTTACCAAATGTTATTGTATTTCTGATATTTTGTAGTTCATGAATAATAAATTTAATTATTTTTTTTTATTGTTGTGAAGGTGGTATTCCTGTTATTTATGTTAAAAAATTCTGAAATTGTTTTGAATTGTTTATTGTTATTTATAACGAGTTCGTCTAATTTTTCATTAATTTTTAAAAGGCCATCATAGTCTGGAGTTCCAGCTATCCATTTCCAAAATGTTCCTAATTCATTTATACTACTTTTTTGCCTAAAATGGGTTTGTTTTAATTGTTCTAATAAAGTTTCAATTACCCAAATTTCAGATTCCGTGTCTTGTGTAAAAATTCTATGCTGTTATGATTATGTTCGTTATTGCTGTATAACTTTATATTTTCGTCAAATATTATATTTTCAAAATAAGAGGAATTAGTAGTGAAATAAGTCCCTGTATTGATCGTAAATGGAAACTTCTCTCTTTTTAATAAGTACGCAGTCTGGTCGGGTATAGTGTATGACATCAGCGGCTGCTAAGCTGATGACTGTCGTCAAAAATAAAATGATCATATTGGAAGTCTATAAGTAAATATGATTTTATATTACCTTTATGAATAATTCTATTTCGATTATTAAATTTTATTTGATTCCCAAAATTTTGCTTAACTTGCCGTCTTCTATATCTGGGTTTTAATTTGTTTCTTTCCCCTATTGCTTTTACATAAATAATTTCTCCAGGGTGTTATGCTTTTTATACCCTTGCAACCAGTTGCTACAGGGTATTATACAAGGTGCGTTCCAAAGTAAGCAGGACTTAAAAAAAAAGAACAAATGGTTTTTTCCGGGGAAATCCATTTATTTTATTCAAAATAGTCTCCTTTTGCTTCAATACAGCTTTTTGCACGGTCCAAAGGCATGTCGAACGATTGTTTTAGTTCGTTGGCCAGTATGGCCGCCGGTATGCCGGTGCAAGCCTTTTGAATGACCTCAACGTCTGCATACCGCTTTCTTTTCATGGGCAAATGCATTTTTCCGAAAAGGAAAAAGCCGCACGGTGCCATACCAGATGAATACGGAGAGTAGTTAATGGTTGAAATGTGATTTTGGTTAAATAATCTGTCACAAGCGATTATCGTGCAACAAACGCCAACGTTCATCTTCGCGATATTCGGGCCGAACACGTCGAATACGACGCACCAAACTCTTCACAACTCCAAGGTAGAATACCGCATTGACGTTTTGGCTGAGTGGAACAAATTCTTTGTGGACAATACCCTTGGAATCACAAAAACTAATCAGCATTGTCTTCCCTTTTGACTCGGAATCATATTGGAAACACCACGTTTCGTCACCAGTCACAATATTGTAAAGGAAGTTTTTGTCCCTTTTGACCTCTTTAATGATGTCCTTTGGATTTATGTTGGATTCTGAGCAATTTTTGGTCGTCAGTCAATTTGTGCGGAATAAACCGTGCACACAAATTTCGTAAGCCCAAATGTTCGGTCAAAATGCGATAAATCGATGTTTTGGAGATGTTCAATTCCATTTCCATGAATTTCAATGATGAATTCGGCTGACTTTTGATGAGAACACTCGTTCACTATGCTATGGGATAGGCAATCATCGCCTTAAACTTGTTTCATCAATTGAAACGTTTCGGTAAAAGTTTTACCAATTTTAAAACAAAATTTAATGTTGGCTCTTTCTTCGAAGCTAATTTCCGCACCGATAACACAAACAAACTGACATTTAAAACGCAATAACTTCACTTCCAATCAATGAAATGTCATGAAACTGGACAATCGATAAAGATAGCAAATTCTAACGCACCAGTCGACATATCGATTTACAGATTTACTTTGGAACGCAGTGTATAGTTTTGTTCACCTAACGGACGTAGCAATCACCTAAACCTAATCGAGATAGATATAGGGTTATGCATATATAAATGATCAGGATGACGAGAAAAGTTGAAATCCGGTTGACTGTCTGTCCGTGCAAAATGTAACTTGAGTAAAAATTAAGATATCTTGATGAAACTTGCTATACAGGTTTCTCAGTATTAAGTTCGTAGATGGGCGTAACCGTGGCAGTGGTCCACAAGTCACCATTAACTGGAAACGTATAAAGTGCCATAACTAAAGACTAAATTAAGATATTAAACTGTAATTTGGAACAGGGGATTGCAGTATCAAGGGGCATCTGGGAGAAAAAAAATTTTGAAAAAGTGGTCGTGGCCCCGCGTAAGTTACATGTACGAGTACGTATGTAAAAACACCTGACAATGCATTTGACAAATACGATGAACTGTTAAAGCAAATTGCAACATAACACCATTTCCGGCTTTTGCAATTTGCTTAAACAAATAAAGTAAGCAAAATATAATTTAACAAGTGAAATTCCTAAGAATTATCAAAATTAATAAAAGTATGCTTATTCAGCAATAACATGTTAAAAGTAAGTTAATATTATTAATAAGCAATTTGTAATTAGAATAAGCTTCATTTTAAGTCAATTTTATTAAATAAAACAGTCTGTTCTTGATCGCCATCAACGTCACCTCGTTGCAATACAATTTGATTTTTTTGACTTTTGGCGTTAACCCACCGAAAATAACCGAAAAAAAAACTTTTGATTTTCGCAGTGGAAACGACCATATACATATAGGCGTTAACCCACCGAGAATAACTGAAAAAAAAAAACAAGTTTTGCAGTGAACAAGAAAAAAAAACAACAAAGCGTGGAGTCATCATCATCGAGGTGGCAAAAAATATTCGATAACAACAGAATAATGGAACAGGAGCAGATTCAAATATCCAACGTAGAGCTCATCGAGCAACTGAGTAGAAGAGAGCAACAGTTGGAACAACTTCGACAAGCGTATGTCGAACTCCAACATCGTCAAACAAACAATGAAAATGAACTACAACGAATTATGAAAAACATTCAACATATACCCACATTCACAGGAAAAGGAGAAGTAACAATAAATTCTTTTATGAGCAGCATTGAATACCTGTTGTCAAATATAAGAGATGAGGAAGTCAAAAAGGAAGCCACCAGGGCAATATATTATAGAACGATACAAGGGGACGCAAAGGACGTAATAATAAATCTTCCACACCCGGACAACTGGACGGACATCAAGAAGGCGTTGAAATTACGATACAAACCAGATCTGGAACCCCACGAAGTCTACAGAAAAATATGCAGTGTAAAGGCAAATACGGTGAGCGAGCTAGCAATACTTGTACAAAATATTAAATATAAAGCTGATGAACTTAGAATTTATTATAAGGACGATGTAGGGATAGACATGAGCAACGTGGACAGTCTTTTAGTGAACACAATTAAAGAAATGACACAGGGGACATTGTTAGATAAAATTTACGAGGAACATGACCTTTATAATATTATAGATATAATGACAAAAAGAAGATATGAGGATACATGTATTAGGCCGGAATTTAAAAAAACAAAACTAGTATATGGACAGCACGGACAATACAACAAAAAATACTATGACAAACATATAGGCAAAGATGACAGACCAGGTCAAGTTCGGCAAAATGTCCAAAACTCTCCACAAAATAAAGGAATTGTTGAAAACAATTCTAATCAATTTAGGCAGAATTTTCAACAGAGAGGCACTCGAGATAATAATTCTCACCAATATGGGCAAAGATTCCCAACATGTAAAGATTATAATTCAGGTAGAGAGAGGAGAAATATAAACTCAAACCAATTAAGGCTAGATAGAGGAGAACCTATGGAAGTAGATAATATAGAATTCGATCAAGAGAGATCTCAAATGGCAGGACATCCTAGCAGCAGGAGCAGCCAAAATCGCTTGCAAACGCCTAGGCAAAGCTATAGAGAACTCGAAGATTATAGAGAAGATAATTATTCAAACCAAGAGAGATCCCGAATAGCAGGACACCCTAGCAGTAGTAGCAGCCAAAATCGCTTGCAAACGCCTAGGCAAAGCTATAGAGAACTCGAAGATTATAGGGAAATTAATGAATCAATTTTTTTTACAAGGAAGCCTCGGAGAGCTTACCACGAATAGTAATAACAATAAAAAATAAAAAATACATTGCGCTAATAGATACGAGAGCAAATATAAGTTTAGTGGACTCTGAATTGAACGAATTTCGAAAAATTCCACTTAAAAATAATATAACAATCAGAACAGTAACAAGCAAGGAAACAATTACCCATGAAGTACATACGGAAGCACCAAAAGAATTCAATTTACCTGAAAACGCGTACATAAGATGGAGATCGACATCCTTAAAAAATAGGAAATATAATTTCATAATAGGAATTGATTTATTAAATAATTTAAACACGATGATAAATCTAATAGATGGAAAAATTTCACTAAATAAAAAAGAATCAGAATTTTTAAATAAACCATTCAATTTCAGTGAAATATGTACCCTAGAAGCAACAAATGAGAAATTAAAAAAAATTAAATTAGATCATCTAAATGCAGAAGAGTTTAGAGAAATCACGAAATTATTGAAAAAATTTGAAAACCTTTTATTTAAAGTAGGAGAAAAATTAACAAGTACTACAGAAATTCAACACGAAATAAAAACTACTACAGAAGAGCAAATAAATTCTAAATTATATAGATATCCACCCCAGCATGAAGAAGAAGTTAGAAAACAAATCAGAGAAATGGAGGAACAAGGAATTATAAGGAAAAGTAATTCTCGATATTCCAGCCCTTTAATAGTAATTCCAAAGAAAATGGATAACTCAGGGAAAAGAAAGTACAGGATAGTAATCGATTATAGAAAGTTAAATGAGGTAACAATAGATGATAAATATCCTCTTCCTAACATTGATTCAATTTAGATAAATTGGGACGAGCCCAATATTTTACAACACTAGACTTAGCAAAAGGTTATCATCAAATTACAATCAAAGAGGAAGATAGGTGTAAAACAGCGTTCGTAACCCCTCATGGCTTGTATGAATTTACAAGAATGCCATTCGGGTTAAAGAACGCACCAGCAACCTTTCAACGACTCATGAACGAAATTTTACGAGAATTTATAAACAAAACATGCGTGGTATACTTAGATGATATACTAATCTTTAGTACAACGTTACAGGAACATATACAATCAATTAGATATATTTTCAAGGTTTTAGAATCAAAAAATTTAAAAATACAAATGGATAAATGTAATTTTCTGAAAAAAGAAACAGAATTTTTAGGACATATTTTAACAAAAGATGGTATAAAACCGAATCCAAATAAAATCAAAGTAATAGAAGAATTAGAATTACCAAAAACGGAAAAACAGATTAAGAGCTTTTTAGGTATAACAGGTTATTATAGGAAATTTGTTAAGGATTATGCAAAGGTAGCACAACCAATTACAAAATATCTAAAAAAAGGAGTCCGAATTAATATAAAAGATCCTTCATATAAAGAAGCATTCGAAAAACTTAAACGATTAATAAGCTCGCATCCAATTTTACGGTATCCAAATTTTGAAAAATTATTCACATTAACTACAGATGCATCAAATTATGCAATAGGAGCATTTATATCTCAAGAAGGACACCCAATATGTTATGCATCAAGAACGTTAAATAATCATGAACGAAATTATTCAGCAACTGATAAAGAGTTTTTAGCAATTATTTGGAGCGTAAACTACTTTAGACCATATTTATACGGTAGAAAATTTAAGATCGTAACAGATCATCAACCAATTAAATATTTACATTCAAAATGTAGAGGTAAGGACATGTCACCAAAACATCAACGATGGTTGTTAAAATTAGGTGAATATCAATTTGACATCGAATATATTAAAGGAAAGGAAAACAGAGTAGCGGATTTTCTTAGCGGAATACAGGATAATGAAGATGAGGTAAAAGAAAATGAGGATGAAAATACCGATGAAATTTCAGAGCATGACCTAAATATAGTCAACAATTTAGATGACGATACATCAATGCAAACAATACATTCAGCAGAAGAAAATTTACAAGATCATTTTTATATAAAGGAGGAGATAGTTAATAAATATAAAACCCAAATTATTTTGACGAACAATAAGACAGAAGAACTAAAACAGATACACGGAAAAAGAATTATTTTTATTTCAGAGTACGATTTCGATAGATTAAGTGAAATATTTAAAAAATATATAACAAAAGGAAAGGTAGGAATTTATTCGGAATTATCCGAGCGGCAGTATAACATAGTACAAGAGAAACTAATAGAAATGTTTTCAAATGATAAACAATTAGAATTTATAAAAAGCACAATGAGAGCACAGGATATAGAAACAGAAGTGGAAGCTGTTAAACAAATTTCGTTGTATCATATTAGAGAAAGTAATAAGAAATAAAGTATAAAGAAATAAAATATATTATCCTAAATTAGGAGAGTTAATACAAATAGTAATTAACCAATGCGAAACATGTCAAGAAGTAAAATATGATAGGAGACCTATTAAACAAAAATTTTTTCATACAGAAACGCCGACGAAGAATAATGAAATAATCCACATAGACACCTATGTAATAAAAAGATTCCATTTTTTAACAATTATAGATAAATTTTCCAAATATGGAGTAGCATATCCTTTAACTGATAGAAATTATATTACATTCATCGAACAATTAGAAGATTATTTTACCAAAATAGGAAAACCGAAGAAAATAGTAGCTGACAATGAATTTAATGCTACAAGAATTAAGGAATTTTTAAATAATGAAAATATAGAACTCCATTTAACCAAACCCAACAGTCATACGGGTAATGCAGACATTGAAAGATTCCATAATACAATTTCAGAAAAATTTAGAATGTTATATAAATTAAATAAAAATGTATCAGTTATGCAGCTAATTCAAAAAGCTATTAGGAATTATAATGATAGATTTCATTCTACAATAAAATTCACACCCAACGAGGTACATAACAATAAAATAGATAAAGAGATAGTAAGAAAAAATTTAGAACAGCAAAAAGAAAAGACAATCAACAAACTAAATAGGAACAGGGAAGACTATACAGAACAAAGAACGGAAGGATTTATAAAAAATTATAAAGCAGTTAGGCACAAGGAACAGCCTAAATATAGAAAACAAAACTTAGAAAAAATCCATACTAGTAATATAAAGAGACCTTTAAAATTTACAGATTTGGATAATGTGGACAATAATAGCTCTAATGACACAAGATTGTAACGGGACAATAGATTTAACAGAAATTAAGGAACAAAACGGATTTATAGATTTACAGATTAGAGATCAAACAGTACCGAAAGATAGCGATATAATACTACATATTATTGACATTCAACAATTAGAAAATATTATTAATGCTATGACAGATAATGTAATTTTGATGAAATTGGAAAATAAAGAAATATTGCAAAGAGAATTGTTAGATACAAGAAACAAACTACTGACACTTATGACAGTTAGAAATAGAAATAAAAGAGGACTGATTAATGCAATTGGCAGTATGTCAAAATGGCTTTTTGGTACAATGGACGAAGACGACAGACAAAATATACAGACATATTTTTTAAAAACGAACGACTCAATTAACGAACAGATTAAAATTAATTATTATTTTTCATCAGCTATCGATCACTTAAAAGAGATTGTTAAAAGGGACAGGGTAAAAATTGAAAGAGAGCTTAATTCAATAAATAAACTTTTATATGAGGAATACAAACAAACGTTATATTTAGATCAGTACACCAAAATTCAGTTATTAAAAAGTAAAGTAGAACACATACAAGAAAATGTGGTATCAGCTAAATATGGGATAATACACCCGAATATTTTAACGAATGAAGAAATTATGAAATATAACATTGATTATAATAAACTAAAATATATACAACTAGGAACAGTAATTGTTAATAGTACGTTTCTAGTATTTGGAATAAAAATACCAAAAAATTTTGAAAATGTAAAACTACGAAAAATTATCCCAATACCTAACAGACAAAGTAATGAAATAGATGTAAAAATAGAAGAAATATTTACTTACAAAAACAAAACATTAATATTTGAAGAAAATAAATCATTAGATCAAATGAAAATAAGCAAACATTGTATTTTAAGAAATAATTGTAATCTGGTAAAAATGCAAAGAACTCGAAATAATACAATTAAATGTTAAAACAGTTCTTATTAAAAATGCAAACACTTTAAAAATCAATAATACATGTAATCAAGATTTTCCATTAATAAGTGGAAACTATATAATAAGATTTAATAATTGTTCAATTAGAATTAATGACTATTATTTTTCAAATTTTGTAGAAGATATAAAAGAAAATATTGTAACATTAAAATATAAAGACAGTCAGAATTTCACGAAAATAAATTACATTTGACGAAATAGTAGAAGAGCATAAATCGAATATAGAAAACATTTTTAAATTAAAAATTCATACGAAAATATCTCATATTTGCAACATATTAAGCATAATTATAATTATATTAGTAGCTACTGTCATTATAAAAAAACACAAATATATAAAAATTATATTAAATAAAAGAATTCAGGAGAATTCTACTATAAAGGGGGGAGTAGTTACATGTACGAGTACGTATGTAAAAACACCTGACAATGCATTTGACAAATACGATGAACTGTTAAAGCAAATTGCAACATAACACCATTTCCGGCTTTTGCAATTTGCTTAAACAAATAAAGTAAGCAAAATATAATTTAACAAGTGAAATTCCTAAGAATTATCAAAATTAATAAAAGTATGCTTATTCAGCAATAACATGTTAAAAGTAAGTTAATATTATTAATAAGCAATTTGTAATTAGAATAAGCTTCATTTTAAGTCAATTTTATTAAATAAAGCAGTCTGTTCATGATCGCCATCAACGTCACCTCGTTGCAATACAATTTGATTTTTTTGACTTTTTTAAAAACCCGTTCACCGCGACTCAACACATAATTCGCATTAATACACTCCACGAAATATGTATAGTGTACAAACTAAAAAAGGGAATTTATCGAAGTACACATGCGTTTTTTGAAAATGAATGCATGTAAACAATTGCATTGTTGATCAGTACTTATAAGAGGTACCAATACTTTTGTAGTACCGTTACTTTCTGTTTAATTAGCGCACTTGTACATTCAGAGCGAAATAATTATAGCCTCCAATAAGAAAAGGGATTCCGCATCGGCAAGACGTTGCATTTATTCTGTATTTTTAAGGATTTTTAAAGTGAGTTTTTCTTAATTAAACAATTTAAAAATATTTAACGAGTTACTAAATTAACTAATTTAGAAATGCTTTGCGGCATTTTGCTTGTTGAGCGCACTAAAATTCAAACGATGCGGGAATGTGGAGCAACAAGAAGGGATATCAGAAAAAATTCACCGCAATAAGAAAACAATATGTTCCTTTTTAAAAATTCCGAAAATTTATAGTACAACAAAAAGAAGTGGACGTCCTCCAAAAGTTGACGAACGGTTGAAACAAATAAAACATTTGGCAGTCAGTAAAAACATTTCCCCAGCAAAAATTAGGCTTCAACTAAATCTTGAAATGTCCACCCGTCGAGTTCAGCAGATTTTAAAAGAGAATAGTAACAACCAGAATGTCAAACGAGCACCTAAACCCATGTTGCTACATCGACACAAAACTGCAAGTATGCAATATGCCCAAAGGCACTTATTGTGGGACGACGAGTGGAAAAAAGTGGTTTTTAGTAATGAGAAAAAATGTAATTTAGATGGCCCCGACGGCAATGACAAATATTGGAGGTATATTCGCTGACAAGGCATTCAAGAAATTTCAAGGGAGGATCTCTAATTTTATGGGGGATTTCGGATACAATGGTGCAACCCCAATTTATTTTGTAACGCATAAAATTAATGCGATGAGTTGTATTGAACCATTACACAACGTCTTATTAGAGATTTTTCAGCAAGATAACGCCGCGATACACAATGCAGCTGCAACAAAATGTTTCTTTATGGACAGAAACATATCATTAATGGACTGGCCCACCATAAGCCCCGGCTTAGAACCCATAGAAAATCCCTGGGGAATACTTTCGCAGATAGTTTATACCGATGTTCGACAATTTGATACTGTTGTAGAACTAAGGAAGTGCATTGAAGCCAAATAGAAGAAAATACCGTTTTTCACTCTTCGCTTTCTAATTGAATCCATGCGGGGGCTCATATACACCGTTATTTTAACTAACGGTAACCATACACGTTTTTAATACTTCGAATAAGTTTGATTTTATGAAGTATTTCTTTGTACGCTATACTTTTTTCATACCGAGTGAATTGAATTTTTTAATTATTTTATTTATAAGTAGTCATTTTTGTTTTTAAATATTGTGTAAAAAATTCTCGAGGTTGATTCCATTAATAAATAATATAAAAAACAATCGCAAGAAATTTAAAGATGAATAGAAGAGATTTTTAGCCCAGCACGAATATTTTAAGAATTAGGATGAAATCAGATGGAAAGCCCGCTCACTCTCCATATAACCGCCAGAAACGCATCTAAAAAAATTTAAAGTCGGGATGGTATGACAAGGCTTTATAGGGGCCGGGTTAAAAATTGGAGGATGGGCGTGGCACCGCCCACTTTTTAATGAAGGTCCATATCTCGGGACCCGACTGACCGATTTCGACAAAATTTGCAGCGTGGCATTCTTTTCATATTCCTATATAACTCTGTGAAAATTATTGAAATAGGACAATAACCATATAGCATAATTTTAAATTCCACTTGATTCCTTTACTTTCCAGTACACAAACCAAGAAGCAATTAATATAATGGGATTAAACTTTGCACGAATGATGCCTTTTGTTTATGCCACCTTATGACAAAAAATTCAAATCCTACCAAAACTGTTCAAGACTCTAGGCACCGAATATGTGGAACCCAGTACCTCTAGCCGCCCCGTCACTGAAATTTCACTCAGAATTATTTAGATACAAAAAATTAAATTATCTAACGTATTGCAAATAATTTATTATATACATACAATACTTCAGTATAATATAACAAATATAGGTTCTTGTTCTTAAAACTACAAATTTTGCACTGAGCTTGACTAATAATTGTATTACAATAATTTTTTTCACAGGCAAATACGCCTGACTTTTTGAATTGCAAATTGGTAGATTAAATCTTCACAATCTAAACGTTGAAGTATATCTGATTCAATGCATAGAGTAGCTAAGCCATTGAGTCTATTTGCACTCATTGTAGAACGTAAGTTTAACTCTTTTCAAACAAGAAAACGATCGTTCTGCGCTACAGTTTGTTGCAGCTAAAGTAATAAATATTCGATATGCAATTTATACGTTCGGAAACTCTGCATTAAGATCGTTTGTACGCAAAAGTTTCAGAATATCGGAAGGTGAATTTTGTTCCATCTTTTTTTCAGTGCAATAAGCATGGAAGTGCATAAATTCGTCCTCCAATGAGGACTCAAGATCTAAAGAATAAACGTTTTGTAAACGTTGAGCTCGGTTACGAATCTCTCTATTATCCAAATTGCCAAATTCAATAATAACGAGAACTTTTCATGAATCTTTTCATATGCAGATTGTCAAGAATGACATTAAAAGTGTTGACTCTAAAGCGGTCTCGACCTGACAGTTGTACATCTCCATCCCGTGATTCATCAGCATGTAATTTTCTCTTTCTTTTTCTAGAAACTGTCGTTTTATATTCTTTTACCTCTGAAATATTTAAAGCAGTTTTTTCATAGATTTCGAATTCATTTCTCGTATCAGCAACAGCAATGTACAATCAACTTTCTGCAATCTTTGACTAACAACATTGAATCGTGAGAGTAAAAAATGCCAAAGTATCTGCATAAATGCTGTTTCAAGTCGCTTCAATTGAATTCGAAAACCTTTAGCCCCCTAAACTAAGAGAAAAATATATGTTTGTTGACATGGGTTTGGAATGGATCTCACATTCCATGTTATATTTTGATTGGTTTTTTAAAGAATTCTTCAAGTATTTCATCAACTGACAAATCAATATCTCTATGAATATTCATTGATGCTAGACCATTAAGCCTACCTTGACCTGTCGTATTTCGAAAATAGGTTTTAATTCTCTTTAAACTTGAAAAACTTCTTTCCGTTGATGCTGTTGAAACAGGCAATAACGCCAATATGCCTAAAATCTTGAAAACATTCCCAAAAGACGTTTTGTTCACTGCTTCTAAAGCTTCGAGAGCATTCCGAAAATGTTTGCCTGAAGTTCGCTGTTTCCACATTTTCACCTCCGTAAGAAAGTTTTGTTCTGAACAGCTGATACCCTTTCATAAAAAGATAATATTTCTCGAGCTTTTTTAGCGTCAAATTCGTCCTTTGGGAAAAATACACAAAAATTTTCTAATACTGATCTGTGGTCAAGAAAACGGCTTTTCAAATGAGCAATGTAAGTATCAAGAAAGAGAATATAAAAAGCAATGTGATAGTATGCCTCAGCGTCTTGTAACTCTTTTAAAGCGTCGTCCGCTAATCTAATGGCTTCTGCGAGATCCTCATCAGGCGATTGTAATTGCCGGCTGAGAGGTAAAACGACTGCATATACGGATTGCATTATGAAGCAGAAAAATTGGAATTCTGCAGTAAAAAACGCAGCGACGAGCTGAGAGGCCATAGTTGAAGCCTCCGGATCCTTCCAAGTTACGATTCTTTATAATGATTTAATCACGAACAGATGCAATTCGATGTATGTCGATACGGCTTCATGGCCTTCAGCCCATCTTGTTGGACATGCAGATTTCAGTTTTTGTTTTCGACATTCATTTCCAGACTTCTCAATTTCGCTTTTCAACACTTCCAATCGTTTTGGCCAACGGAAAAAGTTGTGTAACGATCCAATTGTTCCTAGTGCATTTCGGATACCAACAACTTCGCAGGCTGAGTTGATTGCCAGATTAAAGCATGCCATGCAATGTACATAGATTGCTAATGGGAAACTCAATTTTACGAATGCTTGAGCACCGTGAAATTCCCCACTCATTGCTGAAGCTCCATCATACCCTTGGCCATACCAAAAAGAGCAGTCAATGCCAACTTTCAAAAGATATTTCATTATCGTTTTCGCTAACCCTTCTCCGGTCGTTTTTGTAATGGGAACAAATGCTAAGAAATCCTCTCGAAGGTTTGATGATTGGTCAAAGTACCGCACACAAATGGCAAACTGATCATCAGCTAATATTGAAAATCCGCGAAATTCATTTACGCTGTCGACAATGCGTTTAGTAGTCAAGTTGTGAAAAATATCTATGATTTCATTTTGGAATGTTATACTTGTATACCTTGCGTTTTGAGGGGAAAGTTTCAGATGTTGCATCAAATCGTTATCTACTTCAGCACGGTATCGTAGAATCTCTCGAAAATTTCCTTCGTTGGATGTAAGACTTTGTCTGACATTATAACTCGACCGTCGTCTCTGTGCCCACGAAGTGCGATTCCTTGCTTACCACACAAAATAATAGCTTTGACAATAGGCGTTAATTTCAAAACTGCATCGTGTTTGTGTATCGAGTTGAATATCGATTGGTTTTTGCTTTCCGCGTGCGATGTCACGCAAATTTTCAATAGCAAGCAAACATTTTTTATGATAATCAAGTTGCGCGTGATGTTCGAAATCTTCAAGTGCTTTACTCCAATTTTGGTAAGGGTTTTTGACCAATTTTCCCAGAGCAGCTTTTATTTTCCCGCCATGTTCAATGCCGTTAGCAACGCAATACGTACAAAAAGCACCATCATCTTTTGCAGAATATGCCAACCAATCAAAACGTGCAAGCCAATTGTATTTGAATCTCAGGTTCTTCAATCCTGATTTCGGAAAGTTAAATGTTACAGGGGGTTTCCACACATTGTCAACAATTTCCAAAATACTTTCCGGATGCTGTGAATAAAAAATTACGACGCCTTTAATTAAAATACAATTTTTGGGTATGACATAGAAATCAACTACTCTTACCAGGATTCTCTCTGCGTTATCGGACGCAACATTTCCAATGTCATATTTTGAAATAACAGCATCTATTTTGACTGACATTTCGATGTGTGTGTATCTGTCAAGTTTCGAGTAACTTCTGATGACATTTCTGGAGTCGATAATGAATGAGGTACGGTTACTGATAAGCATGTTGTATCAGGTGGTATGGAGCATGGGTCTTCTTTATCATCTTGAACCTACAGAAAGTGAAATTTTCGTTTTTTAACTATGAGCGATCAAAGTTAATGTTTAAACTCCTCAAACACCTTTTAATGTTCATAAAAAAGCATACAAATCAACATTAAGTCAAAACCAAATTATAAAATCATTCTCGAATCCTATTCAAGAACTCAAGAAGCATTAAAAAAAATCATTTATTTCTTTTAACGGTAAATATAACGATAAGCAAATGGTTCGTTTGCTCTAAACAACAATTCTGAGTGTTAAAAAAATGCTTGAGGCATTCCAATCGAAAAAAGCACGGCTGTTGGGTGACCCCCGCCGATTTTGTTCTCTCTTAGCAATTATTTTACTATACATTAACGACGAAATTTTTACCACAAACAATAAATATAATATATCACAAACAAAGAATAGTGATTTCAATTAGTTCAAAATTTGGAATCACAACACTGGGAATAAAAAACTTTCATCACAATTTCGTAGCGATGTGATTATATTTCTGAGGTCTTCCAGTGACTGACTTGTTGGAAACCAAGTATAAACGGGCAATTAAAAATGCTTTATGGTAAAGTAGACATATAAAAAATCAAATAGAAAAAAGAGTATCAAAATATAACTGAAAATAACGGTATAATAAATCTTATTTATTTTTTTGATATCTTTAGTAAATTGATTGTGTTGAAGTGTTTTTTTTTATATATCAAGTAATTCTACATTAGCAATTTTTTGTATAGCAGTTTTTTTTATTAGAAAAACAAAAAACAAAAAAACCTACAGCGCCAGGAATATGAACCGGTATCCCTTCGTGCAGGAGGCAAACAAGTTATCCACTGCGCCAAATCTAACTTAAAGTTCTGTCTGTTAATAACGCTTATAACAGAGCGAGTTCTAGAGGCAGGCGAATTTTTACTATAAATTCTCGAACATTCTCGCTGTTACCGACGGAATTTTTTCTTTTAAAACTGCAATTTTTTGAAGATAACTTGTCATTATAAACACATTAAATGTGTAAGATATGAACGAAATATTTACCAACCTTTCTGCACTGTTTTTTGCATTATCTTGGCTAGTAGATTGGCGATTAAAATAGGCTTCAATTATTCAATTACTCGACACGAATATTCACTGCACACTTCGTAATTCGCACATGTTGACATTTACATGACAATTTCACTAAATGACTGAGATGGGCAAGTTTAGGAAAATTCAAGGGAAAAGAAGCAGCGACAAAGAGATTCACAGATACATACTTAGATGCACAGAGTGCGCTGACAACGAAGCGCGCTGATTAAGTTTGAATTTGAAATATTAAGGGAGAGCTGTTTGTTGTCGAGAGTTTTCATTTACTTTAATACGACAGGGCCAGTGGATATACAAATATAATAATTAGATAAAAATAGTTTAACGACGTTTGAAATAATATTACGTTAGAAGCTTGGTTGCGAAAATATTCATCAATATGTTCTTTTTTAGTAATATATCATGCGCATTATTATGCACCCATGCGCACTATAACCTGCCCCTGCACACCATTTTACGTATTACATGGTCAACTTTACAAGCTCCTCATTATCACGTGCATAATTATTTGTCAAGTTGCATAATTAACTCATTCTATTCAACAGTACAATAGGATTTTTCGCAATTCAACTATCCTTATACCCATTTTTGTGCACAAGACAAAACGTGTCCTTTAATAACTGAATATTCGCGAGGCAACTGCTATATTAAAAATACGTTGAGTAATAAAACTTTTCGTAAAGCACCCCCCAAAAAATTTTTCTGGATCCGCCACTGATACTCAGATCCACTCAATTTTTTGCGTCCATCAGCCATGATTGACATTGTATTTTTGTATATTTATGCTCAAAATCAGTGGAATTTTTTGCAGGTTAGATTCATGTAAACGTGAAATGTAAAACTGACTATACTGATAGAGCCCATATAAATTTTTAGTTGGCGGTATTGCACAGTGGCAAGTTGATTAGGTTCAAAAGTATATTATTTGAACTATCTCTTGATTAATAAATGGTTATTTAAAAGAATAAAAATTTCCTGTTGAGAACTTTTAAAAACACTTAAAACAATTTTTGAAGTGAAACATCTATAGGCGCGGGTAAACATGATTGTTGCCGTGGCGATACAGGCCGATCGCCAGGCGTCTATCTGTATATTAGGGCAGGTCGATTTTAAAATCGCCCATTTCTCTATGAAAATCATATTTTAGGGATAAAAATAAGATACTTTGCCGAAGGAACCATACCTCTAAAACGAATTTTGATGTCCCCCAATTTGGGTCGAACTTTTGGGTAGGGGCAAATTTTGAAAAATCCCACTTTGACCCATTTAGAGTGCTCCAATCGAGTCCAAATGTATGACCGACCTCCACTAACTTTGGACGGCCGACCCAGCCATGCCAGTGGCACACCCCCTGGAACTCCCCTCAAAAAATCACCATTTTTGGCCAAATTGCTATGTTTTTTCTTTATTTTTATTTATTTATTTATAATAATATATATTTTTTCTCTTAAGAAATTTATTTAGTCAGAACATATGTAAATGAAAAAAATTAATTTAAGTGACTTATAGAAAAGAAATTAAAAAAAAATTATTGTTTGAAGTATTTTTTACTTTCAAGTCTAGGCAATTTCGCACGGCTCTCTAATGTCGTCGCCATAACAGCCTCTACATTTTCCGGTATAACCCGTTTGGAAACGCTAGCTAGCAATTGAACATGTCGTTCCGTTCCTTGTATGTGTGATGGAATTTTTGGATCATTAAACGGTGGATAATCTTGATTTAAATATTCTTTCAATGTATCGTACGAAATTCTTCGCGTGAATGGTGGTTCAAATACAATATTTATATCATTCATTTTTTGATCATTTCCGTATAACCTGTGCAATTAAAGTTTATATCTGGTTTTTTATAAACTCTAAGTTCCATTGGCTCGTCAACATCGGTTCGATAGCGTAGAATTTTCTTGATGGCACAGTCGCGCTTTTCTTTCCTATCATCAATTTACATTAGAATTCGTTTCAGAGGTATGGTTCCTTCGGCAAAGTATCTTATTTTGATCCCTAGAATATGATTTTCATAGAACAATGGGCGATTTTTTTGCCTCCCCACAAATCGACCCGGCCTAATGTATATATATATATATATATATATATATATATGTATATTTTTACGCGGCTTGCAAAATCTGTGTCGATATGTATGCAAGTTCATACATAAACATACATATTTATGCTGGTTTCGGATTTTCTACCAACAACACAATGTTGTGACGCTTTGTCATCGCGTCAGTCATTCGACACATTGACTTTTTGACAAAATGTGAGCTTCGGCCATTGGTTGTCAGCAGCTCCGCATGAGGCAATAAGCGTACACATTTACATCCAAAGTTGTGAGTAGACAAATTTATAAATATTATGCCTATGGTTCTTGCAAATTTGTTTACATGCTCACATACTTACATACATACGTGTATATGTGCGACGCTTGGCCGTTTAACATGTTATCAAATCTTTTAAAGGTCTGCAAATAAATAATGGGTTGTCAAAAATGTCTTGCGGTATTTTTATTGAATCAATTCGTGTGGCACCCATACATCGAGCTTCTTAGTGACTCCAAGCTTCTTCAAATGGTTTATAACGGTTTGATGACTACTATGCCGGTCTCTTTCGACCAATTCAGCGATTTTATCGCAATTTTCAACGACAGGCCTTCCGGAGCGTGGCGCATCTTCGACCACCTCTACACCAGAAAGAAAACGTTGAGACCATCGTTGTGCGGTGGACATGGAAACTGTATCGGGTACATAAACTGCACAAATTTTATTGGCGGCTTGACTGTAACTGGTACTGTAAAATATGCCGTATTTTATCTTTATTTTGCTCCATGTTTGCGACGCTATAACTCACGAACGACTTAAAAGAAACGACAATCAATCAAACACGTGTTATCGCGTGAAATAAGCTTTCCAAAAAGGTATAGCATGACCCGATGCGACGGATAAAACTAGAACTACACGCTTTCAGCGCCAACTAGCGAAAATACCACATATCTTATGAAACCTACATTAATTAAATATTTGGTAACAACATAAACATGACTTCATTATACATATTTTAAAAGATTTTAAGGAATTCATTATGAAATAGTTCAATTTGTACGCACATGCTTGATATAAAATGCATATGTATGTAGAAAATATATATACATATGTACATACATATCGCTCATTTGCTGCAAGACCGGCATAAATCAAAAAACGTGATTTTTGAGCTAATGCTGCAGAATTGTTCGTTATATCATACTTCATGTTGAGTGAAAAATTCATATGAATACCTCTTATATGCTCCGCCTGAGAAGAGAATATATTTCCTGTTTTCCGTGTAAGGTTATAGTCAGTTGAAAACTTTAAACGCGTTTTCTGGCAAATCGATTTTTTTGACTTATGCCGGTCTTGCAGCAAATGAGCGATATGTATGTATATAAATTATATGCAGAGTCTTTGGCACATTGTAGATATGCGAATCTGTAAGCGTACATTCCTTAACATCGGAAATAGCACAATTTTTATCATTTAACACTGAAAATGCTCAGTTCTGTTATTTTCCTGCCCCTGATGTTAAGTGGTGAAACATGCTCATCCAAAACAGTAAATATCCCAAAATTAAAATATTCCTAATAATGTTGATATTTCACATCTGCCAACTGACAGCTCACTTTTTTTTTCTACTTTCCAAATTTTGCGGCCCTAGAAAATTTGCCGCCTTCGGCACTAGCCCCAAGTGCCCCTAGTGTAAACCCACCACTGCTTCTTGTTGTAGTGAATAACAGTGCAGGAGTAAAGCAGAAGAGGGCGCGTCTCACACCCTATATTTATTCATATGGTAATGTTTTGTCCAACAATCATCCTAATTCCAAAGTCGACGGCTAAAACCCAGGTGCTACACTTAAGATAACACTGACATGATCGTTCCTTTTAAATATTGCATTGTCCTGAATATTTGTCAGCTATTATGCACTCATCTCAAATTATGATTCAACGTTTTCTTATTCAGTTACAACTATCACTACAATTCGCAAACATGTGTATGTAAACAAAAATCACTGTACCCTGCCAGTAGCAATAAAAAATAAAATGTTCAAATGATTCTTACGAAAATATTGAATATATGCTTATGTAAGATAGAGAATATTGAATACATGCTTAAGAAATATAATTTTTTTTATTTATGAATTGTTGTGACTTTTAACATAAAACGATAAAAAGTAGCTTATGCCCGTCCCGAGGTTCCAAGCTACCTCACCACTAATTTTCAGCCAAATCGGTTGAGCCGTTCTTGAGTTATAAATATATACATAAATTGCGAAATCAAGGGTGATTTTGCAAAAAAAAAGCCGCCGTTACTCTCCAGGAGTAAAGGAATACCCGTATAAATTTTCACGTCTTTCCCTGCTGTGGTTCGGGCGTAATACGCGGACATACAAAACAAAAATATATAAAAAATAAATAGATTCCGATCCTATGGTTGACGATTTACATCGTAAGGTATTTCCCTGGCTTTGATTCCTACAAGTTGCAAGAGTATGAAATGTTCGGTTGCACCCACACTTAGCTCTTTCTTACTTCTTTGATTCTATGTTTATTGTGGGATTTTAGCATCTTTTCCTGTGCTTGTTTTAAGGTGTCTTGTAATCTTTCATGTTATACTTTACTGTGAAAGACGTCTATTGGTTTGAAATTGATTACTAAATGTATTGCTAAATTATATTGTTGAGCGGCTCGTAATATAGTTTCTAAGTCGCTCACTAAATTGTATTCTTCCTAAAGATATCGTGCTATCTCGATTCTTCTAGAATGGACCTTTTTTATTTGTTGAATAATTATACTATGTCGTTGACCACAAAAATAAATTTCTTTATTTTTAATGATGAAAACTGGTGTGTTGTGAAGCTTGGTTCGTTGTCTAAAGTAATTCATTGTACATCTGTAAAGGTTTGAAGCAATCTTAAAACCTTTCTTCGATATTTGACTTGTCTTCTATATGTTTCAATATTAGACATTTTTAATAGGCATCTGTTCATGTGACGAATTTTAATTTTTGTGCGTAAAATATACATACTTATCTAAGTGAAGCTGTTCTTTTTTTGGAATTGGGTCTTTGCCCATTGGTACCAATTTCGGTTGACAGTCATATTTATTTTTGTTAGATGTTATACAATTTCGTATATATTCCTCGATCTGGGAATCATCGGAAATATTATATAATTCAAGACGCGACAGTATGTCTGCTACAATATTAGCTTTACCCGGTTTGTATATGAGTTTCGGAACAAATTCCTCTAAAAATGCGTGTCATTTTTTGATTTTCGGGTTATGTTTACGGGCTGACAATGCAAATGTCAAAGGTTTATGATCTGTGTAGATTTCGAGACTCGTTACACCATATAGGTAATTACGAAAGTTTTTTAATGCCCATACTATAGCGTATAATTCTCTTTTATTTGTGACATAATTTTTTTCTGTTTTATTTAAAGTTATGTATGAAAGTTACTGGTTTACCTTCTTGTGAAAGCATAGCCCCTATTGCAACATTAAATGCGTCTGTGGTTAATAGAAATGTCCTTGAATAGTTTGGTTGCGTTGGACTTTACTTCTCAATTGGCTACTCAGTCCGAAGTAGCACTTGTTGGCAAGAGTTATCCTGCGTTGGATTTCCAGGCGGACATTATTGGTGGGGTTTGCACTGATTCCAAGATAGACGAAATTATCTACGACTTCAAAGTTATGACTGTCAACAGTGACGTGAGAGCCAAGTCGCGAGTGCGACGACTGATTGTTTGATGACAGGAGATATTTCGTTTTACCCTCGTTCATTGTCAGGCCCATTTGTTTTGCTTCCTTGTCCAGTCTGGAGAAAGCAGAACTAACGGCGCGGGTGTTGAGGCCGATGATATCAATATCATCGGCATACGCCAGCAGCTGTACACTTTTATAAAAGATTTTACCTGTTCGATTAAGTTCAGCAGCTCGAATTATTTTCTCCAACAACAGTCGCCTTGTCTGAAACCTCGTTTGGTATCGAACGGCACGGTGTGGTTCTTCCCGATCCTGACGGAGCTTTTGGTACTGCTCAACGTCAGTTTACACAGCCGTATTAGTTTTGCGGAGATACAAAATTCAGACATCGCGACATAGGGGCAGCCCCTTTTCGTGCTGTCGAAAGCAGCTTTGAAATCGACGAAGAGGTGGTGTGTGTCGATTCGCCTTTCACGGGTCTTTTCCTAGATTTGGCGCATGGTGAATATCTGATCGGTTGTTGATTTTCCAGGTCTAAAGCCACACTGATAAGGTCCAATCAGTTTGGTGACGGTGGGCTTTAATCTTTCACACAATACGCTCGATAGAACCGTGTACGCGATGTTGAGGAGGCTTATCGTGTTTGAATAGCTCAGCCGGCAATCCATCGGCCCCCGCCGCTTTGTTGTTTCTTAGGCGGGTAATTGCTATTCGAACTTCTTCATAGTCGGACAATGGAACGTCTGCTCCATCGTCATCGACTGGGGAATCGTGTTCGCCTTCTCCTGGCGTTGTACGTTCACTGCCATTCAGCAGGTATGCTCCGGGCATCGGTGACTAGATCCCCTTTGGGGGTTCTACAAGAGTATGCTCCGGTCTTGAAACCTTCTTTAAGCCGCCGCATTTTCGAGCATTACCCCTGTCGGTCAGCTTATCAAGCTCTTCATATTCACGCATTTCGGCCTCTTTCTTTTTCTTTCTGCAAATGCGTCTCGCTTCCCTCTTCAAATCTCGGTATCTATCCCATCCCGCACGTGTTGTCGTCGATCGTAACGTTGCGAGGTAGGCAGCCTGTTTTCTCTCCACTGGGACACGACACTTCTCGTCGTACCAGCTGTTCTTTTGCACTTTCCGAGAACCAATAGTTTCAGTTGCAGCTGTACGCAAGGAGTTTGAAATGCCGTCCCACAGTTCCCTTATGCCGAGTTGTTGACGAGTGCTCTCAGAGAGCAGGAGTGCAAGCTGAGTAGAAAATCGTTCAGCTGTCTGTTGCGATTGCAGCTTCTCGACGTCGAACCTTCCTTGTGTTTGTTGACGTGCTCTTTTTGCTGCATAGAGGCGGCTGCAAATCTTGGCTGTAACAAGGTAGTGGTCCGAATCGATGTTAGGACCTCGGAGCGTTCGCAGGTCTAGAACACTGGAGACATGTCTTCCGTCTATCACAACATGATCGATCTGGTTGGTAGCTTTTCGATCCGGAGACAGCCAGGTGGCATGATGTATTTTCCTTTGATGGAATCTAATACCACAGATAACCATAATTCGGGCCCCGGCGAAGTCGATCAGCCTCAACCCAAAGATACCTTCTTTGCCCACTCTATCGTTAAAGTCGGCAAGCACGATTTTGACATCGTGGCGGGGGCAGCTCCTATAGGCGCGCTCCAAGCGCTTATAGAAGGCATCTTTGGTCACATCGTTCTTCTCTTCCGTCGGGGCGTGGACGCAAATCAGCGATATGTTGAAAAACCTCGCTTTGATGCGGATTGTGGCTAGACGTTCATTCACCGGAGTGAATGATAGTACTCGGCGACAGAGTCTCTTTCCCACCACGAATCCCACACCAAACTTGCGCTCCTTTATACAGCCACTGTAGTAAATGCCACAAACACCTACTTGTCTCAGTTCTTGTCCCGTCCATCGCATTTCTTGGACGGCGGTGATGTCAGCCTTTATTTTCTTGAGGACATCAACCAGCTGGGCAGCGGCAACTTCCCAATTAAGGGACCGAACATTCAAGATGCATGCCCTCAATTCGTAGTCCTTATTTCGTTTGCCATGGTCGTCATCAAAAGTGGGGTCTCTCATCCGAGGCTGATTGTTACTTTTCATTGGGGTGTTTTTTACGTGGCGGGTCCCAAACCCAGCGCACAACCTTATGCAGGGAATGTTTCGCCTTCTCACTTTAGCTCGCCTTCAAACGGATGTTCTTAGGCTACCCAGAGGATACTTGGTCAAAGACCGGAAGTCATGAGCTGCTTTAGCCATATGAAAAAGAATCGTTTTTGGCCACTCCCAAGTGAATGGCGATCAGAAAACTTTCCTCACTTGCGTGAACTTCTACGCATGACTCCATCCTTCTTCTAATCCCGCATATATATAAATGATCAGGATGACGAGAAAAGTTAAAGCCCGGTTTACTGTCTATCTGTCTGTCCGTTCGTCGGTCTGTGAGTGAAATCTGTAACTTGAATAAAAATTGAGACCTCTTGTTGAAAATTGGTATGTCCTTTAGCACAAAAATAAATTATAATTCGTAGATGAACGTAATCGGACCACTGCCACCTCAACAAATCGCCATTAACCGAAAACATATAAAGTGCTATAACTAGCACTGAATACAGATATGAAGCTGTAATTTAAAACAGAGGATCACAGTGGCAAGGGGCACCAGTGAAAAATTGCGGTAAAAAATTTGGAAAAATTAGGCGCATTCGCGCCCCCTAATAAGTTTAATGTACATATCTCCTAAACCAATCAAGCTACAACAACTAAATTCCCCTAAAACGAATTCTACAAAAACTGTTATCGATACTGGGAAAATGTATGTAATCGGGTGAAAACCCTGTTCACTCCCAATATAGCGGTACTGTTCAAAGCTACTAAAAGCGCGTTAAATCAAAAACTAAATATGCCAGAAAGGTAAAAATTTTCCGCTGACATGATATGATAAGGTTTTATTGGGCTGGGGGCAAAAATTGGAAGGTGGGCGTAGCACCGGGCACTTTTTGATGAAAACCCATATCTCGAAACCCGACCAACCGATTTCGACAAAATTTGGTACATGACATTCTTTTCGCCATATTTTAATATCACGCTGTGAAAATGAGCGAAATCGGACAATAGTCACGCCTAATCTGCTATAAGGGGAGCACAATTCTGAATTCCACTTGATGCGTACAGTTTCCAGTAAACAAATCAAGAAGCAATTAATATAACGGGATAAAACTTTGCGTGAATAACGTATTTAGTGTGTGCCATCTTATGACTAAAAATTTTTTAAATCCAAAAAAAAAATGTTTAAGCCCCTAAGTGTCGAATATGTGTAGCCTGTAGCCATAGTTGACTTTTGTTCGAAAATGTGGGTCAATGTGTGATATATGTAACTGAAATTAAGTGATAATTCTTCTGTTATAACGGTATGTCCATATGTCAAAAATGGAAGAATATTAAAAAAACATTTTTGAACTTCGGGGTGACTTTGTACATATATCGTCCAATCTGTGAGTTATCCCAATGAAAATAAGAGACGGTGTTTTATTCATAACAGTGTATCTTGGTGCAAAAAATAGACAAATTTGAGCGAAAACTTGGCTAGCCCCTATATAACTAATTTTCGAACATCCGCCTGACTTTACTCTATATCAGTGGTTCCCAAACTTATTTTGTCTACCGCCCACTTTAAGAATAAATATTTTTTTAGCGCTCCCATTTTTTCACATATTTAAAAACCACTATAACTTCAAATTAATTATTGTGACCTGTACATGTATATTAACGGAGAATTCTAAACGAAACTTTTACTATAACCAGCAACTTGAAACCTCAGCGCAGTAGGTAACATACAACGGCGCTTAGGTCTCAAGTTAACTAATAAGAATGATTATTGAAACACAACTTTATAGTATTAAAACAGAGAATCTTTTATTAAAAATAAAACTAAAATAATCGATCCATATATAAAAACTAATGTGAAGGATGAATCTGATGCTGTTTAATAAGTTTGTTAATATCAGGTTCCAATTTACTCAAGAACAGTCGCAAGTCGCCACGTTCGGTAACAAGCAAACGATTTCTATTTTTAGTAAGCAGTGTTGTCACAGCAATTAATCCACGTTCACACAAATATGACGATGGGAATGCTATCAAGAATCGTTGAACGATTGACCACAATCCAGGGTACAATTGCGAGATCGGTTTTTGTATCCAAAATTCTTGGTAACCATTTTTGAACCTGATTTTTATTTCCTCGTTTGTTGTCAATTCTATAAGTTCTTCTTCCAGCTGAGGTGACATTGCTGTGTTGACATTTGAAAACGGATCCAACACCCAGTCTGGTATTTCCAAGTTCAAAATGTCCTGGTATCGTTCGGTGAAGTCAATGTGGAGGTTTTCCAAATGTTGGCAGTAGGCAAACAATTCGTCGTTACTGCATGATACTGATAAATTCGGAAAATTGTGAAACTCACGTCTGCCCAGATTCTTTTTGTGTGGAAGCAGTTTGGCTGCGAACGAATTGTCGTTGAACAATTTATACAGGTCTGTCATGCAAGCTATATCATTCTTTGATATTACAGAGTTAAACAGGTTGTAAAATCGAGTCAGACAATTGCCTCTTGATAGCCAACGAACTTCAGTATGAAACAACAAACGATTGAAATCCTCGTCATTAGTAACACAAAGCTGATGAAATAATCTATCATTCAAAGAGCTGTTGCGGATTTTATTGACTGCTTTGATGACATATTGCAGTGCTTGAGATAGTTTTTCACTTAAGTTTCTAGCAACTAAATGTTGTCTATGAATAACGCAATGTACACCAAGGATATCTGGAATTTTATTTCTTAAGTGCGCTATTAAGCCTTTATGGCACCCTATCAAAGCCGGAGCGCCATCCGTAGCAATTGGAAGAATATTTTTCAAAGGAATTTCTTTCTCATCGCAAAACTTTTCCAATTTATTGAATATGGTTTCGCCTTTTGTATCCGTCTCTAAATTTCTAGCAAATAATAGTTCTTCACATATTTTCTCATCTTTAATAAACCTCACGCAAGACAACAACAATGCTTCATTAGTTGGTAAAGTGGACTCATCGAACTGAATTGAGAATTTGCTTGTCCTCAGGTGATCGCACAATGATTCTTCAATGTTTTCAGCCATTTCATCAATTCGTCTGCGGCCGGTTTATGAAGCACGGTAGTTATTACTTCATTTATTGCTGGCAATATTAACTCTTCTCCGATGTTATGTGGTTTGCCTTTTTCAGCAATTAACAAAGAGATATTGTACGAAGCTTGAAGTCCGTCGTCATCTTGCTTGGCAGCCGCTGAAAATAGTTTTGCTACACTTGGCTGAGTATTATGCTTCTTCTCTAGGTCTTGAAAATATGCTACATTCTTGTCTCTCTTACCTGGATGCATTTTATTCAAATGATCTTGCAGTCTTGAAGGCTTCATTGCTTCATTCGAAAATGTCTTTAGACATAGAATACACAAAGGCAAGGATGGGTTTGTGGGATTTTCAATGAATCCGAAATTAATGTATTCCGCACAGTATTGCCGTCTCTTCTTTTTTACTTCCGACATTGTTTCGCTTTGAGAAATGCGTTTAACTTCGCGAGTAGTGTAAAGGAGGTGCAAGTAATGCTCATCTATTGAGCGCAAAACCACAAATGAATATAAAATAAATATTACATGGTTTATATAGGAATGCTCAAGCACAATTATTATATAGTAGTCCAAAAATATGAATTCTTATTTTTCCTAGAAATACATTTGTAAAAAAAGGATCTTTATCCTTTTCGTATTATGTTATTTTTCCCAGAAATACATTTGTAAGAAAGGATAAAGATCCTTTTTTTATTTTCCACATAAAAGATTTAAGGAGTTCAAAAGCTCAAAACGTGCGCTACATAAGCTACCTACCCGAAAAATTGAAATTGTCTACCTAGCGCCTGAAATACGCATCTCATGGCAAAATGTATAAAACAAAAGTTATTTGTCACGTCATTCGCTACCGAAATGGTATGTGATCATGGCCGTAGGACGAACCGTTCCCGAGATACGAGCGAAAATGCGGTGCGCCGCAGCGCAAGGTGAAAATCGGCTTGCGGCCACACTTCTTGGCGTTGATTTCGCCGAGTGCTATCACTCACATTCATTCACCTACGCCAAAGGACACGTTCGGATAGGTCTCCACATAAATATTTTTTCATCGAGTTCCTTCACTCTTGTCGGTGATTTCGCCGAGTTCTATCACTTACATTCATTTCCCTGCGCCATACGACACGTTCGGACTGGTCTCCACATAAATATTTTTTCATCGAGTTCCTTCACTCTTGTCGTTTCGTCGAGTGCTATCACTTATGTATATTCTCTCAACAGAACACTGAACTCAAAATGTCTGTATCTAAATTTAGACAGAAATGTCCTGTGTTTGGCATATATCCGTTCAATCTCTCTGCGTCCCAGTTACCTACTTACCAGGATGTTCTTTTGTGTTATCAGTTTGAAAGATTTCGTAAAGGGCGACTCCGAGGCGACAACTATGAACCTAGGAGTAAAGAGGTTACAGAAGTAGTTGCAAAAAAGGTTGAAAATACTTTCAAAAAGTCATCTATTCCGATAGTTTCACACATCAGAGTTGTACAAATGCTCACCACATACCATAAGAAATTTCTGACTCTTAAACAAATGTTTTTAAGGAACCCAATAGGTTTGAGCTCTAAAAGAGACGACTTTGTCTCTTCTGCCGGAAAATTATTTGACATCACTGCTTGTAAATGCGTTTATTTTTCTTCTTGCACTTGTCCAAAGGAAAAAAAAGTTCCTATCAATGAACAACCATTTCTCTTGGACCAGAGAACCAGAAGAATTGGTCGTATTGGAAGTGTTGATCTACCTGAAACAAAAAAGATTACAAAGAAAAATGAAGATCAGCCAGACTCTCATACAGACGACAACAATGTAGGTGCGTCGCATATGGATTCTTCCAAAAACGATGCTGATGATGAATTTTCTCTTCCATCCTCTAAAACCAAACAAAACACACTAGTATTAGAACACACTGCTTTAGCTGCCCAAAGATTTGGAGTAAGTGATAGAGCAGCGGCCTTGATTGTTTCATCTGCTTTTCTGGATGCCAGATTTGATAACAGAGGATCAGGCTAGCTTTGTCACTGACAAATGCAAGATTAGTCGGGCAAAAAAAAGTGTTGGAGTTAAGCTCCAAAACACCGAAAGTATTGACTCTGTATATGGGCTGTATTTTGACAGCCGCAAAGACAATACACTTACACAAGTCAGCGAAGGTGAAAAGTACTACCGCGACACTGTCAAAGAGGAACATGTTTCTCTTATAGCGGAACCTGGTTGTCATTACTTCGGCCACGTCACCTCTCCCTCCGGATCAGCTGAGGATGAGACGCAAGCTATATGGCAACATTTACAAGACAATTCAGTTGATGTGGAACATCTAGAAGTTGTCGGTGCTCATGACATCAACACGAACACAGGTTGGAAAAGTGGAATCATTCGGAAACTAGAAGAAAGAATAGGTAGGCCATTACAGTGGGTTGTTTGTCTTCTACATTTCAACGAACTTCCATTTCGTGCTCTTTTCGAACACATAGATGGTGTCTCAAAGAGTCAAATACATTCTCTGGCGACATAGGTAAACTGCTCCCTGATTGTGAGAAGTTGCCTGTTGTCAAATTTGAAAGTTTTCCATCCTGCCAATTTCCCTCTGAGGTTATTAATCCGACCCAACTTAGCACAGACCAAGCTTATCTCTATAAAATATCAGAAGCTGTTATTTCCGGTCAATGTTCCTCAGATTTAGCGTCGATGCATCCAGGTAACATGTGCAAATCTCGCTGGCTCACCTGTGCAAATAGAATTCTGAGATTATACATTTTTACTGACAAACCAACAAAAGAAATAAAGATTTTGGTCAAGTACATACTTACAGTTTACTCTCCATCTCTATGCTGCAATTCAAAGGTGGAGATACTTACCTGCTAAACTTCGCAAGGTTGTCGATTCATCCATTCAACTGAATGTTTTCTTTGCTCTTCCAGAAAACATTCTCCTTAGTATGGAGACTGACGAACGGATAGAAGTCAGAAAGTTGGCCCTTGACCGTCTTCTGGCAGCCAGAGAAGCAGAGTCTGACACTGTAAATGGAAGGGTTAGATATAATAAAGTGCCAAAGCTGAATTTCAAAGCTAATAATTATTACGATATGATTAACTGGAAGACTATTACCTTGACTGTTCCACCAGTTCTTTGTTCAGTTTCTAACGAAGAACTCATAAAAGGGCTGTCGGGAGACACTGCAGAGGTATGGAAATTTAGTGAATTCCCCTCTCACACCGTGGCAGTCGAGAGAACCGTCAAACTGGTGACAGAGGCATCTTCTAAAGATATTGGCCTCCAACCTCGTGATCGTTTTATACGCTGTACACTGAAATTAAGGCAACAAGTGCCAAAGTTTAGTACAAAATCTGATTTTATCAATAAATTTGACACAGATTCAGACTTAAACAAGCCTGACATATGGTTGGTTGGTTGGGTTGGGCTTGGTAGGAACCCGAAGAGCAGCCACTTCCACGCGGTGGGTTCTGGGTGACCAATACAGGTTAGCTGAGAGCTGCAGCAATTTTCACCTTACGCTGCGGCGCACCGCATTTTCGCTCGCATCTCGGGAACGGTTCGTCCTACGGCCATGATCACATACCATTTCGGTAGCAAATGACGTGACAAATAACTTTTGTTTTATACATTTTGCCATGAGATGCGTATTTCAGGCGCTGGGTAGACAATTTCACGATTTTAGGCGAATTTCCGAAATTTCAAGGCCGGAGTTGGGGTTGAAGATGCAATCCGATCTCAAAACAAAAAGGTGCATTGGAATCAGGAAGAACTAAGGCAACTTTTCCGCACTATTAGAAATCCCGAATCGAAAAAAGTCCGGAATCGACCCACCCTACCCTATACCTTTGCGCAAATGATTATATTATGATAGCAAATGCCCACATACAGATTTTGCAATGGCAATAGCAATACGTTTGACTGTTAGTATTCTATAAATTTTATCCTATCGAGATGCCCCGTTATGAAACGGAGCGACCGATTGACATGATTTTCATTTTTTCTATATTCAATAAAATAGGACAGATATATGAACTACGCGAAGAGAAATATATTATAGAACCGAGTTTGAGCAATCTTTTAATTCATATTAGTTGATGTTCACAAGTTGTTGTTGAGAGTCGAGAGCCCATGTAGTCGTTGTCTAAGAGGCCTCCTAGCTAAATAAAATTACAAATAACTTCCCAAGCCACTACACAACGCCCCCATTTTCTTTCTGGGTTTCTTACCGCCCCCCTTGACCCCTGCAGCGCCCACAAGGGGGCGTTTTCGCCCACTTTGGGAAACACTGCTCTATATGATTAGTTTTACACTTTAAAGTATTTATCTGGCTTTCATTCTTTAAAGTTGCAAGAGTATAAAATTTTCGGTTTCACCCGAACTTAGCCCTTCCTTTTTTGTTTTAATATAATGTCAAAATTATAAAATTAAAAAATTAAATGCCAAAATTATCTGTTGACTATATGGAAAACTCTATGTTTCTTATTTTTCATATATTCTTTATTTTTGCCGTTATTACTTTCCGCTTGATTTGTGGAATCTTCCTGTTCCTTAGTTTTCATTTCATTAATCTTTCCACCGACACGATTTGTGTAAACTTTTTGTTCCCTAGTTTTATATTCTTTATTTTTTACCGTTATTTCCCTTGTTTCGGTTTGTAGCAACTTTATGTTCCTTTATTGTTATTATTTTGATTTTTGCTGTTATTTCCTTCGGCTTGATTTTTGGAAACTTTGTTCCTTATTATTATCATTTTTATTTTTGATATGAATATATTTATATCCATTGTTTTTACAAATGTTTCGATACCATTGTATTCCACTTAACAAATTTTCCAATTGAGCACATCGATATTTTTAAGGAAATCGTACCGTAGGAGAAGATCAGTTTCTAAGCCTTCTAATTCGTAAAAGATCTGCCTAACCCCAAACAAGGTTATTAAGTGGTAATGGAATAGCTATTCACGGTTTTTATACGTATATAATTGGCTAATATACTCCTATTATCATAAACTCCTGGCTTGATATAGCAGGAGGTTGCGCCTCTGTCACGGTGCTCTGGAGCAAATTTAAATAAAATTTTTAGGTAAATAAAATTTTCAATTGGATTCTGTTTCTAGGTGATATTAGAAAGAAAATAAACGTAAAAAGAAAAAAATCCACTTGGCGCTTTTTTTTTTTGGCAGCGAAAATAAGATTTTTTGCTTCATTTTCAAACTTTGATCTATAGCTTCCTTTGAAAAATAATATTATCACCCTAGAAATGCATTTTAAAACAAATGTTTCCAGTATATTTTGGAAGTAGTAAATATCAGCTGTCAAAAAGAGCTTGTTTGTGGTACTAAATTTATGTTTTTCTGAAAATTTAGAATTTAAATTGTAAAATTTGCAAAAGTTTTATCATTTTTCGACTTTTACTTAATCAAGAAAATGAATTACTAAGAGAAATATTAAATTTTTTCTAGAAGACATAAACTATCTGTATTATGAACAAAATCTCTTAATTATCAGTATTTTTTATTCAAGTGTTTTTTACAATAGAATATAATGTAACGCAACTTAAAAGATAAAAATACAAACAAAGTTACATTATTTTTCACAAGTAATCACATATTAATCATAAGTTCAAACTATTGTAATCGCAAACTGCGCGTAATAATTTTTTGGAGTACTCAGGATGACTCTTTAGGACTTTACACCTTTCCTAAGTTTTACTATAATCAGCGTGAACAGACTCAAACGTTTGTTCGCTAAAGTATCCTAATCCCTTATTGGTTTTCGTACAAAATTCTGAAACATGGTAAAATATTGCATGAATTTTTATTGTAACTGGAATTCCAAGGGATTCGTAACTCTTTTTAAAAGCGTCGATATGCTTTTGAAAATTGAAATCTAGTTCGATTGAAACGCAACCGTCAACAACTCGAAACGTATCAACATACATATTTTGCGCAACTCAAACATTTCATGCCATCTAATACGTCTATCTTATTTAACAAAGTTTTACACGCATTACCTGCAAAAGTCGGAGATCCATATGTACACTGACGTTCAACATTGCATTTTTTGGCCCATTGTAAACTGACCTTTTCGTTTTCCAACATCATATGTTTGAATAAAGTATTAACACCACCCAATAATAAATGTAATTCTGGAGGAGGTATGACATGTAGCACTTCTTTATCATCGTTCGCCAAAAAGAGTGGTGGGTTTACACAATTTTTAAAGATCTTAGAATGTTTAAAAACTTTCCCTTTCGAGCACCAGCTTCTGAAGTTTTTTAAACAATTTTCTGTTGTCCTAGCGGGTCCACAATTATTGAGGTTAAGATGAGATATTTCACATCATGTACACGGATGTGAACTACTATGTCCCATTAGACCAGTAACGATGTTGGCATTTACTACTTCCAAAATATACTGGAAACTTTTGTTTTAAAATGCATTGCTAGGGTGATAATATTATTTTTCAAAAGAAGCTATAGATGAAAGTTTGAATATGAAGCAAAAAATCTTATTTTCGCTGCCAAAAAAAAGCGCCAAGTGGATTTTTTTCTTTTTACGTTTATTTTCTTTCTAATATCACCTAGAAACAGAATCCAATTGAAAATTTTATTTACCTAAAAATTTTATTTAAATTCGCTCCAGAGCACCGTGCTGTTACCTTGTTGTTCCCTTACTCTGTTTTAAGCTCTAGATATAGATGGATCTACACCCATAGGTGTCGGTTTGGGAAAATTATAACGTATATTGTTATTTGAGGTGTTGGTCCTTTGAGGAAATCTTAAATTATTATTTGTAAATATTGGCTTTGACTTGTTTCTATCACAAGCAAAATTTTGTGCAAACCGAGCTCTTTGGTTATTTGATACTAATTCCTGAGCTTTTGCTAAAGGATCAGGTAAATCTTGTGGGTTTAGAGAATATAGTATGTCCCTTAGAGAAGTATTTAGTCCTGTTATAAAAATTCGTAGGGCATGGTCCTTATTTTTTTTGCCAGGTCAGCGTTATTTCCGTGTGTCATGATTGTTTTGTTTATTAAAGAGTAAATTTTTTGTTGACCAGGTTGTAATATTCTACAACCGACATTACACCCTGCCTTAGTTCCTGTTTTAGTATATGTATTGTACGCTTGTCTGCATGTGCAAAGTCTAAGCGAGATAGAATTACATCGAAATTAAGTACCGTTCCATGGTTCGTTAATGCATCGTTTGCATCATACGTTATTTTATTTCGAAGAATTGTAAGCGCAGCGAAGAATTTTCTACTTCCCTTCACGTATAGGCTCATAGCGTTAAAAGCTGCCTCCCTCCAACTAACATACATATGTATGAATTCATCCTACCAGTAAGTTCAGGTAAGAATTTAACAACGTGTTATGACTCTTGGCATACTATATTGTCGTCTATTGTTTGTGTTTGAAAAGCAGTAGCACTACATATTAGTATTCACTATTATTTGTCTTATTTTGTTCGTGTTTTTGTTTTTTTATAAGGTGGTTATTTTCACCGCAACCGTAATCATTTCAGATAAATAACTTATTACTTGTTTATCCCTTCCATACTAAAGGAGGTTGTTCTATTCTGGAGGATCTGGAGTTCAGAATCGAAGAATTGACCTTGAATTACAGACTTTTTATTTATTGGCTGTACAAGCCTTAATCTATGTAGTACAATTTTTTTGATTAATTATTTTCATTTTATCCCTCGGATATATTACACATATTCTTAATGACTATGATACAATTTATAATATTTTTATTTTATTTTGTTCTTTTGTTTTTTGTCATTTTTGGACACTCCTTAATGTCAAGAGCGGCCTTACAGAAGTCGATACGATATTTATTATATTTGATAGTTGGACTGTTCCCTATTTATAATATACTAACAGTAAATTTTAAATACAGCTAACAAGAATATTCTGCTGCATGTTGTCATCTTAGCAAATCTAATGAACTAGTGAACAAGGGCTAGACGAAATATCTCCTGTTATCAAACAAATAGTCGTCGCACTCGCGACTAGGCTTCCACGTCACTGTTCAGCCATAACTTCGAAGTTGCAGATAATTTTGTCTATCTTAGAATCAGCATTAACAGCAACAACAATGTCAGCCGCGAAATCTAACGCAGAATAACTTATGCCAACAGGTGCTTCTTTCGACTGAGTAGGCAATTGAGAAGTAAAGGCATCTCTCGACGATCAAAAACCGAACTTTATAAGTCGCTCATTATTCCCGTCCTGTTATATGGTGCAGAGGCATGCACGATGACATCTTGAGAAAGGCTCTGCAAAGATTTGTGGTCCTTTGCGGCGAATATCTCGATCGGCATTGACATAGTTCAGCGAATTAAGAGACAGCTGGCTAGGTCATGTCAAACGTATGGACAAAAACACTGCTCTGAAAGCATTCCACGCAATACCCGCCGGGTTAAGTAGAGAAAGAGGAAGACCTCCACTCCGTTGGAAAGACCAGGTGGGAAAGGACCTGGTTTCGTTTGGAACTTCTAATTGGCCCCACGTTGCGCTGTTGTTAAGTAAAGAAGAAGAAGTAAAATAATTTGTTATTTGTTGGCTTTATGAAATGATTTCGGTAGGTGTCTTCTTTTTAGTACACCGGCACATGTGATATATTTATAAATGATGTATATCTTTGTTTGGGTTATACTAAAAGGCTTAAGATTATAAAACGAAGATGATGTAGAACGAGACATAGTTATCTTTCCACTGAATCCAGATGTGGTAACCGATGGATCCAGAGGATGATGAAGATGATTTGCAAACCAAAAGAAGTTCCTGGAACCTTTGAAATAATGCATCGCATTGGGGATATTGAAGAAGTATCTAAATGGGAGGGAAGTGATGAGGAGCTTTTATGCAGCAAAGAATACGATATAATTCCTCTGCCCGCAATCGGAAAGACGGTGTTATTGAACAGCTAAGAACCAGATCATAACACGGTTGTGTATGCAGGCCAAGAAAATATGCACATTGCTATCTCATTGTATCGCGCTAGTATTCGTGGTAAAAAATGGTGGTGGTGCTTTATATGAGTATATCTACATATGTACCTCATATATATTCAAAAACTAGGAATCTTAACCTCAATTGTCAAAATTTCTTGACGATTTTATCTTTCATTCATTTCGCCTTTAAAAGACGATTGAAAAGAGGGTCTTGGTTTTTTTAAAAACATTTTCTAACCAAAAAAAAAAAAAAACACTTTCGATGTAAAGATATGGCTTGGTAAGTGTGACGAAAAATCATCTTTTTCATATTCTATGGTCTTGTAGCCATTTGCTAAATTTCTTCGTAACCATATTAGCAAAAATAATCCGTCGGTTTCAAAAAGACCACAGTGAATTAATAATAAAAATAAAAAGCTAAGTTCGGGTGTAACCGAACATTTTATACTCTTACAACTTGCCATGATCAAAACCGGAGAAGTTCCTTTAGGTGCATTACAATTGTAAATTATATGGGCTCTAGGACAAGTTTTCACCCGATTTTATCCATTTTAGGCACAAATATACACCATTATTAAAATAACTCACACGTTGGTTGATATGCGGTAGCATGCAGTTCGAAAATCTCTCTATTAGGTAAATGGGGACTAAGAGAAGTATTGATCGAAATCAGTCCATTTCTGAAACAATGCAACCTTAATTATTAAGAAAATACTCGCTCCAAATTTCAGTAATATATCTCACAGATTGACCAATATTTTCGATAAATAGTTAGCAATTGGAACTTTTATCCACATATCTGATATTTAGCAGTTGATCCGATTTGGACAATTTCTTGTCATGAGGTGGCCTACTTTAAGCGCAGTATTCGTTTTATTCCAATACATTCATTAGTGTTTGACTTGCATCCTAGAAAGTGAAGAATCAGAAGGAATTTAAAATTGTGTTATCTGAGAAGTAGGCGTCGTTTTTAGAACATAGGAATGTCAAACAATATTATGTACCAATTATGGTTTATATATCGGGTAAGTCTTGAGATATGGGTTTTCAATAAAATGTGGGCGGCGCCACGCCCATCGTCCAATTTTGCCACGTCTCCTAGCGCATTTATTTATTGAATTATCGTACTTCTAGTAGTTTTTAACGTTTTACCGTTATGTGGGAAGTGAGCGAGTGTGGAAGTGGGTTATTATCCTTCCAATTTTATCTATTTTTACAGAGTGAGGTGAACTAAACTAGTACAGTATATAGCAATATGTTGAAAGAGTGTAAAAAATAATTATGCGGTAATCAAGGTTAGGAATGGTTTCACAATTACCTTTAGACTCTACACATTTAGTTGATCAAGGAGTCAGTAAAAACCTACTAAAGTGTTGGAAGACTATATTATATACGTATGCATTCACGAACTTATAAATAATGTGTTGTCAAAAAAGTCTTGCGGTATTTTTATTGAATCAATTCGTGTGGCACCCATACATCGAGCTTCTTAGTGACTCCAAGCTTCTTCAAATGGTTTATAACGGTTTGATGACCACTATGCCGGTCTCTTTCGACCAATTCAGCGATTTTATCGCAATTTTCAATGACAGGCCTTCCGGAGCGTGGCGCATCTTCGACCACCTCTACACCAGAACGAAAACGTTGAAACCATCGTTGTGTGGTGGAAATGGAAACTGTATCGGGTCCATAAACTGCACAAATTTTATTGGCGGCTATTATAAAATTATAACTTTCGCACACGATGAAAATAAAAACTGATTCGACTTTCATAGGTCAATTTGGCTTTAATCAAACGCAATAAGAATAAGTTTTTGTGCCGATTTACCACAATGTGTGTATGTATTAGGCAATGCGCTAAATGATTGTTGCTCGGTAAAAGTCGATCGAACGCTGGCCGCGGTAAAATTTATTTAAACCTTGAAAAATTAAATTTGCCACGAATTTTTTAACACCCAGCAGGAAACTTTGTATATCCGATAAAATGTGTATACGTAGATTGTATTTATGTCAGCTAGTCCCACTACCAAAAATTCATCATACTATCGCTAAACAGCAGTCATTGATAGAGCTTCATTGTCATAAATTTAATTAAGTTCATCTATGCATTCTTGTTGAGTTAATGCACATCGAAAATTCTAAAAAATAATCAGGCGAAAATATTTGCGATTTAATTATATTTTTTGGTCGATCTCCGCAGTATTTAATTTGATTTAACATAGAAAAATTTGATTTCTTCGGGTTTGACAATAGGTTTTCAAGGTCTTTTACAATCTTCCTACAGAATAAAAAATCGTTTGAAAAAAGGCGAAGTGAACTATTAAGACTCACGTTATTTTTTCATAATACAATAAGTATCTATCTGCCATGAAAATAGAACTTCTGAACTGTCAATGCCGAACTCTACAAATATATCCTGCAGCTTTCTTTTAATATTAAGACTAGTAGATTATGTGTAATCCATGGACTTCATTCCTAATATAATATCATACAATTTGAAGTCCTTCGCGAAATGGAGTGTGGCACACAAAAAATCGCTTAGCGTAGTCATCTTACCACAAATCAATTGTTGCATAGCTGTTGACTCTGGGAGTAAATCATCCATATTTTGTACACAAACAGCGTAAGTTTCTAGTACTACTTTTTTTATAATCTTCACTTACTTTCTGCTTAGGTAGTTCATTAACATGTGAAGTAAATCATGTATGCTTATTCAGATTAGATGCCACGGAATTTATGGACTATTTTGCAACTACGGCAAGATACAAATTGAGTAAAATATTTCCGTACGAAAATCTTTGATTCGAGAGAGCACTGTCAAAGTTCCCATTTTTTATAACATCTGACAGTGGTGCCGTGAAGAAATGACTTTTATAGTATTTCATGGGTATTTTTCAGTTTCCATTCCACAAGAAAGTGTATAGTACATTATTAAAATTAGTTTAAGAAGCTAGATATCCAATATTACTAGTGAAACAGTTTCCTATATTTTAAAACCTTTTCTAACATATTCTATGGAAACGAAAAAATCCCGCTACATTTTTTTTACTGAATTTTCACCGACACATTTTTAAATTTTCTGAAAAAAGTAGCTATTCATTAAGGTTGTAGTTGCCGTATTAGGTGTCGATTAATGAAAAAATCATTAGATAGTTGTGATAAATAAATGTATATATGTAAGTAATTTACAAATTTTTTGATGAAATTTGTTTGAAACTCCAGTGCTGTTTCAATTTTGGTGGTTAAAGAAAGAAATTGTTCTATTAAGAAACCCTTGATAATAAAGCTAAGGAAACAAGACAAAATCTACAGGGAATCTATGCTACAGTAGGATACAGCTCCACAATGATATGCAATGCTGTAAAATATAGTGATACAAATCGTAGGAGGTTATTGGAAAACAATTTTAATATAAGAAGTTCCCCGAAAGTAACTCCTTTGACGAAAAAACATGTGAAAATTGATGTGGGAACAGGGTTCAGAAAGTATCATTTGCCAGTTGGGATTGAACAAGAGAACGACCCAAAACGTACGGTCAAACTAGCTAAGGAGTAGTTTGCATCAGATAGAATCGAAGTAATGCCCTGGCCAGCACAGGCACCTTCATTCAACTGAAAATTTTTGAGGAAATGTTAAACGAGTTATAGCAATAGCAAATCCATCAACTAGAATACAACTTTGGCCAGTGGTCAAAGAAGTATGGGCTCAAATCCTTATGGGGTGAGGTCAAGATTTAAGAGACCCCATGCAACATCAATACATGGGTGTAATAAAAAAGACTCTGCAACCAAAAATTAGTGATCCAAAAAGATTTACTATACTAAATTTTAAGTTTTATCCAGATTTTTTTCCCATTTTTTCATAAAAAACCTTGTTAGTAAAAAATGCAAATATAATAAAAAAAATAAAAATGTGTATATACCATACGTACGTAGAATTAGCCAAAAATAATTTTTTAGAGACATTAATATAATATCATAGTTTGTATTTTTAACTTGAGTTTTCTATTTGATAGTTAGAACACATCGTCACTACTATTTTTATTAACACAGCTGTATATATTTTAATCACAAAGGATATTCAAATTAATTTTTAAACAACCTAAACATGAACCTTACTTCTTTCTTATATACTTAATAAACAAATATCTTTTAATAAATTATTCAGAATTCAAAGTTTAAATAATATTTGCAGACAGTTTTAACCAAAATTTTATACGTTTTTACGTTGGCATTTAGTACTAATAAGTAGAACAATAATCTGCGACAAAATACCCACTCTTTCTTAAAAAATAACTAAATTAAATATCTTTAAGTAAAGATTTTAAACAGACGTAGAATTCACTAAAAAATCTTATCTCACAAATTACCCACTGATTTCGCAATTTATTTCTGCGGAGTTTTAAATGTACTTCCTTGTTTTGCTTGTCATCTGTTCAATAGCCCATAAACTTTCGGTGCTGCCAAAGAAAACCACAAGATCATGGCCTCTCTCAACAAGCAACAAGAGGAGTTTCGGATCACTTTTTTTATGGCGACAACTGCAAGTCTGTTGCCGTGATGTCGTGCTGTTGTCTAAATAACTGTGCTCTTAATGTGTGTATTTTAATATTTGACAGATACTGCTTGTCGTAAGGTACCATGTATGAACGTACACATACAAAAATAAATTCGTATCAAATAACATTGATAATACACAAAACATGCTTACACCAAATATTAATGCACCTAAGCAATTCTAAAATACCTTTTAATTGGTAACGGAAGTATGCAGAAAAAAATACACATATGTACACGAAAACTTACATACATACATACATATATATGTACATATGTATATGCGTAGTTAAGAAATTTTAATTAAAAAATTTATATTGTATAAGTGAGAACTTTTAACAAATCAAATCAGAGTTAAAGAATTCAAGCCTTTTAAAATAATGTTTGTTACATAGACTTATTCAAGATACTGAACTTATTGAAATTTATTTTGATTAATAAATTGCCGTTACATGTTAGTGTATGTAGGAATACTTTGATTTTCTTATATTTGAGTGGTAGTGATTCTTAGTAATTTTTTTATATTAGTATGATTACTTATTTGCACAAATTTTAATAGCTCATCGGACTGCAACAACGTTTACTTCCTATACAACACAACTTTAAATTCCATCTGATGCTGGAACAGAAAATTAAATTATATTGAGAAAATTTTCGTGCGATTATTTTTTACTACTCGACGTGGATTTATACAGTGCATTGATTATCTCATGAAACAGTGCATCTAATCAAATTATTGTTTCGAAAACTTTTGATGTTGTAAAATTTATATTGGAAGGACGTCTTGTGACATATCGTGAGATTTAGCCAACTATAGGAATTAGTGGGACTAGCATACAATGAATATTGCATGAACATTAAATAAACATACCAATAAATTTTTTCTCGTTGAATTCCACACAATTTTTAATCGCTCAAGAAAAGCCTAGTTGAGAGAAATGTTAAAAAAAAAATACGAAAGCGATACTTCGAAACACATCTATAAAATCGTGAGAGATGATGAATCTTTGATTTACGCAAATGTCCCCGAAAGAAAAGATCAATCGATGTTTCAAAGGAGTCGAATCCAAAAAAGCTGTTTGCGCAAGAAGCATTTGCAAGTTGCTTGGTTTTTGGAAAAATTTAATATTAATTGAACTTGCATAATCAAAGCAAACAATTTGTGAAAACATATTTGCTTTGCCCCACGGGAAAATTAACTATGTATATATGTACGTAAAAATAATAACTATTCACATTTTCAGAAGAAAAATAACTTAAATTTGGGCATCGGGAATATCAATTTACACGTACAGTTGTCCGTGGAAGAAGCAAGGAGTGTCCAGGTGAATGTCGGCTAGTTTTAAAGTTAATCCTCGACTTTTATTTATTGTGACAGAGAAAACCACTTTTAAAGAAAATTGTAGGTGTTTCAACTGAAAGGGTCACTTTGTGGGTATTATAGGAATTCTGAGTATCAATAACACCATATTTTTTGGCTCCTCCAGTAAGAACGGTGGCCTGAACGATGTGCCGTCTAGGCCCAGTGATACGTAACCCAGTGCCGTTGCACAGTCTTGGCGCGTCCAGATTACGTATCAGCACTTTGAGTTTCAACTTGTACTTTACAGGGTATATAGTTACGTCATCAATTGTCATCACCCTATCTATTGAGATGTAGATCCTCACCTCAACCGAACATTTTATACTCTTACTACTTGCAATAATCAAAGCCAGGGAAATACTTTAAGGTGTAAAACCAATCATATGGAGTACAGTCAGGCGGATGTTCGAAAATCCTGATATTAGTTATATAGGGGCTAGACCAAGTTTTCGCTAAAATTTATTTATTTTGGGCACAAGGATACACTGTTATAACTGAAACACGCTCTCCTATTTTCATTGGACGATTTATTCAGCGTAAAGTCCCCTGGAATTTCGAAAATCTTTATATTAAGTATATAAAGTCTAAGGGCCTCATATTTTTTGTATTGGTCCAATTCAACCCATTTTTGACATACAGACATACCATTATAAGAAAATGAGTATCACTTAATTTCAGTTACATATAGTACATCACACATTGGGTCCAAATATTTGGTACCTAGGGGCTTAAACTCATTTTATTGAATTTAACCAATTTTTGGTCATAAGATGACACCCACTAAAGACATTATTCGTGCAAAGTTTTATCCCGTTATATTAATGCCTTCTTGATTTGTGTACTGGAAGAACTGTTCAAGCCCCCCAGGTACCCATAGTTGACTTTTGGTCTAAAATGTCGGTCCATGTGTGATATATATAACTGAAATTAAGGGATAATCCTTCTCTTATAATGGTATATGGTAAACTTCCCACATACTTAATATAAATATTTTCGAACTTACGGGTGACTTTGTACCGCGTATGTATATCGACCAATATTTGAGTGATCCCCATGAAAGGAAGTAATTATGTGGCGATATGTAAAACACCACATTTAATATTTAAATTATTATTTATTAAAATAACTCATAAGACTTCTTCACTTGTTGGCGTCTGTACAAGAAGTGACGCTTCTTAAAACTAAAAGCTTAGAATTTCTGTAAATTTCCAAGAAGAATATAAAGATAACACCGGTCAACACGATTTTTGCGTCTGACCTCTACATGCTAAATTTTAGTTTCTCCTATGACAAAAATAAGGAAAAAAATTTTTTCCCCGGTTAAAGTTTGCTTTCGTACAAATTAGAGCAATTTTTCGATTTTTTTCTTACCTTCTAAAGTATTTTTACAATTAACGCAGGAGAAGTGTGGTACCCAATTTTCATTTTGATTACTGACTTTTAGGTTGAAATAGGCTTCATAGGCTTCGCAAAGTTTCAAATTTGTTGATAAAGCAAATTTTTTACTTCTAACTTTAATAAATTCACTTCAAATAAAACAGAATAAATCAAAATCATTTTTACACTGACTTGATGTCATTTTTTAACTGAATAATACACTAATATTGTTGTTACAACTATAATAAACAGGTTAACATTCACTACTGTGCCTCTTACAAATAATAATACTGTTTACTTTCGGGTTAATCAAAGTGCTGCCATCTTTGATTTATGAAATAAATTAAAATGTACTTATCGATGTAGATTAGCCCAAAGCAAACTTTAAGAACTAAAAATTAATATTTAAGTATTTTTCAATGTCTAGAATCAGAATTCAAGCATGAGAACAGAAACCGAACAGAACAGAAAAAAATATTTTTTTTGTTGACCGGTGTAATGAAATAATAGAATAACTGACAAACAGTGCTGCCAGATGTGATACATCTTTTCTGTGTGCCCACAGTACTCCCCCTCAAATAAAGTTCAGTTCCTTTACTAGATCCTAGTCCGGGTGCTTGGTGCAGTTAGGCTGGTTGATGTATGTAGCGAATTCATTTGCTTGGTGAGAGTACGGCTGTGCGGCGTACTGTTGTCACTGATCAATTGGTATGGTTAAGTGGTTGTTGTGCAGTTCTCGGTTAGGGCTATGACGGTTGCATAGGAGCCTACACGTGCGAGACTTGGTTGAGCGCCTTATCTTCGTAGGTTCCGCCTTTATCAGAGAGCGTGTTTTACTCAAAACAGTGTATCTTTGTGGTTAATATAAATAAATTTGTGCAAAAACTTGGCCTAGCCTATAAAAAAAAAATGTCAGGATTTTCGAATATCCGGCTGACTTTACTCTATATGATTGGTTTTAATTATTGCAAGTTGCAAGAGTATAAAAAGTTCGGTTGCACCCGAACTTAGCCCGTCCTTACATCTGCTGGTTTGAAATTTGTGACTGAATGTATAGTCAAATTAAACATGGCCATTTTCGCCAGATAACAATTTTGTTAAGGGTTTTCAATTGCTGCATAATCTTGAATAAATTTGCGATAGTAGCCTGTCTTGCCTAAAAATCTTCGAAGTTGTTGTATTGTTTTCGTTTTTGGAAATTCAAAAATTGTATCAGCTTTCTTAGCATTAGTTTTTATTTTGTTTCTTGTCAAAATATAACCCAAAAACTCTACTTCTTCTTTATTAAATGTTGATTTTTCAACATACTGAAAATACTATGATATCGTCCATATAGACATGGCAAAATTTTCTGATACAGTCCCTTAAAATGTTGTCCATTGTTTGTTGCAATATTCCAGGAGCATTTTTCAAACCTAACGGCATTCTTAAATAGTCCTCGTATTTTCCTTTGTTTACTGAGAATGCCGTTTTTTCAATATCTTTATCTTTCATAAATATTTGAAGGAAGCCCGATTCTAAGACGAGTTTTAAAAAATTACTTGACTTCTTTAAATTTGGTAAAATTATATTAATGTTTGGTAATGAGTACTTATCTGCAATAGTGATTTAATTTTTTTATATCTTATATTTTAAGTTAATGTGTGTCATCATCATTAATTCCCTTCTTATTGTTTGCAGACTATAGATCGGTCCACGTCCATGAGTTTGGGTCTATTAAAGTTCGTATTGGGATTCCTAATAAATCCTCGATTGAAACTTGTGTTGGGGCTTAGTACCCTATTTGACGGGAACATTACATTATTTTGATTATTTTGATGGTTTATATTACTTGTATTATTTTCTCGTTGATTTCTAGTGAATTGTAGAGCGAAATTAGCTCGAAGATTGTTTGAATCCCTTTCTTGAACCTTTGCTAATGAATTTGGCAAATCTGGTAGAGCCAGTGAAGAAGAATACTAGACAGAGGTGCATTGAAACCAGTTAAAAATACTCTCAATGTTTTTTGTCTATTTTTTTTTTTTGTTCAGTTTCTTTGTCGTTGGGGCCTTCGAACTATAAGTCATGACGACTTTATTTATTAATAGCGTAAGGGTTTGATCAACCTTGTTATAGTAATCAATTAAAGTCATTGAGCCCTGTCGGAAAACACCAAGCTCTTGTTCAATTATGTGAACCAGTATAAGCGAAGTCCAATCGTGAAGGTATTGTTCCAAAATATAACACCGTCCCGTGGTTAGAGAGTACGTCATTTGCGCCTTGAACAATTTTCTTACGAAATATAGTAAGCGTAGCAAAATATCTGCAGCTACCTCGTATATGCAAGTATAGACACATGGTGTTGTTTGCGGTTTCTTGCCTTTACTAGGATTCCGTGTGAATTCTGGCAGGAATTTTATTATCTCTTAAGACTGGTCGCAATTAATTTCCGAATTTTTTGTTTCGGGTTCGTATTCAGTTTCTCCATTTGGATGTGTTAAATCATTCATAGTTTGTTTGAGAGTATTTATTTCTACTCTTAAGTTAGCTGCATTTGCAACTATCCTAGCCTAGCTATCAACGCTTTACTATTTAGGTTTCTTATTGCCATTTTATTAAATTATTTGATTAAACTGTCCAGGTTGTTTTTTAAGAGTTTTGTAACTAGCATTATGGAAAAGCTGCCTATTAAGGGGTTAGGGGGGTAGTCAGAGGTACAAAAAAATTAAGATTTTCAGTATTTTTTTTTGCTATTAAATCGTGTTATTTTACAAAAGTAGTAATATGGTATTATTATAGAATGTGTGGACTTGAAGTCACGAAAATTTAAAAAAAAAAATTCATTTCCAAAGTATAGTTGTTTGTGTTGTCCCGGTTCCAAAAAAAGGTACTTGCGGTGACAACCATGAGTGCTTGGAGATTCATCTAAAATCAATCGGACAAAAAAAATTAGTTTTATAAATAGATAATCTTGGGCCCGATCGAAGGATTTTTTTTTTTCAAAACTAACAAAATAGCGGCCTTAGGAAAAATTTGTCTAAATTTTTGGGAAAAAATCAACAGTTAATTGGTCTTAAAAAGTCCAAACTTTTGAAAAAAAAAATTCTTCGATCAGGCACGAGTTTATTAAGTATTCTAAAAGCTGTATAAATTTCGGTTTTCGAGTTACAGTTGTCACCTGTTCAAAAAACATAGTTTTGAGAAAAACTCGTTTAAAGTTTCACACTAGCGCTTTGAAGTGCTCTCTTTGTTGTTTGTCGAATAACTTAAAAACTAATAATCGGATATATATATCCGATATATATAAATTTTCAGAAAATAGTTTTAAGATATTACACTTAAAGAAAATGCAAAAAAGCAATAATTATTTTTTTGAAAATTCTGACTACCCCTAACCCCTTAAGCTTTCCACCTTTTAATGTTATTTAATAAGTTTATCCGAGGCTGGTTGTTAATTTTCATTGGGGGTGTTTCTTTACTTGACGGGTCCCAAACCCAGCGCACAACCCTATGCAGGGGATGTTTCGTCGTCTTAATTTAGCTCGCCTTCAAACGGATGTTCTAAAGCTATACTTGGTCAAAGACCGAATTCCTCACTTGCGTGAACTTCTACACATAACCTCATCCTCTCCATCCGTGCGACTTCTTCAACCTGCTTCTGGAGAAAATAGTTCGAACTGCAGAACTAAATAGAGAAGGTACCATCTGCTATAAGAGTGTACAGCTGCTGGCGTATGCCGATAATATTGACATCATCAACCTCTACACCCGCGCAGGATAACTCTTGCCAACAGGTGCAACTTCGGACTGAGTAGCCAATTAAGAAGCAAAGTCCTCTCTCGACAAACAAAAACCAAAATCTATAAGTCACTCATAATTCCCGTCCTGCTATATGGTGCAGAGGCTGGGACGATGTCAACAACGGATGAGTCGACGTTGCGAGTTTTCGAGAGAAAAGTTCTGCGAAAGATTTATGGTCCTTTGCGCGTTGGCCTCGGCGAATATTGCATTCAATGGAGCGATGAGCTGTACGAGATGTACGACGGCATTGACATAGTTCAACGAATTAAAAGACAGCGGTTACACTGGATAGGTCATGTTGTCCGGATGGACGAAAACACTCCAGAAAGTATTCGACGCAGTACCCGCCGGGAGAAGCAGAGGAAGAGGAAGACCTCCACTCCGTTGGAAGGACCAATTGGAGAAGGACCTGGCTTCGCTTGAGATATCCAATTGGCGCCACGTAGCGAAAAGAAGAAACGACTGGCGCGCGATTGTTAACTCGGCTATAATCGCGTAAGTGGTGTCTACGCCAATTAAGAAAAATAATTTTATCTATTTTTATATATTTGTCACGAAGTTTGTAACACCCGGAAGGAAGCGTCGAAGACCCCATAAAGTATATATATAAATGATCAGTATGTTAAGCTGAGTCGATTTAGCTATGTCCGTCTGTCTGTTTATATACGAACTAGTCCCTCAGTTTTTAAAGATATCGTTTTGAAATTTTGCAAACGTCATTTTCTTTTCAAGAAGCTGCTCATTTGTTAGAACTGCCGATATCGGACCACTATAACATATAGCTGCCATGCAAACTGAACGATCGGAAAAAAGTTCTTGTATGAACTTTTGCTTTTGACAAGATATATTAACGAAATTTGGTATAAAGTATTTGCTAAAGCAACAATGTAATATTCACAAAAATGGTTTAGATCGGTTAACTATAGCATATAGCTGCCATACAAACTGAACGATCGGAAAAAAGTTCTTGTATGGAAAACTTTTGCATTTGACAAGATATATTCAAGAAATTTGGTATAGATTATTTGCTAAAGCAACAATGTAATATCTGGAGAAATGGTTTAGATCGGTTAACTATAGCATATAGCTGCCATACAAACTGAACGATCGGAAAAAAGTTCTTGTATGGAAAACTTTTGCATTTGGCAAGATATATTCACAAAATTTGGTATATGTACATTATTTTCTAAGACAACAACGTAATCTCCGAAGAAATTGTTCAGATCCGTTTACTATAGCATATAGCTGCCATAAAACCCGAACGATCGGAATCAAGGGCTTGTATGGAAAACTTTCGCATTTGACGTGGTATATTCACGAAAGTTGACATGGATTACTGCTTAAGGTAATAATACTATCTCCGAAAAAATTGTTCAGATCAATTCAATCAGATAAACTGAACACATAGTTACTAAAAGAAATGCACTTGTGAAGGGTATATTAGATTCGGTGCAGCCGAAGTTAACGTTTTTTTTTCTTGTTTTTCTTTTAGTTTTGAGGACACTTTGCCCTATCGTGATTTTCTCTACACTTTTCACAGTAAAATAAACGTTCGTACCTTAAATTGCCGTTTTTATTTCCCATTAAATATTTTTAAAAATCATCTTATATCTCTTAATATATAAAAATTACGTGTCGCGTATTTTCCGGGATTAACTCTTAAAAAATTGCTTTATTTTCAAAATTCACGAAAATAAATTTTCAGTAAAATATCAAATGAATATTTCATTATTTTTTAAATGACAAATATTTGTATGTATCATTTTCGCAATTAAGTCTCAAGTACAATAATTTGGAATCTTACTAATATTCATATATACTATATTTATATTTCTAATTTTAATTAGTAAATATTTTTATATATTGCTTAACTTACGGTTACACGCTTTCCACTGAAATTGGAAATTGAAATTGCTTTTTCCGTACGCCATTCGGTTGTCTTCTTTCACCTTTGCAGTCTAATCTTTTCGCACTGGTTTCTGTTAAATTTCGAGAATTAAGTCGGATAAACAAATTCGGGTAGAGGTCACTAAAATTCGTTGTAAGGCGTTATATTATCACTTGTATTGAGTTTTTGTTTAGTTCAATTGCCACTGATATAATAAGTTTAATGTTCATATCTCTTATATTACTAAAGCTACCATAACCAAATTTGCTCGCACAAATATTATAATTTTATCACCGAGATGGTATGAGAGGGCTATATAGAAGCCAGTGTGCATCGTCCAATTTTTGGTGAAATAACATACGTATCTCGGGACTTAACGGGATCAAATTTTGCACTAATAATTCATACAAAAAATTAAAGCTTACGACCGAAAATATCGATCAATCTGTGAGATATGCAATTGAAATTCAGACAAAATCCTTTCTTAACAATAGTAATTCTGTGTATCAAAAATGAGTTGAATCGGGTTAATACTTCCTTGAGTTCCCATATACCTAACACAAAGATTTTCAAAGCATTAGGTGGCTTTATGCTGGATATATAAAACATGTTTTACTCATAACGGTGTATCATTGTGCTTAAAAGAGATAAAATTGGGCGAAAACTTGACCTTGCCCCCATGTAACTATTACAAGGATTTTCGAACATCCACTTGACTTTGTATGATATGATTGATGATTGTATGTAAGGTACTCGTACCTTAATGAAACCCAAAAACATTTTTCGAGTATGTGGCATGTTAATAGGATGTCGTATTGGGAAAAATAAAAAAAAATCGAGTCGATACTATCCCAACTTACCTTAGCCGAATATTTTGGTCAGTGTGTAAGTACCTTAAGATATTTCCCTGGTATTGATTTGTCCAAGTTGCAAGAGTATAAAATGTTCGGTTGGACCCGAACTTAGCCCCTCCTTACTTGTTTTATTTATTCCCCGTAATCACTTACATATCTAGTGGGGACTTTTATAGTAAACTGGTTCAATTGACAAACTTGCTCCACAAAACGTCTAATTACGCCCATCTACAATACAAATCTTCTTATGGTTTTATGGAACTGTAATATGTTTCATTAATATATCTCATTTTTTAATTTATCGCTAAAACGAGCAATCGGACGGACATCCAGTGACTCGGAATTTAATTTACAATTCTGATCATTTATAAACATATGTACTATACGCATATATATATCGATGGGGTCAGGTATCAACAACCGTTCGGTGAACAAAGTTGTTATGCTGTCTATTTCAATATGTTGGCAGAGTAAATTGAAATTTGAGGAATGTACTGCGACCCGTGGTGTATCGTGTTGCGAGAGTATCAAAAAAAGAAATGTGTATGACATTTAGTCGACTTTCAGCGAACCATATGCTCACCACATCCTTAGCCTTCTACCGCGATGGAAAATGCATAATTTTAGATTAGTACATTTGCCTAATGTCATATCACAACAAATGATATGGGATCGTCTTTCATAAAATAAAATTGAGTGTTTAGTTCCTTTTGAATATAGCCCTTTCATACTTGCTGATACGTATTCACATTCGCAGGCACTTACTTTAATTTCGAAGATACACTCGAATTTCTATTAAGTCAAAAATCGCATTGTGAGGAACGTAAATAAAAAAATTCAAACAATTACAAAAAAAAAAAATATTTGTATAACTTTTTAATAAACAAAATGTTCCTACGCGTTTGTCAAATGATAAAAATTGAATGACATCTTCACCGATGAATAGTCGCGTAAAGTGATTGGTTTAATAATTATTACGAATAATTATCAGCAATTAACGGAATAAGTTTAAACCAACATCAATATAAATATACTCATATCACAGTCGTCAACATGGTAAGGTTTTTGTTTTTGATGTCGCTTAAAAATGCAATCACTATTTAAGCTGTCTCTTTTTTTACAAGTCAGGTGACTGCCCACACAGCGACCAATTTCAGCATCCATTTAAATTATGGGATAAAACATATATGCTTTCTACTTATGACAATTATTTAAGCATCGTCAATGAATTAAAGAACGAATTAACGTTCATCTCGAGACAACTGGCTATGGTACAAAAAGAGTTTTGTGAATCATCCGAACATGATGAGGATCGCTGCACAAAGCTTGAATCTTCACTCAAAACATTGGAATCCCAAAACGACTTACTGCAGCATGCATTGGAACAAGTTGCACACGACAATCATAAACACTGTTATGAACTTATCCAGAGTGTCCGAAAAATATTTTTGCTAACGATTTATATGTAATAATATATAAATAGAATAAATTCTTTCACTTGCAGAACGAAAATCTTCGATGTCAGGTACAGCAACTGCAGGGTACCATCTTGGAAAAAGAGCAATGTATAGGAAAGCTAAATAGTATGCTGGACCAACTGCGATGCGAACAACAATGTTCTAACGACTGTTGTCTCAAAGCTAAAGACAAGGAAATACGAGAGTTGTGTCAGAAGTTGGAACAGGCGAATAAGAAAGTTGAATCACTTGTATGTGAACTAGAACAAAGCCAAAAGCAGGAGAGGTTTTTGCTTTGCGAAACTCGTAAACTGAACGAAGAATTGAATGACAGTAAACGAAAACACGGTGAGAATTCCAAACATATACACATTAACATTTACATATGTACCTGCTGTAGTATGAATTTATAAAAGGAAATAGTATATAATTCCAAGATTTTAGGGTTAAAATGGGTATGGTTTGATGCTAAAGCAGAGGATCATTCAGTTTGCAACCGTTTTGTTATTGTGTCAATAAATATAATTCAACAATAAGTAATATATTGGATTAAAGCTATTTTAGCTATAAATAGTTACATGTGAACAAACGAATTAGAGATGTGTTAGAGTATATAAAAATTAACAATATAAATGTGAAATACATTTGAAATTGAAAAAATATGTGCTTCAGATAGTTGACATTTTCAGCTTTAAATGCAAAAAATTATAGGTTTCCGACGGTTATAATTATATATGTATATTCTTAATCTTCTCTATGCAACCATACCCATTTTAACCGTGAAATCTTGGGATGGTATACTATAGTGTGTGTAATGTGCCTGTGCCCCGCAGTGAAAGATCACACCAAAAATTTGAAAACATTTAAAACAACCCATGCAACATTTCTTATATGAATGAAGCAGCTTTATTCTTCAAATGGTCGTCTCTCTGTCCAAACCATAACTCCCATACAATTGAGAAACTTGCAAAGATTCAAAGCGGAAAAAATTCTTTTAAAATTTCAATAATATACATATTTATCTGAGGCGTTGACTGTGTTTTCGATCGCAATATAAGGTGTATTCCAAAGTATTGCATTAGAATCGCTATCTTTATTGTTCAGTGAGAATTTCATGACATTTCATCGATTGGAAGTGAAGTTATTGCGTTTTAAGTGTCAGTATGTTTGTGTTATCGGTGCGAAAATGAGCTTTGAACAAAGAGCCAACATTAAGTTTGGTTTTAAAATTGGTAAAACTTTTTCATTTCAATTAGCGATGGTTGCCTATCCCGTAGCAGAATGCACGAGTGGTTTCAACGTTTTCAAAGTGGTCTTGAGGACATAAGTGACGATCAACATGTGGCCCAATCAAAATCCGTGATCATCGGAAATTCCATCGAAACTGTGCGTGAATTCATCAAAAATCAGCCGAAATCATCATTGAAATTCATGGAAATGAAATTGAACATCCCCAAAACATTGACTTATCGTTTGACTGACGACCAAAAGTTGCTCAGAATCCAACATTCGAAGGACGATTATGACATGTTTTTAGACTGTACAAAAAGCAGTATTAAGGCAGAAGGAGACTATTTTGAATAAAATAAATTGATTTTGCCGAAAAAACCATTCATTCTGTTTTTTTTTTATTTTAAAGTCCTGTTTACTTTGAAATGCACCTTGCAGGAACTTGCGTCCACTAATTCGTATTGTATTTGTCTGACCACAAAATTTGTGGTCGTAAAGTGGCACACTTCAAGGGAACTATTCGTACAAATCTTTATCCGTATGCAATCATTGGTTCTTATATTATATTATACTATAAGTAAAAGAATCAGATGGAATTTAAAATTGTGTTATATGGAAGTAGGTGCGGTTTTAGTCTGATTTCGCCCACTTTTGGACCGTAATGTAGAAACGGATGCTTTATCTACCGAATTTGGCTTAAATCAGTTTAGTAGGTCTGGATTTTCATCTAAATGTGGGCGGTACTACGCTCATTGTCCAAATTTAACACCAGCTTCTGTAAAGTCTTTACGTAACATCTCAACTGTAAAATTGTATGTCTCTGGCATATTTAGCTACAGACCTACATATGTCCCTTTTAAGAAACCCGTTATATGATGGGGACTGGGTTATACTCCGAATTCACCCATTTTCTCAGGGTGGTTAGGGATATGGAAAATATTTGTCCTGGCCGAATTTAGTTGCTAGAATTTCAATAGCTTAGGAGATATGCAAATTAAATTTATTAAAGGGGCCACTCTTTAAACAAATTTCAAACAAAGATGCCCCTCCCTCATAAAACTCGTTATACTATATAACAACCATGTATCTTATTAAGGAGCTTATTTGTGGTTCTTAATAAGTTTTCGATTAATGGCGTTTTGTGGGCGTGGCAATGACATGTTGCAAAATTATAAAAATATGTCGAGTTAACGCTGTTTAAATTTAATGAAACAATTTTTTATTAAAGAAAACCCGTGTAACCTTAAACAAAAAACGGTACTTTTTTATACCCGAGACAGACATGTAGTAACAATACTATATATGGTACAAATACCATATTTGTGTCACCAAATACTAGCAAAATACCATATGAGCAATGTAGTATTTTGCTGCTAACAATACTACTGTTTCATTATGGTATTTGTATAAACACAGCTAAAAACAGGTAACAAACTTTGCTAAAAGCTTTTACACAAAAGCTCTTCGAAATATTTTGTCAAACTGACTTAAAAAATTAATTATTGAAATGGAAAACAAAATATTTTTCACACTTTAACTAAATAGTTTTTTTGCGATAAAAATAGATTAACTTTACAGTATTTGAAATAATTGTACATATTTATTGTTTACATTTTTTTGAAATATTTAATGCCTATGAAACAAAGATAGTATTTGAGTTTACTACATTGCCGTGTGAGTCAGCAACGTAGTAAACAGAATACCATGATACCTTTACTATAGTATTGTTACTACATGTCTGTCTCAGGTATTATTAATTTTTTTTTCCTATAAAAAATAATTTATTTTATTCAAACTTCTAACTATGCCAAAGATATAAATAAAAAGATTTTGTGATTTGTAAAGTTTTCATGGTAAAAAAATTACTTTCTTTGCGAATTTATTTCTTAAATATGGATTGAGTAATTTTATTCGAACCTTTTTTACATTATTTAACACACTTTTGACAATATGAATTTTCGACGCGTTTTTCTCAAAACTACTTTTTCAAAGTCCGTGTTCACTGTCATTTCAAAACTACTTGACCGCATTATTTCAAACTTTGTACACATTTTTTAAAACATCTCCCTCCATCGTTTAGTAATTTTTTTTACATTAAAAGTGTTTTCCAGCCACAAAATGGCTGAATTTTTTAGTTGAAAATAACAGTTTTTACTTTAAATGGCAGCCGAAATTTAAAAAAAAAAAAAAAAAAAATATCGGAGAAGGATGAGGTGACCGGCTTATGCTTCAGGCAAAAGGTCCGAATAAAATTACTCAATCTATATTAAAGAAATAAACTCGCAAAAAAAGTATTTGGTTTTACCTCGATTCTTTTACATATGACTCAAGCAGCTCACGACTTCCGGTCTCTGACCAAGTATCCTCTGGGTAGCCTAAGAACATCCGTTTGAAGGCGAGCTAAAGTGAGAAGGCGAAATATCCCTACTTAGGGTTGTGCGCTGGGTTTGGGACCCGCCACGTAAAAAAACACACCAATGAAAACCAACAATCAGCCTCGGATGAGAGACCCCCATTTTGATGACGACCATGGCAAACGAAATAAGGACTACGAATTGAGGGCATGCACCTGGAATGTCCGGTCCCTTAATTGGGAAGGTGCCGCTGCCCAGCTGGTTGATGTCCTCGTGAAAATAAAGGCTGACATCACCGCCGTCCAAGAAATGCGATGGACGGGACAAGGACAGAGACGAGTAGGTCCTTGTGACATTTACTACAGTGGCCATATAAAGGAGCGCAAGTTTGGTGTTGGATTCGTGGTGGGAGAGAGACTCCGTCGCCGAGTACTATCATTCACTCCGGAGAATGAACGTCTAGCCACAATCCGCATCAAAGCGAGGTTCTTCAACATATCGCTGATTTGCGCCCACGCCCCGACGGAAGAGAAGGACGATGTGACCAAAGATGCCTTTTATGAGTGCGTGGAGCGCACTTATGAGAGATGCCCCCGCCACGATGTCAAAATCGTGCTTGGCGACTTCAACGCCAGGGTGGGCAAAGAAGGTACCTTTGGCACTACGGTCGGTAAATTCAGCCTCCACGAGGAAACATCCCCAAATGGGTTGAGGCTGATCGACTTCGCCGGGGGCCGAAATATGGTTATCTGTAGTACTAGATTCCAGCATAAGAAGATACATCAAGCTACCTGGCTGTCTCCGGATCGAAAAACCACCAACCAAATCGATCATGTTGTGATAGGCGGAAGACACGTCTCCAGTGTTTTAGATGTGCGTGCGCTCCGAGGTCCTAACATCGACTCGGACCACTTTATTGTTGCAGCCAAAATTCGCACCCGCCTCTGTGCAGCAAAAAACGCACGCCAACAAACACAAGGAAGGTTCGACGTCGAGAAGCTGCAATCACAACAGACAGCCGAACGATTTTCTACTCGGCTTGCACTCCTGCTCTCTGAGAGCACTCGTCAACAACTCGGTATAAGGGAACTGTGGGACGGCATTTCAAACTCCTTACGTACAGCTGCAACCGAAACCATTGGTTTTCGGAAAGTGCAAAAAAACAGCTGGTACGACGAGGAGTGCCGTGTCGCAGCGGAGAGAAAACAGACTGCCTACCTCGCAACGTTACGATCGACCACAACACGTGCGGGATGGGATAGATACCGAGAGTTGAAGAGGGAAGCAAGACGCATTTGTAGACAGAAAAAGAAAGAGGCCGAAATGCGTGAGTACGAAGAGCTTGATAAGCTGGCCGACAGGGGTAATGCTCGAAAATTCTACGAAAAGATACGGCGGCTTACAGAAGGTTTCAAGACCGGAGCATACTCTTGTAGAACCCCCAAAGGTGATCTAGTCACTGATGCCCAAAGCATACTTAAATTATGGAGGGAATACTTCTCCAGCCTGCTGAGTGGCAGTGAACGTACAACGCCAGGAGAAGGCGAACCCGATTCCCCAATCGATGACGATGGAGCAGACGTTCCATTGCCCGACCACGAAGAGGTTCGAATAGCAATTGCCCGCCTGAAGAACAAAAAAGCGGCAGGGGCCGACGGATTGCCGGCCGAGCTATTCAAACACGGCGGCGAAGAAATGGTAAGGAGCATGCATCAGCTTCTTTGTAAAATATGGTCAGACGAAAGCATGCCCAACGATTGGAATTTGAGTGTGCTATGCCCAATCCATAAAAAAGGAGACCCCACAATCTGCGCCAACTACCGTGGGATTAGCCTCCTCAACATCGCATATAAGGTTCTGTCGAGCGTATTGTGTGAAAGATTAAAGCCCACCGTCAACAAACTGATTGGACCTTATCAGTGTGGCATTAGACCTGGTAAATCAACCACCGACCAGATATTTACCATGCGCCAAATCTTGGAAAAGACCCGTGAAAAGAGAATCGACACACACCACCTCTTCGTCGATTCCAAAGCTGCTTTCGACAGCACGAAAACGAGCTGCCTCTATGCCGCGATGTCTGAATTTGGTATACCCGCAAAACTAATACGGCTGTGTAAACTGACGCTGAGCAACACTCAAAGCTCCGTCAGGATCGGGAAGGACCTCTCCGAGCCGTTCGATACCAAACGAGGTTTCAGACAAAGCGACTCCCTATCGTGCGACTTCTTCAATCTGCTGCTGGAGAAAATTATTCGAGCTGCAGAACTTAATCGAGCAGATACAATCTTTCATAAGAGTGTACAGCTGCTGGCGTATGCCGATGATATTGATATCATCGGTCTCAACACCCGCGGCGTTAGTTCTGCTTTCTCCAGACTTAACAAAGAAGCAACGCAAATGGGTCTGGCAGTGAACGAGGGCAAGACGAAATATCTCCTGTCATCAAACAAACAGTCGTCGCACTCGCGACTTGGCTCCTACGTCACTGTTGACAGTCATAACTTTGAAGTTGTAGATAATTTCGTCTAATTTGGAACCAGCGTAAACACCACCAACAATGTCAGCCTGGAAATCCAACGCAAGATTACTCTTGCCAACAGGTGCTACTTTGGGCTGAGTAGGCAATTGAAAAGTAAAGTCCTCTCTCGGCGAACAAAAGCCAAACTCTATAAGTCGCTCATAATTCCCGTCCTGCTATACGGTGCAGAAGCTTGGACGATGACAACAACCGATGAGTCGACCTTAAGAGTTTTCGAGAGGAAAGTTCTGCGAAAGATTTATGGTCCTTTGCGCGTTGGCCACGGCGAATGTCGCATTCGATGGAACGATGAGATGTACGAGATATACGACGACATTGACATAGTTCAGCGAATTAAAAGACAGCGGCTACGCTGGCTAGGTCATGTTGTCCGGATGGATGAAAACACTCCAGCTCTGAAAGTATTCGACGCAGTACCCGCCGCGGGAAGCAGAGGAAGAGGAAGACCTCCACTCCGTTGGAAGGACCAAGTGGAGAAGGACCTGGCTTCCCTTGGAATATCCAATTGACGCCAAGTAGCGAAGAGAAGAAACGACTGGCGCGCTGTTGTTGACTCGGCTATAATCGCGTAAGCGGTGCCTACGCCAGTAAAGAAGAAGAAGAAGATAGCATATAATTTCTGACACTTATATAATTATGAAAATGAATAACTCATGAAGCTTAGTATCCAGTTCTCAAGAAATGTAAAAACTTCATATAAAAAAACGCTTAAGAAACGGTCAAGTAATTTTCCTACGATAAATTTACTTGTTGTAGTATGCAGCTCTAAAGAAATCTAGTACTAATTTTTAATACATTTTTTCAATAAAATGCGAATATAGCAAACCTGGTTTTGCGAAGAAACATGAAATCAACAATTGTTTCTTGATAGAAATTCAAAGTAAATCATTAAAATCATCATAAATTAGTTAAAATCATTATTATGAAGTATATTTCATTTTGAAATGTTGTATACAACTTAACAATTACCAACAACATTCCTTAAATAGCATTGAAAATATTTAAGTTATTACATACATAATACGCACAAAGTTTGTTTTCTTTGTTTATTCTCTCTTGCTCTTCTAATGTGGATCATTCACAATGCGTAACCAGCTGTCAAAATTACTTGAGAAATAATGTATTTTTTTCTTGAGCAATTACTTGAGAGCTGGATGCCAACCTTGAGGTGTAAAATTTTTTGTAATTAAGCTTTACCGTTATTAAGGTAATATAAGTTATGTACATACATATTGTTGAAATGCAGTCCTGCATATAACAACGTACATATACATACATGCAACTCTGATGTATTTGAAATGAAATCGTATTGTAACTGAATTTTATGTACCTACACATTTTTCTCACTCTTGTTCTGAACACTGAAGAATAAAAACACACTTTTAATAAAGAAAAGTTTAACAAAATTTAACAGGTTATGGGCCCAGGTCCAAATTCCTGCGGTTCAAGTGATAAAGTGAATATAAAATATTAGTTCGATTGATAGTTAGCAGAGATGTATATATCGTTGAGTCAATGGGGCGAAACCAACAAACGAATATGCAAACGGCGGTAGGTGCACATATACAGGAAAGCGGCAATATCGATGTTGCAAATTTAAATACTAATTCAGGCGAAAGCGAAGTACTACAATCAGCACTAGTTAACAGCGATGATGAGTTCCAATCCGCTGAAGAAGAAGAAGTTCCAGTACTACAAAAGCAGAGAGGACCTGGTAGACCGAAAATTGTTCGAAGTGGAGGGCCAGGCAGACCAACGAAACAGTACAGCTATTTAAATATGATGAAATAGAAGTACCAGAAACGGTAGAACAAGCGTTGACAAGCCAATACGCTAATGAGTGGCTCGAAGCTATGGGAAATGAATACCAATTGTTATTAGACAACGATGCATTGCAACTTGCGGAATTGCCAAAAGCAGTGCGCAGTAAGACGGTTTTTGCTTTAAAGAAAGACAAAAACGGTAAAATAGAACGTTTCAAAGCAAGATTAGTTGTTCGCAAACTTACGGTGAAAATTATAAAGATACATTTTCACCGGTGGTGCGGTATAACACAATAAGAATGATTTTTGCGATTGCAGCGGAGTATGGTTTATATCTTCACCAAATAGACGTTTCAACAGCATATTTAAACAGCGAGTTGTGTGATGAAATTTATATTAGCCAACAGGTTTGTGGATAAACGTTATCCAAATCATTATCTGAAGTTGAAAAAGACATTGTATGGACTAAAGCAGTCTGGGCGACAATGGAACATCAAATAGGACGGCATATTAAGAGGTATTGGATTCCAACCATGTAAAGGCGAACCCTGTGTATATGTATGTAAAGCACTATGATGGTCACATCAATATTATAGCAGTATATGTAGATGATCTGCTTATAGCGTGCTCCGATTACAAACAAATGCAAAAAATAAAGAATGGCATTTCGAAAGAAGTTAAGATAGTTCAGAAAGGACCAGTACAATATTTTTGAGCATGGAAATCGATCGTGATGATGAAACTGGGTCTATATGCGTTGGTCAAAAATCATATATACGAAAGATGTTAAGCGAATATAATATGGAAAACAGTCGACCAATCGCAACTCCACCTGATCCGGGACAACAAGTAAATTGTAATGAGAGTAATTGTAAGAAGGCGAACCAGATGCAGTACCAATCATTAATAGGTTCATTGATGTACCTAGCAGTATGTACGCGGCACAGATATTTTGCACTCAGTGAGTAAACTTGTGCAACGAAACAACGATCCACATTCAGAGCATATGGCTGCAGCTATGAGGATATTGCGTTACCTGTGTAATAATCAAGACAAGCGATTGCGGTATTATATGTAGCACTAGCAAAGAAATCGAATGCTTTGTCGATGCAGATTGGGGCGGCGATAACAGCGAGCGTAATTCATATACGGGGTATGCATTCATACTTGCTGGAGGTGTTTTTTCATATGAATCAAAGAAACAATCAACAGTAGCTTTCAGCAGCACCGAGGCCGAATACTTGGCACTTACGTCGACCGTGAAAGAAGCAGTATTTTTACGAACACTTTTGGGAGAAATGAGAATCGAATGTCCTAAGACGATCATGGTAAATGGAGATAGCCTCAGTGCCATGAATCTTGTAAAGAATCCGGTATATCACGCAAGAACCAAACACATCGACATAAAATATCATTATATAAGGGATATTTGTCGAGAAGACATCGATCTCAAATATTGTTGCAGCAGTGACATGATTGCTGATATTTTGATGAAAAACTTATCAAAGCCTTGCCACGAGAAGTTAACAAAGATGCAAGGTTTAAATTAAATTAAATGAATTGTATTGCTTTTTAATATGCATGAGTATGAACGTTAAGGAGGCGTGTTGAAATGCAGTCCTGCATATAACGACGTACATATGCATGCAAGTCTGATGTATTTGAAATGAAATCGTATTGTAACTGAATTTTATGTACCTACACATTTTTCTCACTCTTGTTCTGACCACTGAAGAATAAACACATACTTGCAATAAAGAAAAGTTTAACAAAATTTAACACATATATTACATTTTAACCTTGTCTAGTTATTAATATTAACGACCATATTTTGCAGATAACTTAAGTACGCAGATGCACCGATTAAATAAACTATTGAAGTCACAAAATGATTGTCGGACAGATATTTGTAAAAAATACGAAGAACTGGAACGGAACTATGAGGATCAGGCGAAACAGTTACGAGCCGCCTGTGCGCAAATGAACTGCCTACAAGAACGTTTAGCACTGATGGATAAACGACAAGAGGAGCATAACATGGAGGTAAAGCTACACTGGCGACTTAAACTAAGATACAAGAAACATTTTACGTATTAGTCTGTATCCACTAAGACTTCACCAACTCGTTTCTACTCTTTTATTTTATTTTAAATTCTGCAAAAATAACTTTTATCCAATATTTAACTTTCGTTCAATTATTTCTATTCACACAATAACATTCTAACAAATAATCAGTATTACCTTATCTATACATTTTACAAAGGGACCAAAAAAGATAAAGAGAACAAATGATACCTCAATGGCAGGAAATGAATAACACATTATCAGTTTTTCACGTAGAATTCCTTTCTTCATTAGCGGCCTTCGGCCGCGCTTCAAAAAAGTAACTCTGGTCAGTCCAACACCAAGACGTCTACAGTTCTTTCGCATAGAACTCCTTTTTGCGTTGGCGAACTTCGGCAGCGCTTTAAAAAAATAATCCCTGTTTATCGGATGACCAAAAGGAAATTCTGATAGATTTTGCGTTATTCATCACACGATATTGAATTTTGTATTGACGGTATAATCATCATTTTTTATTTATTTTCATTCGTTTACAAAATATAGCGCTATTTTTTTTTGCTAACAACCATTTTATTATTGTATGAATAAATATATTTCAACGAAAGTTAAATATTGAATTAAACTTCGTTTTGCACTAAACAAATGTGTAAAATTATTGAAGTGTTAGTGGATATAAAAGATAACAAAATATAGGTTTAAATTCATTATACATTAAAGAAACAGGCACATTAAGTAAGTTAGCTGCACCTTTATATACATGTATATACTTATATTTTCTTAATCTGGAGAACCGCCCAATTAAAATAGATATAAATTGAGAAGAGATACATTCCAGTTGATAGTCCGTCTGTCTGCTCGTGTCGTGAAAATTGAGATACATATCTTGATGACCACAATGTGAAGGACAGTTTTGCACATGGGAACAATTCAATCATTGCCAAACGCATAAAAACATAAGCCATTAACTTAAATAACTACACCGTCATATAACGGCTATATTGCAAACTGGTAAAAGAAATCATTCAATTTCGCATAACTTGATACAGCTCTTAGTATCCGGTGTCAAAATTGAAAGAGGGCAATGGCACTGCCCAATAGGGTGGGTCGATTCCGGACTTTTTTCGATTCGGGATTTCTAATAGTGCGGAAAAGTTGCCTTAGTACTTCCTGATTCCAATGCAACTTTTTGTTTTGAGATCGGATTGCATCTTCAACCCCAACTCCGGCCTTGAAATTTCGGAAATTCGCCTAAAATCGTGAAATTGTCTACCTAGCGCCTGAAATACGCATCTCATGGCAAAATGTATAAAACAAAAGTTATTTGTCACGTCATTCGCTACCGAAATGGTATGTGATCATGGCCGTAGGACGAACCGTTCCCGAGATACGAGCGAAAATGCGGTGCGCCGCAGCGTAAGGTGAAAATCGGCTTGCGTCCACACTTCTTGACGTTGATTTCGCCGAGTGATATCACTCACATTCATTCACCTACGCCAAAGGACACGTTCGGATAGGTCTCCACATAAATATTTTTTCATCGAGTTCCTTCTCTCTTGTCGTTGATTTCGCCGAGTGCTATCACTTATATTCTCTCAACAGAACACTGAACTCAAAATGTCTGTATCTAAATTTAAATTTAGACAGAAATGTCCTGTGCTTGGCATATATCCGTTCAATCTCTCTGAGTCCCAGTTACCTACTTACCAGGATGTTCTTTTGTGTTATCAGTTTGAAAGATTTCGTATAGGGCGACTCCGAGGCGACAACTATGAACCTAGGAGTAAAGAGGTTACAGAAATAGTTGCAAAAAAGGTTGAAAATACTTTCAAAAAGTCATCTATTCCGATAGTTTCATACATCAGAGTTGTACAAATGCTCACCACATACCATAAGAAATTTCTGACTCTTAAACAAATGTTTTTAAGGGACCCAATAGGTTTGAGCTCTAAATGAGACGACTTTGTCTCTTCTGCCGGAAAATTATTTGACATCACTGCTTGTAAATGCGTTTATTTTTCTTCTTGCACTTGTCCAAAGGAAAAAAAAGTTCCTATCAATGAACAACCATTTCTCTTGGACCAGAGAACCAGAAGAATTGGTCGTATTGGAAGTGTTGATCTACCTGAAACAAAAAAGATTACAATGAAAAATGAACGTAAAGAAAAGCTTTCAAAACGTCATTCAACATCAACACTTACCAGAAAAATATCAGCTAGAACACGTGACCATTCAGATCAGCCAGACTCTCATACAGACGACAACAATGTAGGTGCGTCGCATATGGATTCTTCCAAAAACGATGCTGATGATGAATTTTCTCTTCCATCCTCTAAAACCAAACAAAACACACTAGTATTAGAACACACTGCTTTAGCTGCCCAAAGATTTGGAGTAAGTGATAGAGCAGCGGCCTTGATTGTTTCATCTGCTTTTCTGGATGCCAGATTTGATAACAGAGGATCAGGCTAGCTTTGTCACTGACAAATGCAAGATTAGTCGGGCAAAAAAAAGTGTTGGAGTTAAGCTCCAAAACACCGAAAGTATTGACTCTGTATATGGGCTGTATTTTGACAGCCGCAAAGACAATACACTTACACAAGTCAGCGAAGGTGAAAAGTACTACCGCGACACTGTCAAAGAGGAACATGTTTCTCTTATAGCGGAACCTGGTTGTCATTACTTCGGCCACGTCACCTCTCCCTCCGGATCAGCTGAGGATGAGACGCAAGCTATATGGCAACATTTACAAGACAATTCAGTTGATGTGGAACATCTAGAAGTTGTCGGTGCTCATGACATCAACACGAACACAGGTTGGAAAAGTGGAATCATTCGGAAACTAGAAGAAAGAATAGGTAGGCCATTACAGTGGGTTGTTTGTCTTCTACATTTCAACGAACTTCCATTTCGTGCTCTTTTCGAACACATAGATGGTGTCTCAAAGAGTCAAATACATTCTCTGGCGACATAGGTAAACTGCTCCCTGATTGTGAGAAGTTGCCTGTTGTCAAATTTGAAAGTTTTCCATCCTGCCAATTTCCCTCTGAGGTTATTAATCCGACCCAACTTAGCACAGACCAAGCTTATCTCTATAAAATATCAGAAGCTGTTATTTCCGGTCAATGTTCCTCAGATTTAGCGTCGATGCATCCAGGTAACATGTGCAAATCTCGCTGGCTCACCTGTGCAAATAGAATTCTGAGATTATACATTTTTACTGACAAACCAACAAAAGAAATAAAGATTTTGGTCAAGTACATACTTACAGTTTACTCTCCATCTCTATGCTGCAATTCAAAGGTGGAGATACTTACCTGCTAAACTTCGCAAGGTTGTCGATTCATCCATTCAACTGAATGTTTTCTTTGCTCTTCCAGAAAACATTCTCCTTAGTATGGAGACTGACGAACGGATAGAAGTCAGAAAGTTGGCCCTTGACCGTCTTCTGGCAGCCAGAGAAGCAGAGTCTGACACTGTAAATGGAAGGGTTAGATATAATAAAGTGCCAAAGCTGAATTTCAAAGCTAATAATTATTACGATATGATTAACTGGAAGACTATTACCTTGACTGTTCCACCAGTTCTTTGTTCAGTTTCTAACGAAGAACTCATAAAAGGGCTGTCGGGAGACACTGCAGAGGTATGGAAATTTAGTGAATTCCCCTCTCACACCGTGGCAGTCGAGAGAACCGTCAAACTGGTGACAGAGGCATCTTCTAAAGTTATTGGCCTCCAATCTCGTGATCGTTTTATACGCTGTACACTGAAATTAAGGCAACAAGTGCCAAAGTTTATTACAAAATCTGATTTTATCAATAAATTTGACACAGATTCAGACTAAAACAAGCCTGACATATGGTTGGTTGGTTGGGTTGGGCTTGGTAGGAACCCGAAGAGCAGCCACCTCCACGCGGTGGGTTCTGGGTGACCAATACAGGTTAGCTGAGAGCTGCAGCAATTTTCACCTTGCGCTGTGGCGCGCCGCCTTTTCGCTCGTATCTCGGGAACGGTTCGTCCTACGGCCATGATCACGTCTACCATTTCGGTAGCAAATGACGTGACAAATAACTTTTGTTTTATACATTTTGCCATGAGATGCGTATTTCAGGCGCTGGGTAGACAATTTCACGATTTTAGGCAAATTTCCGAAATTTCAAGGCCGGAGTTGGGGTTATAGTCCTTTGTGCGTTGGCCACGGCGAATATCGCATTCGATGGAACGATGAGCTGTACGTGATATACGATGACATTGACATAGTTCAGCGAATTAAAAGACAGCGGCTACGCTGGCTAGGTCATGTTGTCCGGATGGATGAAAACGCTCCAGCTCTGAAAGTATTCGACGCAGTACCCGCCGCGGGAAGCAGAGGAAGAGGAAGACCTCCACTCCGTTGGAAGGACCAAGTGGAGAGGGACCTGGCTTCACTTGGAATATCCAATTGGCGCCACGTAGCGAAGAGAAGAAACGACTGGCGCGCTGTTGTTGACTCGGCTATAATCGCGGAAGCGGTGTCTACGCCAGTAAAGAAGAAGAAGAAGAAGAGTTGGGGTTGAAGATGCAATCCGATCTCAAAACAAAAAGTTGCATTGGAATCAGGAAGTACTAAGGCAACTTTTCCGCACTATTAGAAATTCCGAATCGAAAAAAGTCCGGAATCGACCCACCCAATGTCCAACAAGCAGGTGAAATCCTATTTCTCAGAAACTTTACCAATTTCGCCCAAATTTGGTACACCAAATAATCAAGACATTTAAATTTCACAGCAAAATCGATCTACAATTACGTCTAATTTCACCTTCTTCTTAATTGACGTAGGCAACGTTTACACGATTATAGCCGAGTTAACAACAGCGCGAAAGTCGTTTCTTCTTTTCACTATGTGGAGCCAATTGGATATTCCAGGCGTAGCCAGATCCTTCTCCACTTGGTCCTTCCAACGGAGTGGAGGTTTTCCTCTGCTTCCCCCGACGGGTGCTGCATCGAATACTTTCAAAGTAAAGACTTTTAATTCGCTGAGCGATGTCAATGTCGTCATATATCTCATACAGCTCATTGTTCCATCGAATGCGATATTCGCCGTGGCAGACGCCCAAAAAACCGTAAATCTTTCGCAGAACTTTTCTCTCGAAAACTTGCAACGTCAACTCATCAGTTGTTGTCATCGTCCACGTCTCTGCACCATACAGCAGGACGGGACTATGAGTGACTAAAAAAAAGTTTGGCTTTTGTTCGTCGTGAGAAGACTTTACTTCTAAGTTGCCTACTTAGTCCGAAGTAGCACCTGTTGGCAAGAGGTATCCTCCGTTGGATTTCCAGGCTGACATTGTTGGTGATGTTTACACTGGTTCCAGGATAGACGAAATTATCTCAAACTTCAAAGTTATGACTGTGAACAGTGACGTGAGAGCCAAGTCACGAGTGCGACGACTGTTTTTTTGATGACAGGAGATATTTCGTCTTGCCCTCGTTCACTGCCAGACCCATTTGCTTTGCTTCCTTGTCCAGTCTGGAGAAAGCAGAACTAACGCCGCGGGTGTTGAGACCGATGATATCAATATCATCGGCATACGCCAGCAGCTGTAACCTCTTATAACAGATTGTACCTGCTCGATTAAATTCTGCAGCTAGAATTATTTTCTCCAGCAGCAGGTCGAAAAAGTCGCATGATAGGGAGTTGCCTTGTCTGAAACCTCGTTTTGTATCGAACGGCTCGGAGAGGTCCTTCCCTATCCTGACGGAGCTTTTGGTGTTGCTCAACATCAGTTTAGAAGCTTTGAAATCGACGAAGAGGTGGTGTGTGTCGATTCTCCTTTCACAGGTATTTTTCAAAATTTGGCGCATGGTGAATATCTGGTCGGTTGTTGATTTTCCAAGTCTAAAGGCACACTGATAAGGGCCAATCAGTTTGTTGACGATGGGCTTTAGTCTTTCACACAATACGCTCGATAGAACCTTATACGCGATGTTAAGGAGGCTTATCTCACGGTAGTTGGCGCAAATTGTGAGGTCTCCCTTTTTGTGGATTGGGCAGAGCCCATTTAAATTCTAATCGTTGAACATGCTTTCGTCCGACCATGTTTTGCAAAGAAGCTGATGCATGCTCCTTATCAGATTTGCCACAAGCGCGGCAATAAAATCAGTCTCATTACTTAGTTGTCAAACCTCGTATATACATAAAAATACATTTTTCACGCAATGTAAATATGCAATATATCGGTAAACAATAAATTAAATGGAAAGAATCCACTAAATGTCAAATGCAGTGATAAACAATAGAAATGTAATATGAGATATAGTTCTAAAAATCATGATTCAATTATATAAGGTTATATCGACTCGGCTATAATCCCGTAAGCGGTGTCTACGTCAGTAAAGAAGAAGAAGAAGATATCGAGATCCAAAAACAGTAATTATCAAAAAAAAAATGGATCCATAATGTCTCAATGAGCTGTTTTGTATTGTGTTGTTTTTATGATTCAAAAATAACCCTACAAGACGGGTGTTTGTTGGCAAACGTATAAGCGACTTATTATTGTTCACTTTTGCATACGTTACACTATTTATTACTTTAGTTAAAAGAGTGGGAAAAAAGTAACACATCTCCATCTATGTTCTGTGGTTTGCTCGCTCTAACCAATTGCAAATATGACATGCCGTGTTTGTTATCAAATCTCTTACCAGTCTGTTAAGAGTTAAAAATAATTTTGTTAGCGAATGTGTTATCTATAACATATAAACTTGTTAGCGAATAGGTTACACATGTGTTATACATAACAAAAGTACTTGTTATACAAGTTTCTGTTAGTGTTATTATTTTGGTTATCTCTTTGTTACCTTTAACAAACTTATACACATGTCAGAGAGTTAATTACCTACTTGTAAGCAGTAACAAGCATATTTGTTGCCTCGATTTCACGGATACCTTATTTACTTGTTACCCATTCGTTACTTCTAACAAATCCATAGGTTAGCTATTTGTTACCTTTACCTAGTCTTAAAAATCCTTTTTAAATAACTTTCAAAAATTTAATTAATATATAACTTTTCTTTAATTATTTTAACATCCTCATTTAGCTATATGTATATTAAAATTAATTAAGAGTTTAAATAATTCAAAAACTAAAATTTAGCCTTAAGTTTATGTTTGTTTTGTTTAAATCTATTGTGGATTTAGGCCACAAATCTCCGGACCTCACCACAGATTGTATTTTTGTCCTTGTCGGGGAATATATCTAAAGAAAAACGTTAATATTAAGACCTATCAAAAACTAACCTTACGCACTTAAGCTTAAATAGGGATTTCTTCTCTTTGTGCTCCTCTAATTTATAATAGTACATTACATCGTCTGAAAACAGACCACGCACTACGCTGTCAACACTACCTTTTGCGCCCTTTACCTTCAATATTAGCCGGATCTGTTATGAAGAAATGAAAGTAAATTATATTACAATCGCATTGTATTTAAAAGCGAAATACTTACCATAGCATCCGTGCTTTCTTCCATTTACTCTTCCGATGACATGGGCGGTTTCGAAATGACCTTCTCATAATGCTCGTCCTCCAAATCAACGGTGATGCTGCTGATTGAGGGGTGCGTCTTTGCCGCTATGACGCGGCATTCGCGGAATAGTTAACTTTTCACTTGCACCTCGGCCTTATCTGTCATCAAGAAGATGAAAATATAAAATCTAGCTTCTGCTTTATTTTTTAATATAATTTGTCTTTTAGGAAACTTCTATGGCACCACTTATCAGTTTTGCTACCCGTGCCTCAATGGCATCCAGCTTCTGGACTATATCTGAAATACATAAAAATATTTTTATAGAAAATACTAATATATTTACATAATAATAATACATTACACCTGAGTTGCCGCTAGACGATGGCGAAGGTACCACAATTTTTGATGGTTCTTCTGGAGGAACGCAAACAAGATTATAACATATTTTTTTAAACACTTTGTCTGTAAAAAAATATTATTAAAAAATGCAAAATATTTATGTTCAATACAATCTCTATGGGGGCTCGAGGTTGTGAGCATTCCACTTTGAAATCAACTTCTTCCACAAGGTCGCCATCGAAATTCATTCTAACAAAAGTCATAAAAAAGTTAATGAAAGAGTTGAACTAAAAGAAACTTATCATCCAAAGGTATGGAAAAATACTTACAGTATATTTAATATCTAACCTACTTAAAACTAATTCATTTTCTGAAACTTTACCTTTCCTTACAAAATAAGAGTTATGAAAACCTCAGCGAGTGGAGTATTCATTAGTTGATTTGAGGATTTTTCATTACATACCGTCCAACTATTGGCTTCTTAAGTGACCCATTATTATACGTACATATGTACATGTACGTACAGTGATAGAAGTTTTCTTAAACGATAGTTCTTCAAGAACATAATAAATAATATGGAATGTGCGAAATTTTGTTATTCGAGATGTTTTCTGTAGTGTGATTTAAATTTAAAACATGGTGAATTTTGGAAAAGTTTTGATTAAGTCTTTCTAAATTTTAAATTGTTTCTGTAAAAGGTAAGAAGATTTGCGTTGAAGGCATTGCTGGATATGATATACCAAAACGACAAAACTGATGTCCTCTTATTTCTGTAGTACAAGAACAACTGTGCTAGTGCTATTGATATCCCAAATAATTTTCTAAGTGGCTGACCGAACCATCTGTAAAAATGTTATAGTCAATCAAATGAATAACATCAGGGAATGTCTGAGGATCTTAAAAATTGATCCTATGTAGATGCGGAGGACCTCTCTGTTGAAATTTAACTCTATCGTAAAAGTTTTTAACAAAATGCTATCCTTAAGGATTATCGACAGCGATAGACAAATAGATTGCACAAGTAATGGAATCTGACCGAATTAGGCGAAACCTGTCTTGGGTTGTGTAACTGTTGGCTTCCTCTTCCGAAATATATTTAGAATCAACAATTTTGTAGAAAACACTCTCCTGTTAAATCGGCGAATTTCAAAACGTACAATTATACTATATGTTTCAGAGCATGTGTCTTGTTTTTCAGCTACACCTGGATTTAACTCCGGAAGTACAGCTGCTTTAGGAATACGCTTAACTGAAAGGTTAATGTCGGAAGTCTGTTCAGTACGAAGGGATTAAATTTAAACACTCGAATCGAAATCAATTTCGGGTTTAGGGAAGTATATGAACCAGGATAATGGTTATATATAGTATTACGGGCTGAGTTAATTCTTGAACCGATTTTACATATTTTCGGCACCACCATCCGTTTTTATCCATTTTTATACTCCTGCAACATGTTGCTACCCAGTAAAAGAGTTTTGTTCACCTAATGGTTACATATCATCTAAAACTTAACTATATACGTACATGAATGATGAGGATGGCGAAAAAAGTTCAAATCCGGGTGACTGTCTGTCTGGTTGTCCATTCATCTGTGCAAACTGTAACTTGAGTGAAAATTGAGATATTTTGATGAAACTTGATATATGGCTTTCTTAGTAAAAAATTACGAGTTCGTAGATGGACGTAATCGGACTATTGTCACGCCCAGAATTCGGCATTAACCGAAAACCTATAAAGTACCATTACTAAGCCCTAATTAACATATAGAACTTATTTGGCAATACCAAGGGGCACCTACAAACAAACAATTTAAAAAAATTGGCGTGGTCCTGCCTTACAATTAGTTTAATGTACATATCTCCTAAACTACTAAAGCTAGAACAACCATGAGAATTCGTACGGACAGTGTTAAATCGGAAGATAACCCCCATATAACGGTACTGTTCAAAACTACTAAAAGTGAAGTAAAACAGTAAGTAAGCTTTATACGAATCGGTGTAAAACTTGGACGATGGGCGTGGCACCATATCTCGGGACCAGACTCACCGATTTCAGCAAAATTTGATACAATGAATCAGTTAAACCCAGGGACCGAAAATTACAGTTATTTCAAACTTTTTGACTAAAACAATCATTACGAAGAAATATATCCGACCCATATATCGTCCAATCAATATAACAATAGCGTATAATTTTTTTGAGGTTTTGAGAAAATCGAGTTTAAAGTTTTTGTCAAATCAGATGTCTATTAAAACCTCAATATCGCGGTAAATAAAAATTCTTCATAGTGGATTTTTCGATGAGTACATTATACCGTTTCTTGTCTTTAAATTTACCAAGTTTTTTTATTCCACGCATCCTTTAAGACCATAATTATGTTATTCAAAGCGCAAGTCCTCCATATAGGCCATTTATTTTTTAAGGAATTCGTATGATGTATCTGATACACTATTTTATTTTGTATGGTATACGCTGTTTTATTCAATAATTTTACGGTATTTTTATTAAAATATTTGATCTAAAAAATATCAATTTGTAACATTATAAAACAGTAATTAATTCATAGTTTTGTTAATTCAGTGGCATTTATTCATTATATTCCAAATTGGGTTATTATAAACAAAAAATTGTGACAAATGAAGGTATACATTGCGTAAATCAAAAACAACTAGAAATTCATTCGTCTTCATTCTCTTTCTCTCCAACATCTGGCTCATCTAAACAATTTCGCTTGTTTCCACCTCGTAAGTTAAAAAAAAATTACTGCGAGCCACGAGGAATTACACTCTTTTTGCACAAATTTTGAAGCTCTTACAAATTGGCAGCTCTTTATTGTGTTTGCCAGTAAACGAAAAGTTGAACACCTCTTTTGTTTTTCGGGTTCCTCCAATATCAATTACTTTCAACTCTCCATCCCATTCCTCCTTGTATAGTAATTGTTTTCGTTGAATTTTGTTCACTTGGAGTAATTTAACATTAAGCCAATTTACCGAGTCATTTTTTATATTTTTCTTAAGGCTATGGCCTAAACTCGAAAACATGGCTTTGAGATCAATCACATCACTGTATTGAAGCCTCTCTACAGCATATGGGTTTTTCCGTCTTGCCAGTCTCCTTATAGTTGACCATTCTTCCGACGAATAAACGCATATACTTCTCTTCGCACGTTCTATTGCAGAGTGCTTATTGATATAAGTATCACCACAGTCTGCGATTTCTTCTAAAACTACATCTGCTGTCTTTATCACTGAATTATCTAATTCATCTGCCAAAGCCAGTGCATCATCATCCGAATCGGGGACATACTCGTTCGGTGATCCTGCAGAGAAATCTGTACCATTCTCATCATCTGTTTGAGGTACCTCTATGTCCGGCAATCCCACAGCGAAATCAAACTCATCAGTCTTTGGAGCAATTTCCACAACGACTGGTGGTTTCGTGTCACAGCCTGTTGATATTTACCTTACTTACTTCACTTACAGTATATAAAAGACGATACTCACTCAGGTGTTTAAAATCCATATTTTTAATGAACAAACTTTCTCTGCGAAATGAATTTGCAAGCTTGGCATTCATGTAGTCAAAACAACGTAAAAATCGCATAGGCTACTACTCTCGTAAATTTCTGATAAAACTTTCGAATTTGTATTGAAAATAAATCAGCTTATGTGGAGTATAGAAATGGTCGGAATAAAACTATTTCTCAAACAATAGTGTATATTATTATAAGCTATTTTATGAGTTAAAGTTTTGATAAATTGTATTTATTTCTACAGGCTAAAATGGAGTATAATGCGTATACACTATTATTCTTTTAACAACTTTGCAGCGGCAATTTCAAGCAAAATAGCGCATATGAGCTTATACACTTATTGAAGGAAATTTTTGAACATGAAATTATACACCATTTTTTCCAATGACATTTTGACCCACTTTGTGGAAGTAGAATTTGACGAAATTTTGACCAGACATAGAATCAATGATGGAGATTCTAAATATGCACTAAAAAAATAATGGCGTATGAGCACATACGCTATTGTTATATTGAGGGAACGATATAATGTAGTAATATAAAAGTTTTGTTCTTTTTTTTAGGACTACACAAACATGTCAACATTTTTTAAATTTTTTTTTTCTCACAAAATAATCGTTATATTTTTATTCTTCCTTTTCACTTACAAAATAGGAGGTATTTCATAACTTTTATTTATTGCTCACATTTTAATAGTTAAGCGGTGAATTTTAAATAACTCTTACGCAATAAGAGTTTAGGAACAAGCTTTTTGTTTTGCCTTTACGATTTGAAAGTAACAATGTGAGAGAGTTATTTCAGTGTTGCTAAGCATTTAATATATCCTAATTCCTTTTATATTCTTACACCTTGCTGCTTCAGAGTATACGTATAACAGTTTTATTCACCTGACTATGTTTATATCACCAAAAACTATAGCGTCATACTATATGTATATATGTACTAAATTATCAAGATTATGAGACGAGTTTGAATCGGGGAGACTAACTATTAGTCTGTCCGTCCGTTTGTCCATATAAACTTTAATTTGATTGAAAATTAAGATAAACAATCTTGTTTACATAAGAAGTTCGGTATTGTAGGTCGTAATCGAACCACTACCATGCCGAGATAGCATCATTAATCTAAAGCCTATAAATTGTCATAACTAAGCCGCAAATTAAGATACAAACTGCCCTTTTGTGCAATGAATCGCATTAACGAAAGACACCTATGGTTTGGAAATCTTTAAATGGTGGGCGTGGCCCGGTCCTCTAATAGTTTTAATGTATATATCTCACAAACCAATCAAGCAATATCATCCAATTTTGCGGAGATGAAATATTTTTGACACTGTGAAAATATTTGAAATCGAATTCTCAAATCCCGACAACTCATAACATAACTGTTTTTGTTAAAAACTTCTAAAATCGCGCTAAACCAATAAATAAATACGTCAGAGACAAATAATTTTAAAACCGGGATAAAACGGGTGCCTTTTATAGGAGCCGGTTTAAAAATTAGATGGTGACCGTGGTACCTCCTTCAGATGAAGCTACGTGTCTCCGCACTTACTTTACCACTTTCAACCAAAAGTAGGTAACATTATCTTGATACATATTTCCATGTCACTGTGCCCATATATCACAATATTGTTACAAAAGTAGTATTAAGTTGTATTTGTATTGCTATATGCATCCATTATTATGAACAATAGCTGTAGGTATATGGAATAGCATTTGTCTTATTGTAGACATCTGGCGCCGCGGCTGTTTGTTTGTCGAAGCAATAGCTACATCTGGCGCCGTATAGCAGTATGTTCTGGTGGTTTCTAGACGCAATATTCTAGAAGGACACATCGGCATCTAGCGAGAAGTGCGTGGCTATATAAGCCGTGGCAGCGCCAACGTAATCAATCAGTGCTAAGAGTAAACTGCTATAGTGTAGACGAGTTGTGAAATAAAGAGTTGTTGAATTAAATTAAACAGTGTTGATTTTATTTGTCAATCCAGAGATACGAACCTAACAAAGTAAACTAGCAAGCAGTAAATTCGTAACAATTGGTGTCAGAAGTGGGATTGTCAAATAATCCAAATTCAAGATGGTTAAATTCGGAGAATTGAGAATTCAGCAATTAAAAAAGGAACTGGAGGAGCGTAATTTGCCGATAAGCGGGCAAAAGGCGGATCTGCAGGCACGATTACGTGAAGCAATGGAAGCGGATGGAATTAATGTGGACGAGTTCGAATTTGTTGGGCCAGAAACTTCTACAAAGGTAGAAGAGAAAGTAGAAGAACAACGAACATCATCAAGTGTAGACATGAACACGTTGTTAGTGGCTATTAAGCAAATGGCAGAAAATGTAGTGCAAACAGAAAATCGTCTGGCCGAAAATGCAGTGCAGGCAGAAAATCGTCTGGCACAGCAAATAACGCAAATAGCTGAAAATACATCACAGTTAGAGTCTCGCCTTACACAACAAATAACTGAAAATAATACGCAGTTAGAAAAGCGTTTGGTACAACAGATTACAGAAAGTAATACACAAGTGCAACAGAAAGTTTCAAAATTGGAAGACGAATTAAGCACGTTAAAAAATGACGAAGAAAATTTGAAATCAGAAGTTCTTCATTTGAGTAATCGGATGCGAGAACTGCAACTGCATGGCCCTGCACCATCAACAAATAATCCAAGATTGAAGGCACCCACATTCGATGGAAGTATTCCATTTCAAATTTTCAAACTTCAGTTTGAAAAGACAGCAATGGCCAATAACTGGAATGAAGCGGACAAAGTGGCGTCCTTGTTTGTATCATTGAAAGGACCTGCGGCAGAAATCCTTCAGACTATTCCAGACTGTGAACGGGACAACTATGAGGCATTGATGAGTGCGATAGAAAGACGATATGGTAGTGAGCACCGGAAACAAATATACCAGATCGAACTGCAAAATAGGGGTCAGAAGATGAACGAGTCATTGCAAGAGTTCGCAACTGAAATAGAACGACTGGCTCATTTGGCAAATGCAGATGCACCTGTGGATTACATTGAGAGGGTAAAAATTCAATGTTTCATAAATGGAATTCGTGATGTGGACACCAAACGCGCCACATATGCAATGCCAAAAAGAACGTTTGCTGAAACGGTTTCGCACGCCCTCACACAGGAAACAGCTTCCCTACTAAGTAAACCAGCACCCAAAGTACAAAGGGTTGAAATGGAACAACCGGCACTGATGGAAGAAATATTGAAGACTCTGAAGACAATTGCTGCACAGCGAGTAAATACAACAGGCAGGTGTTTCAACTGTAGAAAAGCGGGTCACTTTGCCCGAAATTGCAAGATAAAAGTAAACCCATCAAAATGGAAACAACCAACAGAACACCGAAAGAGGATTCACCACAAAAATGCGGATGCATTATCACATCGCCCTTGTCCACTGGAATGTAAACATTGCTCCAAATCAGAAGGAAAAGAAGGTATAATCGACGTGCGATTACTGAATATAGAACCTGAAGATGATTGGACTCCTCACCGCATCAGAATCAATCAGCTGGAGGACCCTGATCTTGCAAAGCTGGTAATGGCCAAAGAAAATGGGGTACGACCACCAAAGGAACAAATAAGTAGCGAGAGTCCAACTGCAAAAGCATATTGGGCCCAATGGAACAGCATAAACCTCGTTAATGGATACCTTCATCGTACCTGGGAAAGCGAAGATGGCAAACATTCTCGTCTGCTGATCATAGTACCGAAGTCCATGATCCCAAAAGTATTGAAAGAATATCACAATGGACCTAGTGGAGGGCACCTTGGAATTACAAAAACTATAGAGAAGATTAAACAACGGTTCTACTGGATCGGTTGTCGAGATTCCATAGCAGAATGGATAAGTAATTGCGTAGAGTGCATGGCAGCTAAAGGTCCTAAAGCCAAAAGTCGCGGTAGGCTACAACAGTACAACGTGGGATCGCCATTTGAAAGAGTCGCAATGGATGTTGCAGGTCCGTTCCCAACCAGTACGGCCGGAAACAAATATCTACTGGTTGTCATGGACTATTTCAGTAAATGGCCAGAAGTATATGCCTTACCAAACCAGGAAGCGAAGACAGTAGCCGAAGCGTTTGTAGAAAATTGGATAACAAGGTTCGGAGTGCCCGTCGAATTACACTCAGATCAAGGCAGGAATTTCGAATCTTCCATTTTCCAAGAAGTCTGTACATTATTGGGCATCCACAAGACACGGACGACAGCGTTACATCCACAATCAGATGGAATGGTGGAGAGATTCAACCGAACGCTCGAAGAACATCTGCGGAAAATCGTTGATAAAGATCAACGGAATTGGGACAAGTGCATCCAGATGTTCCTGCTGGCGTATCGTTCAGCGAAGCACGAGACAACTGGTTACACGCCAGCAAAGATTATTTTCGGATCTGATCTGCGACTCCCCGCTGATCTTAAGTTTGGAACGAATCCTACAGCTGTAAGAAATGATGGAGATTATTGTTCTGCCTTAAAGGAAGAAATGAATGAATTGCACCTAATGGTAAGACAGCATACGCATCTGATGAGCAATAAGATGAAGGACCGGTTCGATCAAGCGGCAAATTCAAAAGGTTTTGAAGAAGGTGATCTGGTCCTATTGTACAATCCACTTCGAAAGAAAGGCTTGTCCCCGAAACTGCAGTCAGCCTGGGAAGGACCCTATATGGTGATAAAACGACTTAATGACGTGGTATACCGCATACAAAGGAATGGAAAAGCACGATGTAAAATGAAAGTAGTACATTTGGAGAGGCTCGCCCCATTTGGTTCAAGAGGATTTGTGCCTAATCGGGACGATTAGGCTTTAGTGGAGGGCAGTGTTACAAAAGTAGTATTAAGTTGTATTTGTATTGCTATATGCATCCATTATTATGAACAATAGCTGTAGGTATATGGAATAGCATTTGTCTTATTGTAGACATCTGGCGCCGCGGCTGTTTGTTTGTCGAAGCAATAGCTACATCTGGCGCCGTATAGCAGTATGTTCTGGTGGTTTCTAGACGCAATATTCTAGAAGGACACATCGGCATCTAGCGACATCTGGCACCGTATAGCAGTATGTTCTGGTGGTTTCTAGACGCAATATTCTAGAAGGACACATCGGCATCTAGCGAGAAGTGCGTGGCTATATAAGCCGTGGCAGCGCCAACGTAATCAATCAGTGCTAAGAGTAAACTGCTATAGTGTAGACGAGTTGTGAAATAAAGAGTTGTTGAATTAAATTAAACAGTGTTGATTTTATTTGTCAATCCAGAGATACGAACCTAACAAAGTAAACTAGCAAGCAGTAAATTCGTAACAATATTAAATCCGTCTGTGTCCGTCTTTTCCAACTGCTTTGTGTTTGGTATAATTTATGGGTTTTCTTCGATAGGCAATGATTTTCACATTTTTATTATAAATATCGCATATTACAAATATAGTAATTATCATTGTTCTTGACAATTAGTGGACTACAATCTTTCTATTTAATTTATTATTTACATATGCATATTTGTGTACTAATGTACACATGTCTGTCAAATTTGTAATTTTCTTTATTTAATTATGTGTTATGGCAACAAAACTGCTCATGTTCATATTTTAATTATATAAAATTGCTGAAAATATGTTCTCAAGTATACCTGAGCAAGCTCAAACCCTGCTTCGCTCCCAATATTCCCGATTTCCGTCTTTCTAGTAGCCTTTAAACAGGTTAAGTTGGTCAAATTGTGTGTTATTTTAATGAAATTAAGTGGAAAATTTTTCTCAAAAATTATATGGTGTACCGCTGAACATGACTGACAAGGAGTTTAGTCTAAGTCTCATATATCTAGTACTCGCCTAAACCTGCGGCTCCGCTCATTATTATACAAGGTGCTTTCCAAAGTAAACGGGACTTTTTGAATCTAGCACCTTCTGGTGGTGCCACCTACTTAAACGTCGATTGTCCAGTGAGAATTTCATAACATTTCATTGATTGGATGTGAAGTTATTGCGTTTTAAGTGTCAGCATCTTTGTGTTACAGGTGCGAAAATGAGCTTCGAACAAAGATCCAACATTAAATTTTGGTTTAAAACTGGTAAGACTTTTACCGAAACGTTTCAATTGATAAAACAAGTTAATGGTGATGATTGCCTATCGCAGGGATGTGCATATTAGCCCTCAGTGGCATTTTGCCCGTGCGGGCACGAGTGCACATTTTGAGGGCTAGGTGAGGAGATCATCGCGGGCAAACATGAAGAGGGAAGTGAGAGCAACGTATTTTACCACTCCATATTAAAAATTTAATTTGGTTTATTTGCCATAATAAATTCTATGTTTGGTTTAATCTCATTAGCTGTAGCTACGCGCATTATTTTACCAAAATTTAAATCAGATAACCTTTTTCTTATTTAATGTTTGTTTAATTTCATTATTGAAAAAAATTGTTCACAAACATAGATATTGTTACGAATTTACTCTTGCTAGTTTACTTTGTTAGGTTCGTATCTCTGGATTGACAAATAAAATCAACACTGTTTAATTTAATTCAACAACTCTTTATTTCACAACTCGTCTACACTATAGCAGTTTACTCTTAGCACTGATTGATTACGTTGGCGCTGCCACGGCTTATATAGCCACGCACTTCTCGCTAGATGCCGATGTGTCCTTCTAGAATATTGCGTCTAGAAACCACCAGAACATACTGCTATACGGTGCCAGATGTCGCTAGATGCCGATGTGTCCTTCTAGAATATTGCGTCTAGAAACCACCAGAACATACTGCTATACGGCGCCAGATGTAGCTATTGCTTCGACAAACAAACAGCCGCGGCGCCAGATGTCTACAATAAGACAAATGCTATTCCATATACCTATAGCTATTGTTCATAATAATGGATGCATATAGCAATACAAATACAACTTAATACTACTTTTGTAACACTGCCCTCCACTAAAGCCTAATCGTCCCGATTAGGCACAAATCCTCTTGAACCAAATGGGGCGAGCCTCTCCAAATGTACTACTTTCATTTTACATCGTGCTTTTCCATTCCTTTGTATGCGGTATACCACGTCATTAAGTCGTTTTATCACCATATAGGGTCCTTCCCAGGCTGACTGCAGTTTCGGGGACAAGCCTTTCTTTCGAAGTGGATTGTACAATAGGACCAGATCACCTTCTTCAAAACCTTTTGAATTTGCCGCTTGATCGAACCGGTCCTTCATCTTATTGCTCATCAGATGCGTATGCTGTCTTACCATTAGGTGCAATTCATTCATTTCTTCCTTTAAGGCAGAACAATAATCTCCATCATTTCTTACAGCTGTAGGATTCGTTCCAAACTTAAGATCAGCGGGGAGTCGCAGATCAGATCCGAAAATAATCTTTGCTGGCGTGTAACCAGTTGTCTCGTGCTTCGCTGAACGATACGCCAGCAGGAACATCTGGATGCACTTGTCCCAATTCCGTTGATCTTTATCAACGATTTTCCGCAGATGTTCTTCGAGCGTTCGGTTGAATCTCTCCACCATTCCATCTGATTGTGGATGTAACGCTGTCGTCCGTGTCTTGTGGATGCCCAATAATGTACAGACTTCTTGGAAAATGGAAGATTCGAAATTCCTGCCTTGATCTGAGTGTAATTCGACGGGCACTCCGAACCTTGTTATCCAATTTTCTACAAACGCTTCGGCTACTGTCTTCGCTTCCTGGTTTGGTAAGGCATATACTTCTGGCCATTTACTGAAATAGTCCATGACAACCAGTAGATATTTGTTTCCGGCCGTACTGGTTGGGAACGGACCTGCAACATCCATTGCGACTCGTTCAAATGGTGATCCCACGTTGTACTGTTGTAGCCTACCGCGACTTTTGGCTTTAGGACCTTTAGCTGCCATGCACTCTACGCAATTACTTATCCATTCTGCTATGGAATCTCGACAACCGATCCAGTAGAACCGTTGTTTAATCTTCTCTATAGTTTTTGTTATTCCAAGGTGCCCTCCACTAGGTCCATTGTGATATTCTTTCAATACTTTTGGGATCATGGACTTCGGTACTATGATCAGCAGACGAGACTGTTTGCCATCTTCGCTTTCCCAGGTACGATGAAGGTATCCATTAACGAGGTTTATGCTGTTCCATTGGGCCCAATATGCTTTTGCCGTTGGACTCTCGTTACTTATTTGTTTCTTTGGTGGTCGTACCCCATTTTCTTTGGCCATTACCAGCTTTGCAAGATCAGGGTCCTCCAGCTGATTGATTCTGATGCGATGAGGAGTCCAATCATCTTCAGGTTCTATATTCAGTGATCGCACGTCGATTATACCTTCTTTTCCTTCTGATTTGGAGCAATGTTTACATTCCAGTGGACAAGGGCGACGTGATAATGCATCCGCATTTTTGTGGTGAATCCCCTTTCGATGTTCCGTTTCGAAGTCGTAATTCTGTAATCTTTCGATCCATCGTGCAATTTGGCCTTCCGGATTCTTAAACTGTAATAACCATTTTAATGCTGCATGATCAGTCCTCAGCAAGAATCGTTGTCCATACAAATACTTGTGGAAATGTTTTACACATTCCACCACAGCTAGTAGTTCTTTTCGCGTCACACAGTAGTTTTTCTCTGGTTTCCCGAGCACTCTGCTGTAATACCCAATTACTCTTTCTTGTCCGTCGATGAGCTGAGACAGGACACCTCCAATTCCATAAGCGCTCGCATCTGTATCCAGGATGAATTTCTTTCCAGGTATTGGATAAGCCAACATCGGCGCCGTACAAAGTAGTTCTTTAAGCTGCTCAAACGCTTTTTCTTGTTCCAACTGCCATACAAACGGGCGATTCTTCTTTGTTAAATCATGTAAACTTCTAGCCACGTTCGCAAATCCAGGTACAAAACGGCGGTAATACGTGCATAAACCGAGGAAGCTGCGGAGTTCATGTATGTTGGTGGGTCGAGGCCAATCTTTAACTGCATTTATTTTCAGTCATTTGTTGTGTAAGGCGAGACTCTAACTGTGATGTATTTTCAACTATTTGCGTTATTTGCTGTGCCAGACGATTTTCTGTTTGCACTACATTCTCGGCTATTTGCTGTGCCAGACGATTTTCTGTTTGCACTGCCTTTTCTGTATTTTCAGCTATTTTCTGTATAGCCACTAACAGCATGTTCATGTCCACACTCGGTGATGTTCGTTGTTCTTCTACTTTTTCTTCTACCTTTGTAGAAGTTTCTGGCCCAACAAATTCGAACTCGTCCACATTAATTCCATCCGCTTCCATTGCTTCACGTAATCGTGCCTGCAGATCCGCCTTCTGCCCGCTTATCGGCAAATTACGCTCCTCCAGTTCCTTTTTTAATTGCTGAATTCTCAATTCTCCGAATTTAACCATCTTGAATTTGGATTATTTGACAATCCCACTTCTGACACCAATTGTTACGAATTTACTCTTGCTAGTTTACTTTGTTAGGTTCGTATCTCTGGATTGACAAATAAAATCAACACTGTTTAATTTAATTCAACAACTCTTTATTTCACAACTCGTCTACACTATAGCAGTTTACTCTTAGCACTGATTGATTACGTTGGCGCTGCCACGGCTTATATAGCCACGCACTTCTCGCTAGATGCCGATGTGTCCTTCTAGAATATTGCGTCTAGAAACCACCAGAACATACTGCTATACGGTGCCAGATGTCGCTAGATGCCGATGTGTCCTTCTAGAATATTGCGTCTAGAAACCACCAGAACATACTGCTATACGGCGCCAGATGTAGCTATTGCTTCGACAAACAAACAGCCGCGGCGCCAGATGTCTACAATAAGACAAATGCTATTCCATATACCTATAGCTATTGTTCATAATAATGGATGCATATAGCAATACAAATACAACTTAATACTACTTTTGTAACAATATTATATAATTTACACTGATTTCCCTCGCTGATGACATTTCGGCACATTTAAATTATAATAATTTCAGTTTCTCAACCACTGTCTTCAGACGCATATACATAAATGAATCCTATGCGCAATGAAACGATTCAGCTGATTGCTCTCTCACAACACAGGGTTGCCAGGCTCCATATACTGTAGTAATTATAAAAATTGTCTTCAATATATTTGAAATTTTCTTAAACTAACTCAAAATCATAATCGAATGCTATTATTTATAAATATATAAACTAATTTTACTAGTTTGATTTCAGTTTTGGTATTTTATATTATGAAAAATTATAATTGAAAAGTTAGATGTGTGCAAATCTACACATGCGTATTGAGTAATGGCAACATTGTTCGAATGAACACGAGAACAAAACGCCTTCCGCCCGTAGCGGAGGGAGAATCGAAATACGATGTTTCTCAGAAACTCTCTGCCATTAGTGTTTGTATTCTATTTGTGTGCTTAGCCACTCTCAATCAATAATGCTATACCGCGCAAATATATTTTTATTTGATGATATCTTATATTTTTGAAAATATGTGTTCCCTTTCTATAGCGCGTATTATTATTTTAATACATTTCCAGAGGCATTTTAGATTTTTAAAATTTAACAGAGCAATTATAGAAAAAAACCTAAATTCTTTGAATATTTTGATAAAACAACCAATGTACGTGTACGTATAAAAGCCCACAAATTGAGAAAAGTTTTCTCAATTGTAGCTAAAAGGAATTTTTACAACTGGCATCACCACTGTTAACTGTTCTATCTCATGTATAGTGGTGTGAACAAAATAGGAACAACCACAAGATGTTGTGAAATTTTAAAATTTGCTGTTTTGTTATTAAATAAAATTGTTTTTAGATACAAGTATAACTTATATATTTTTTCCAAACAGTGATAAGAATTTCCCACCATGCAAAAGTAAATAAAAACAAATTTTAATGCGAAACTCTAAACCCTGCAAATTATGTTTACCTCTTTTTGTTCACACAACTGTACAATTCCTATATGAAGTAAACTTCAGCTCTATAATTTTTGTACAATGTCAGTATTGCCGCAAACACTCTGCGATGAACATTAAGTTACGGAGGAATGTAATTGATTTTTTTCGTAACTTTTCGCAACTTGTTATGCCCTTCTCTCCGTAAACTGATATTCCCCTCATCTAGCCCCCGTGCGCACTTTGCTAACTTTGCGGGCTAAAAAAGTGCCCATCCCTGGCCTATCGTATTGGTCGTGAGGACATAAATGACGATCAACATGTGGGTCAATCAAAATCCGGGATCACCGGAAATTCCATCGAAACTGTGCGTGAATTCATCAAAAATCAGCCGAAATCATCATTGAAATTCATGGAAACATCTCCAAAACATCGATTTATCGCATTTTGACCGAACATGTGGGCTAAGGTATGTGCACGATTTGTTCGGCACAAACCGACTGAGGACTAAAAATTGATCAGAATCCAACATTCGATTGACGCTTGTGACCGATTATTTAACCAAAAATCACATTTTAACCATTAACCACTCCCCGTATTTACCTGATATGGCACCGTGCTCTTCCTTTTCGAAAAAATGCACTTGCCCATGAAAGGAAAGTGTTTTTTAAATAAAATAATTTGATTTTGTCGAAAAACCATTTGTTCTGTTTTTTTAAGCCCTTTTTACTTTGGAACGCACCTTGTCGTGATAACAATATAATGGAATAGTTAAATTGGCAATCTACATTTTTATTGACATCATGTATCACTTAAGGAATAGTACATACATAAATTTGTATGATGTAAAAATATCTTCACAGTCTCCGCATCTGCATCGTATATCGTTATATATATGTATATGTATATATATGCTTCTTGTTATAGTGAATAACAGTGCAGTAGTAAAGCAGAAGAGGGCGCGTCTCTCGACTGTACCCTGCTAGTAGCTGTGTGATTTTATTTTGTATTTTTGAAGAAAAGAAAAACAGAACTTTTTAAATACTGGTGGCGCCACCTATGGGTGGGTATGTGAAATAAAAAGTTTGAACTCTTGTTGACATTTCATAAAAATTTTAAAACAATTGGATAACTACAATCAATATTATCGATCAAAACATGACAGCAGCTTTTGGTCATCGGTCGTAAAATGCTAAGAGCAAATATTATATTTTGTTTTAACTTGGGAAAACGTTTACTGATACATTTCAAATGATGAAAAACGTTTATGGTGATCAGTGCCTATCCCGTAGTAATGTGCATGAGTGGTTTAAGCGATTCCAAGAAGGTCGTGAGGACCTCTGTGACGATCAGAAGTCCCCGAAAAAAAGTCGTCTTCAGAAGTCAAAAATAAAGACAATGCTGATTTGTTTTTACGATTCCGAGGGTATTGTACACCGAGAGTTTGTCCCACCTGTCCAAACGATTAATGCTGTGTTTTACCTTGGTGTTATGAAGCGTCTCTTGTCACGCATTCGTCGTGCTCGACCACACTACCGTGAGGCAGGATCCTGGCGCCTGTTGCACCATGATGCGCCGTGTCATCAGTCACTGATTTTTTGACAAAAAACTCCATATTAACCATTAATCACTCACCCTACTCACCTGATCTGGCACCCTGTGATTTTCACCTATTTGGAAAACTTCATTTGTCCATGAAAGGACACTGGTTTCAGGACATTTCAGCTATCCAAAAGGCGACGACCAATATTCTCAAGAGCACTCCGAAAAATGACCTTAAACACTCATCTGAAATGCTAATTGTCCGGGCTAAACGCTGTATCGCAGCACAAGGAAACTACTTTGAATAAAAAAATATAGTATAACTTTTGATAAATATTAATTTTTTGTTGTTTTTTTAACAGTCCTGTGTCTTTTGTGACAGACCTTGTATAATTTTTTTATATTTACGAATCATTGTGACTTTTAAGATAAAACGATAGAAAACAGCCTCATCACCAATTTTCAGCCAAATCGGTTCAGCCGTTCTTGAATTATAAATATGGACATAAATTGCGAAATCGAGGATGATTTTGCAAAAAAATCCGCCGTTAGGACCTTCTCCAGGACTAAAGGAATACCCGTTCAAATTTTCACGTCTCTTCGTGCTGTGATTCGGACGTAATGCGCGGACATATATTTTTATATAATACATAAGATAACAGGGGTATTCTCTTGCTCTTGCAAATCTCGGTGCACGGTGCAAGCATTGCAGATTTACAACGGCACAACAACAAACACACGCAGAAAAATATTTGCAAGGGCTGTGAAATATGTCAGACCAAAACCCATGTATATTTGCGTGCAATGTCACGCAAAAATAAAATTGCAACCCGGTTTAGTTGCCATTTTACATAAAGTCATATTTTGACGTTAAATTGTTGAAGAAGGTAAATTTTAATTAGATTTTATAATTTCTATTTAAATTATAAAGTTTTGTTACAGTTTTTTTTGTTAAAAATGTATGCAGAAGGTGCGCCAATTCACAATAGCTATGCACAATAGTCATTTACAATAAATTGACTGAATCAGTCGCTCATATATCACTAGATTCTGCAATGGGTGCTCTCGTGCCCTTGTATATTTCGGTGTAGTATTTTTGCAATCTGCAATCTTGCAAGAGCAAGAGAATACCCCTAATGAATACCGATCCTCTAGTGACGTTTTGCACATGAACTGAATATAATAAATTTAGTTTCTTCGGTTTAAGAATGATTTAATATAGTTTTGACTGATGCAAGTTAAATATAGCAATAAAACTAAGTTATAACTTTTATAACGTAATAAAATATGTACATAATTTGATTGTAATTCAATCACAATTTCGTTGAATAATAAATACGTCACACCTTGAAGGGGGGGAGGGTATCATTCAGAAGTGACATTGTGTGACAAGGGGCAGGGGGGGTCAAAAGCTTTGTGACATCACATTTCAAAATTTGTGATGTACAAACGTAAAATTTATAGGTAAACAAGAAATATTAAACATTTATACACACAATCTTTATTTTTTAATACTTAAGTTGTAACGAAGCTTTTTACTGCCCCTGCTTCTTACAAGTATAACTTGCTGAGGTATACTCGCCGTGTCCAGGGTTCGTTACAATAAATTTGTAAGCATTGGGGCTCTTCTGCAAATCGTACTTTATTTTATTTTATATTATAATTTTAATCAAAGTTACAAAATTGTCTCCCGAGTTATAGTTTTAGCTTTACAACATTTTAAAGATTTTCATTTAGATGCAATTTATATAGCTACAAATGCCCCAGGAAGGAGTGCATTTAACAGAGTTGAACGACGCATGGCACCTCTCAGTCGCGAACTTACTGGTGTGCTATTAAATCATGATGATTTTGGGTCACATCTTGATTCAAGTTATCGAACTACTGACTTAGATCTAGAAAAACGAAACTTCGAAAGTGCGGGCAATGTGTTGGCTGACATTTGGAGCAAGTTAGTCATTGATAATTTTCCAGTCGTTGCTGAATGTGTTGCACCAACAGTTACTGGACTGGATATTGAACAGGCTATGATAATGAAAAATAATGCTACTTGGTATGCTACGTACGTGAGTCACAATATTTTTTACAAATAGTTAAATGTGAAACCATTGCATGTTGCGGTGTCTTTGGAATTTATTAAAAGAAGGATTTTGACCACCACCTGTGTTAATTAAACAGACGTACAGGGAGTGATGATAACGACGCTAAGTTTGCTCCATTATTACTACAGATATTATTAAATCTCCAAGCATCATACCATCTGAAACAAGTTCCATCTGATAGTTATTGCCCTAGTGTCGAGTCATACTCATTTAAAAGATCGTGTAGCATATGTGGCTCATATTTTTCTTCATATAAAGCCATCAATCAACACAAACAATCACATAAAAAACAAAAGCTGTTACCTATCACGAAAATTCGTCCTCAAAGATTTGCGGCTAGACGTGCCCGAGAGATTCTCTGTTTAATGAATGATGACGATGCTTTATGGATGGAAGAAGACGATGTTAATATGAAAGATGTTCCTGACATCCAAATTCAGAACGAAAATTATATGTCTGATTTACCAGTAATAAATGATATAAAGGAGTGGGTTGAGTGATTAAGTTTTGTATTTTTAATTAGCATAATAAGGTATCTATTATTTCTTGACTAGTCATTCGTTGTGTCTGTACTTTAATATTTAACTAAATGTTGATTTTATTAAAGATTATTCAATAAATATAAGAATAAATAGAATAACCTGTTTTGATAAATCCATTAAATTGGAAAATGTGTGACGTCACGAAAGGGGGGGGGCTAGTCCAAAATGTAACAACTTGTGATAAGGACGGGGGAGGGGTTAAAACGTCCTTAAATTCGTGCGACGTAATTTATGGATGGCCCCAAAACGCCATTAATCCCCATAAAGTTCCAAAATTAAGCTCTAAATTAAAATATGGAACTGTAATTTGATGCAGAGTATTACAGTGATTAGAGACACCTGTGGGTTGAAAACCTTTGGAAAGTGGGCGTTGACCCGCCCTTTAGCACATACCTCAGCCAGCACTTGAATTAATTACCAAATTCACGGGTGTCTTTTTTGCTTCCCTACTCACCCTGTTGAAATCGATGAATTCGGATTATTATTCCGCATATAACAGTTTTGCTAAAAACTACTTAAAATGCGATAATTATATGAGTATATGAGGATCAAATATATAAAATCTTACACCGGAGATGGTACAAAATAGATTTATAAGACTCGATCTTAAATTTTATGCATGGGCGGTCCCAAATTTAACTGAAAACCCATATTTCGGGGACATATCTGCATTACGATGAGAAAATGACAAAATTGTTATAAAAATTCCATTATATTGTTAAATGATAAAAAAAAGTTAGTGCAAACTAGCCCTAGATCTCACAAAAGTATCCTTTACTTTTTATATACATAACTAGAGCATCTTTTTCTGTTAATAATTGTATATAGTGATTTTAAAAATAGATAAAAGCGGGTCAATACTACCCCTATCTCCCATTGCTTTGTACCAAAAGACAAGATTATTTAGCAAAGTTAACTGATCGTAAAATATTGGATATACTATACTTTAATATTAGGTTGTCGAAAAAGTCTTGCGGTATTTTCGCTAGTTGGCGCTGAAAGCGCGTAGTTCTAGTTTTATTCGTCGCATCGGGTCATGCTATACCTTTTTGGAAAGCTCATTTCACGCGATAACACGTGTTTGATTGATTGTCTTTTCTTTTAAGTCGTTCGTGAGTTATAGCGTCGCAAACATGGAGCAAAATAAAGAGAAAATACGGCATATTTTACAGTAGTACTACGATAAAGGCAAAATGCATCTCAAGCCGCCAACAAAATTTGTGCAGTTTATGGGCCCGATACAGTTTCCATTTCCACCGCACGACGATGGTTTCAACGTTTAGAGGTGGTCGAACATGCGCCACGCTCCGGAAGGCCTGTCGTCGAAAATCGCGATAAAATCGCTGAATTGGTCGAAAGAGACCGGCATAGTAGTCATCAAACCGTTATAAACCATTTGAAGAAGCTTGGAGTCACTAAGAAGCTCGATGTATGGGTGCCACACTAATTGATTCAATAAAAATACCGCAAGACTTTTTTGACAACCCATTATGTGAAATTAGTCCACGAACTTCTATATACTACACATATTGATTTTTGTTATTCTGCTAACCTTATGCCCCCGAAGGAACTTCCTGGGTTTTGATTCTCGGAAGTTGGAGGAGTATGAAAAGTTCGGTTACATCCGAACTTAGCCTTTCCTTACCTTTTTAATATAAAGTTTTGTCAAATATAGTATTAAACACAGATTCCAGTATGCTTCCTTGATATATACCAACATTTACATATATTTTTGTGTGTGAATATGAACTTTAGCAGCAATTTTGAGTAATGAAGATAGGTACTGCTTTTATTAATATACAGTTACATATGAAAAAGTTTTGTTCGCCAGTGTAAACATATATGTAAATAGATTGAGATTATGGGGTATTGATGCATTTATTTTAGCGTAATCTATTAAGAGATGAGGTACTCGCTTTGAAAGAAAAAGAGGCGAAATTACTAAATAAACAAAGATGTCTGGGGGATAAATTATTGAAGACAGAGAATGAATTATATACGGCGCACGATGTAATGAAGGAGCAGCAACATATCATGCAACGCAGTGAATCAACACAAAAAGACTGTACAAAGCGACTTCAAGAGGCGAACAATGAGCTAAAGCGACAATTCAACGTACTTTGCGATGACTACAAGCAACTCGAGAATGAGTACAGGTATATTACACATCTATTAGTATTTTTAAGTATTGTAGAAATTTTAAACCAAAACTTTATACTTTAAAATTTTAAGAAAACAATGTGATCTACGGAAACAAAATGAGAAGGTTATTGACTCATTTCGAAAATGGAAGGAAGCACAGCTTAAAGCAGATGACGCGACTCGAGCAAGTTTTAAACAGTATGAGGGACACATTAAGTAAGTGGTAGATTAAATACCAAACATTACACCTAGAAAAAGTTTGAATAACGCACGAATAATACCAAACGAACTTGGCTAGGTAACATTACTAATTACTTACTGTCCCTTGGTAGCTCATCTTTTCATACTAAGCTCTAGTAACCTTTATTATATGTATATTTCTTGCATCCAACATAATAATATCAAACGTCAGTCAGCTTTTACAATTATTAGATATTGCTTAAGACCTCTAATATCTTTACAACTTGAAAAAGTTAATTAAAAGTATATTTTTCTCAATAAATAAACGCTCAGAGACAATAAATTTTATATCCAAGTGGGTAAGGATGGAAATAGGAGCATATACCAAAATTGAAGAATAAGTGTGTTAAAGTGATACAGCTTTTTGCACGGTCCAAAAGCATGTCGAACGAGATTTTTAGTTCTTTGGCCGGTATAGCCGCCAGTATGCCAGTGCAAGCCTTTTGAATGGACTCTACGTCTGCATAACGCTTTCCTTTCGTGGGCAAATGCATTTTTCCGAAAAGGAAGACCTCGCACGGTGGTTGTCAGACAATTTGTGCTGAACAAACCGCGCACACACCTTTCGTAAGCCCGAATGTTCGGTCAAAATGCGATAAATCGATGTTTTGGAGATGTTCAATTCCATTTCCATGAATTTCAATGATGATTTCGGCTGATTTTTGATAAATTCACGCACAGTTTCGATAGAATTTCCGGTGATCACGGATTTTGATCATTGGACCACATATTGATCGTCGTTTATGTCCTCACGACCATTTTGAAAGCGTTGAAACCCCTCGTGCACTCTGCTACGGGATAGGCAATCATCGCCATAAACTTGTTTCATCAATTGAAACGTTTCGGTAAAAGTTTTACCAATTTTAAAACAAAATTTAGTATTGGTTCTTTGTTCTAAGCTCTTTTTCGCTCCGATAACACAAACATACTGACACTTAAAACGCAATAACTTCACTTCAAAGCAATGGAATGTCATGCAATTCTCACTAAAAAGATAAAGATAGCAGAATCTAACGCACCAGTCGACATATAGATGGCGCCACCAAGGGGCACTTGATGCAAAAAGTCCTGTTTACTTTAGGATACACCTTGTATAATAAACGAAAAAGAAGGCCTAATTTCGGTGAAACCGAACATTTTATACTCTTACAACTTGCAAAAATTAAAGCCAGGGAAATACTTTGAGGTGTAAAACGTCAACCAGAGGATTCAAGTTCAAGCCATTTTCTTTGTACATATATTAAAATCGAAAAAGTCTTTTCGTATTTCTAATCAAACTTCAACATTTTTTTTATATTTATAATATCAAATAAATAAACAAATATGTATGTACCATTTTGGTCAACCACTCTTTGCCATTTTTCCGCTGGAGACATTATTTCATCAGTGTAAATCGAGCTTTCCAAATTTCCAGAACGTAAGCGAGCGAACCATTGTTGTGCTACAAGAACTGATACAGCATCGTCGCCATAAACTTCACAAATTTCTTGGGTGGCTTGCGAGGCATTCTTCCCTTTGTTATACAAAAAATTTTAAATATGGCGATTTTGATACTCTTGCAAATAGTTGTTACAAAGTATTATAGTTTTATTCATCCAATGCTTACGTATCACCTACAACTAATCGAGAAAAGTTTAAATCCGGTTGACTTCCTGTCCGCGCAAGCTTGAACTTGAGTAAAAATTAAGTTAGTACAAAACAAAATTCGAGTTCGTAGATGGGCGTAATCGGACCACTGCCACCCCCACAAATCGCCATTAACCGAAAACATATAAATTACCATAACTGAGGAAGGACTAAATTAAGATATAAAACTGGAGTTTGGCACAGGAGATATCAGTGGCAAGATGCACCTGTGGAAAAAAAGTTGTTTGAAAGTGGGCGTAGCCCCGCCCTCTAATATGTTTAATGTACATATATCCTAAGCCACTTAAGCTACAATAACCAAATTCGCCCAACACGAATATTACAAGTATGTACTATTACCGATAGTGTGAAAACGTGTAAAAACCCCGCTTATTCCCCATATAACACAATTTTAAATTCCACTTAATTCTTTTACTTTCCAGTATACAAATCAAGAAGCAATTAATATAATGGGAATAAACTTTGCGCGAATAATGCCTTTAGTGTATGCAATCTTATGATTTGAATTGTTCAAATCCAACCAAAACTGTTCAAGACCTTAGGTACCGAATATGTGTACCCCAGTACCTATAGTTGACTTTTGATCGAAAATATCGGCCATTGTATGAGTTATGCAATAGAAATTCAGACGGAATCCTTTTCCTGCAGTAGTAATTCTGTGTATCCAAAATTGGTGACATCGGGACAATACTTCCCTGAGCCCCCATATACCTAATATAAATATTTTCTTACTTCTTGGTGACTTTACGCTGGATATGTTTGAATGATCTCAATAAAAATTTCAGAACGTATTTTACTCACAACAGTATATCATTGTTCCTAAAGTGGATAGAATTGTAACCATGTGTTCAAACATCCGGCTGATTTTATATAATCACTGTGTAATATAATATATATTACATATATACATTTGTAGGTCAGTGTATAATTTATAAATGGTGTATGTATTTATAAAATTGCTTAGATTCCGATCCTCTGGTTGACGTTTTGCATCGTAAGGTATTTCGTTGGCTTTGATTCCTGCAAGTTGCAAGAGTATAAAATGTTCGGTTGCATCCGAACTTTGCCCATTCTTACTTGTTTCCATTATTTTCATACATTTTTGAACAGCTGTGACTAATTTAAATTAAATTAAGCTTAAAACCTCACCTACACATATACGGAGAACGGTTAAAAAATGAGTACTGTATCAGGAGTAAGCTAATGTCAAAAAACCTTTTTGTACTGGTGAATATAGTGGTTAAATTTTATTTGATTTTACCACTCATATTGATGTCCGTTAAGCCAATAAATCGTGTTATATCTATAGATTTCGGCTACAGCTCATTATATAACGCGAAATATCGTGAAAAAGTGCAAGTCACCTGCAGTAGGTACATTAAAACAGGTCCACGGACAGGATCATGGATTCATGGTCTCCACCGTTAAATGTGGTAACAATAACCGTGATAAAGTTTTTTCCGGGGATTCCCCAAGAATACTTGTAGAGTATCATTGTGTTACTCTTTCCTTATATTTTATTTTGAACGTCGTACGTGAACAGTGAGTATCTGCCTACTCGAGTACAATCTCATATTGTATTGTTTAAATACATTAGAAAAGTAAAATTATTGATAAAAAGATGAAACCCAGTGGTACATTTAAACGCAAACAACGCCAAGAAAGAGAAGATAGTACATAAAAATTGCCCAAAATTGACAAGTGTCTTTTGCAAATACATCTAGCAAAAATAATTGGATGATGTTCGCATGACGCACATAAGAGCGGAGGATTTGAAGGAACCACAGACCTCTACATTTTTATACTCTCGCAACAAAGTTGCTAAGGAGAGTATTATAATTTTGTTCACATAACGGTTGTTTGTAAGTCCTAAAACTAAAAGAGTCTGATATAGGGTTATATAATATATACCAAAGTGATCAGGGTGACGAGTAGAGTTGAAATCCGGATGTCTGTCTGTCCGCCCGTCCGTGCTAGCTGCAACTTGAGTAAAAATTGAGATATCAGGATGAAACTTGGTACACGTATTTCTTGGCTCCATAAGAAGGTTAAGTTCGAAGATGGGCAAAATCGTCCTGCTGCCACGCCCACAAACAAAATGGCGAAAACCGAAAACCTATAAAGTGTCATAACTAAGCCATAAATAAAGACATTAAAGTGAAATTTTGGCACAAAGGATCGCATTAAGAAGGGGCATATTTGGACGTACTTTTTTTTGGGAAAGTGGGCGTGGCCCTGCCCACTACTAAGTTTTTTGTATATATCTCGGAAACTACTATAGCTATGTCAACCAAACTCTATAGAGTCGCTTCCTTCAGGTATTTCCATATACAGTTCAAAAATGGAAGAAATCGGATAGTAACCACGCCCACCTCCCATATAAAGGTTAATGTTGAAAATCACTAAAAGTGCGTTAACCGACTAAAAAAAAACGTCAGAAACATTAAATTTTACGGAAGAAATGGCAGAAGGAAGCTGCACTCAGGCTTTTTTTAAAAATTGAAAATGGGCGTGGCGTCGCCCACTTATGGACCAAAAACCATATCTCAGGAACTACTCTACCGATTTCAATGAAATTCGGTATATAATATTTTCTTAACATCCTGATGATATGTACGAAATATGGATGAAATCGGTTCACAACCACGCCTTCTTCCAATATAACGCTATTTTGAATTCCATCTGATGCCTTCTCTGTATAATACATACATACATATAAATGAAAATACAATTCAATACTGAAAGTACACAAATTGATCTAATCTCATTAATTTTACAGCAAAATAAAAAAATATGTAAATGACGGATAATGAAATCTCGATTATCACTTTATCATGCGAGAGTATAAAATGATCGGTGACACCTGAACTTAGCCCTTCCTTACTTGTTCCAAAATGTGTATGACAAAGCTTCTTATGACTTGGGAAACTTCGCGAACAAACTATTAAGTGATAACGAAAAACTTCAAAACCTCGATGCAGCCTTCAGGACCTTTTCCAACAGACATCAACTAGAACAATAGGTGTTTTTCAAAATCGTAACATGTTTCGTGTTCAAAACATGGGCCAGTTAATTGTTATTGATTGTGTTATTTCAAAATACTAGACGCTGCCTAGTGTCAACCCTGCTGGGTATTTGCTTTGGAGGCTTTTGGTGTATGGGAATTTAAGACTGGAAGCATTTATCAAAAAGAATTAAACAACACAGTTGTTCGAGCGCAAAGACAGTGAAACTGCAAGAAAATATGGTATTGATACCCGTTTTCAAAAAAAAGGCAAAGTTAAAAAACATGTTGATGAATTAACTGCTGATCACCGATTTCCAAACCGAAAAAAACTATTAAAATTGAGATTTTCAATAATGCACTAGATATAGTACACTCTCAATTATATACACGTTTTATTGGTAATGAGTGCAGTCTGTCTTATATAATATTTGATTTTCTAATACCTACAATTTTTTTTATATGTTGATGAAGCAATTTTATTACAAAAGTATGACGAATTCTAAAGAAAATATTCAGATATAATGGGCTCTAGTTTCCACTTAAATTTATTAATATTAACCACCTAGTTTTACCTCAAGCATGGACTTTTCACCAATTGTGTAACGAAATAATGAGAAAATAAGGAGTGCTAAAATGCGACCTAACAGAAGTATTTACAGCAATGTTATTATTCTTTATAATTCCTGTCACTTGTGCAGCAGCTGAAAGGTTATTTTGCAAATCAAAAGGAATAAAAAATTATTTAAGAAATGATATGAGCCAAACTCCACTCCGGCATTTATCGCTAATAGCAATTGAATACTAAACCGCATCAAGCCTGGATTTAAAAGAAGTCATTGATACTTTTTCGAAAAATGAAGGGGCTAGTTTTAAGTTTTCGCTCAAATTCATCTATTTTAGGAATTACATATATACTAAGGAAAGTGTTGGCCTGATTCAATCCATTCTTGACATACATACATACCATTGCCAAAGAAGGATTATCCCTGAATTAAAGTTATATATCTCACACATTCACCGATATTTTCAATCTATAGTCAACTATATATAGTGGGGTCGAAATATCCGGTACCTAGGGGCTTGAACAGCTTTTGTTGGATTTGAACAATTTTTGGTCATAAGGTGGCATACACTATAAGCTTTAATTGCTTCTTAATTTTTGTACTGCAAAGTGAAATATTCAAGTGGAATTTAAAATTGTGTTATGTGAGAAGAACCAACAACCACGCGGTTGTGCAATTTCGTCCATTTTCAATGCTGGCATAAGAATAAGAGAAGAATGCAACATACTAAATTTTCTCGAAATCGGTCATTCGTATGCCGATATATGGGATTTCCCCAGAAAGTGGATGGAGGCACGCCCATCGTCCAACTTTCACACCGACTCCCATAAAGCCCTCTAATATCACCGCGGAGGTAAAACCTTATGTCTCTGGAAAATGTGATTATTGATTTATTGCGCTTTTAGTAGTTTTTAACAGTATCGTTATATGGAAATTGTGGGGGGTTATCTTCCAATTTCATCCATTTTCATCCATTTTCATCCATTTTCTTACTGTCGGTAGGAGTTCTTAAAATGTTTGTGCTGAGCCAATTTGGTTATTGTAATACATTTTTAAATCATTGTGAAATTATTTGGATTAAGTGATTTGTAGAGATAAGTATCACTGATATATTGTACTATTGAAACAACTGAAATTTACTTTAATTGTTTGTTGGCTAATTTTAATTTATTTCGCAGAGTCATTTTTAATTTGTTTTTGTTGCTAAATTTTTAAATACAGTGGTACCTCGATTCTTGCAACAAAGAAATACTTTAGATACTCAGTACTGGTACTGTACTTGAAAAATCCAAAAAATTTGACCTCGATACTTGCGACAAGACCTTGTTGATTTTGGTAACGGTTCCTTAGTTCGAATACATTTCTGAGAAGTTCCGCTTTTTGCGATGATGAATTCTTGTAACTCTTATGCATGTGCGTTTCGGGAGATTTGAATCAGTTTTAACTGAAGTTTTATATAGTGCGGTTTCATAAAACAAAAAAAATTTACGCTGCTAAAATGAAAGAGAAAGTTGAAATTTTAAAGAAACTAAGTGCAGGATACTCTGCCTATTTCTTAGCCAAAAGTTTTCAAGGGCATAGATCAACAATAGCTCATGTTAAGGAAAATGAAGCCACCATAAATCTGGTCCTGGAAAGAGGAAAACGTTTAAACCATCAAAACCTCCAAAAAAGGAAAAAACACTCATGATATGGTTTGTAAAACAACGAGCAAAGAACTTACATATCACGACTGATATCCTCAAGGTAAAGACCAAATTTTTCCATGCAAAAATACAGAAAAGACAGGTGACTTTCCTGCTAGCAATAGGTGGATCACAAATTTTAAAAACAGATACGGAATACGAACACTGAAAATATGTAGCGAAAAACTTTCGAATAATACTTAATCAGTTAACCCATTTTTTCAAAACTTAAACAAAAAAATTACTGATTTAGGTTTGAACAAGGAGCAGATATGCAATGCCGTTGAATCTGGCCGCTTTTGGAAGCTTTTGCCTGATAGAACTCCTGTACGCTCAAAAGAAACTTCGGGTCCGACACATAAGTAAAATCAGTAAGGAAAGAATAACTTTTCTTGTTTATACGAATGCGTCTGGTAATCATTGAGTAAAATTGATGGTTATTGGGAAGTCATTGAAACCACGCTCACTTGCTTGGATGACCTTGTCTTTATTTGAAGAATGGTTTCTCAAAACATTTGCTCCAGAAGTGTGTAGATGTTTTGTTTTAAAAAATTTATTTTATCAATTTAAAATTTCTTAAAACTGCAGGTAAAAGAGTTTCTCCATGGTGAAAATTCTCCCGAAAAGGTTATTTTACTCATAGATAATGCTCGCTCTCACCCCAAAGAAGGAGAGTTAAAGAGTACTGATGGTCAAATATTGGTAATGTGTCTTCCTCCGAATTGTACTGCTGTTATACAGCCCATGGACCAGAATGTCATAAGGCTTACGAAAATGAACAACGAAAAAAGCTTTTTAGGTCACATCGTTCGACGAGGAAAATCGGTATACGAAGCTGTCAAAAAAACAGCTTGAAGGACGCAATATGTTTAATGTGTCTTCAATTCAGTCATCTTTTCAAAAATTGTTTGACATAACAACCGAATGGGATTAGGAAGAGGACATCACTCTTTCAGGGTTACGTTTACAGCTAGCTGAAACTGCACGAAAAATTCACACCATTTAAAGTATGCTTCAATAAGTAGAACTATTGCAAAAAATACCCAATTCTGAAATTGAGCCTTGGATTGTTGAACCTACTTTGGAGTCTTTCGTACAAAATGAAGTTCACTTTGCCGATGATGACAACTCTACTGAAGGTGAAGAAACAAACGGCGTGATCCGATGCGAAGAAAGTTACGTCAGCGGAAACAATATGAACATTCAATATTTGCCCAGAATGGGCGGAGCAAAATAACGCTTCCTTAAACGATGTTATGGCGCTTCAGAGGCTCAGAAGCAACGTAGTACAAGCAAGCCAAACAATTAAAAATTTAAAATTTTTTAATTCCACATAATATAGACATATGTATGCATGTATATCTATCTACAAGTATATTTATGTATATACATATTCCAACATATTGAACTTAAGGATTTTAAATTGAAATAAAAAATATATATTTTAAACAAAATCATATATGTAAGATCCGTTTATTTTATATGAAAAAAGATACTCGGTACTTGCAACATCCTCAATACTTGCACCAAGCTCGATTTTCATTACGTGCAAGAATCGAGGTACTACTGTAGTGTAATTGCTAGGGCTATTTTCCGTGTATTGCTTTCTTAAATTTCTTTCCTTTATTCATTCTTTTTTCATCTTTGTTCACAACTGTTTGCGTGTTCTTTTTTTTCGTGATAACCAATTATAACCTTATTTCATTTATTTCTTACAAATATATATTTATCATTGCTTCTTTTGCTTTTATTATTTACATTTTTGCTATTTTTATTCAATATTGTTTTTGCCATAATGACTTGCAATTTCCCGAACTGTATTGTGAAAGGCGAGTCGAATCGCTTTATCTCTTGCTGGCTATGTGACGAGCATGCCAATCTTAAATGTGCTGAACTGACGGGCAGGATCTTAGATTCTATTCCTGATATTAAGGACTGATCTTGCATAAAATGTAGACCTACAAAAATTTTCCTATTTAAGGCAGGCGCGCAATAAATTCAAGGAAATCAGCCGTGAACTTCTAACCATTACGGAAAAATGTAAGCATTATGAAACATTGTTTCAATCATTTAAATGCCTAAATGATAAAGAAGAGAGACCACCGTATCTTTCTTTAAAAAAAAGACCCCCTCTTAATATTCCTCATTAATCTTTATTTCTTTTGATTTCATCAGAATACAGAAAATGGTGTAACTGAGAATGATAAGCGATAAATAACTCTAATTCTAAAAATTTAGTTGTAATACCGCGAAAAAGTAAATTTTAATTTCAAGATTTGCCACGAAACCTTCAATTTACATGTTATATCTCGTCAAATTTAAAAACGGACAATACTGATAGCCGAAAATTTAACTTTAAATACGACAAGAGTATTTCGTTTTTTAAGATCAACATATCCGCCATAAATTTTCCATTGGTTCTTGACAGCTCATTCTGGCCACCTGGTGTCTTTGTGCGTGAATTCGAGCAGAAACGTAATAAACCCACTGTGGTTTTAGCTAAAATATCATTTAATCATTTATTTATTATCAAATCTTATAGGTCTTAATACAAAACTAACTGATTTATATTTAAATAGCATTAATTGTAATTTAAAATCATTGCTTTTACAGAATCTTATCTAAAGCCCCACATTTTTACTACGCTTTTGTTAGCTTCACTTGTACTATATGTTTGCTGCATGTTTGTTTGTAACTTTTTAAAGTGGTACTGAAACTTAGAATATTTGAGAGAAATAGCTCTCCAAAAAGATGTCCTTAAAATTAGCGACGTTTAAATAAAAGTTTCTACTATTGTTGGTGACATTTTACGTATACATACTATATGTGTATACTCAAATACATATCCTTACAGAAGTTCAGTGCACTCGGGAAAACTTCAACGCTCGCTTACGTCAACATCTCAAAACGTCAACCCTTTTTTACATTGCCTACTCTAAAACGTCAATTCTGAATAAAATAAAATTGTTAAATTAGCAGCAGTTAAAATACACAAATTTGTACACACACCCATTTATTTTATGAAATTAGGGATTCCCCTTATAAGTAGAGTAGAAAAGTAGTTGTAACTGCACATATTATCTTTTTATTTATGTTCAGCTGCTTTTTTGTTCTCGTAAGTATCACATTACCAAAATCAGCTCAAAATAACCGAAAATTCTAAAATTACAAGAAAAGGCAAATATTTTGGACTTATTACAAAAGGGTAGCTTTAGCGGAGCAATATGGTTTAACAAAGTCAACAATTAGCAAGATAAAAATGAAAAAAAGAAGTTTTTGGATTGTGTTAATAACACATTTTCCGGTCCATGAAAAAGAAAGACATTAAGAGCATCAGAGTTGCCGAAAATGGAGAAACGTCTGTACCAACGTCTGTAAGCAGAGAGAAAGAAATTATCCGGTAAATGTATTAGCGCTCAAAGAAAAAGCTAAAGAGATCCATCTAAACCTGAAAGAAAAAGAATGCTTGTTCAAAGCAAGTGATGGCAGGGATTTAAAAAAAAGATTTGGTGTTCGTCTGGTTAAAATAACTGGGGAAAAGCTATCTTCGCAACCTTCGCTTATTGAATCATTTAACCATGATGAGCTATACCATGTTGATGAATCTGAGTTGTTTTGGAAAATTTTGCCAGAAAAGTCTTACGTACCAAGTACCGAAAAGACTGCTCCGGGGTAAAAACTGAAAATCAGCGAGTCATTTTTTATTTTGTGCTAATGCTTCCGGAAGTCATAAACTTAAGTTGTTGGTGATTGGGAAGGCAAAAAATCTACGAGTTTTCAAAATTTTCAACCGCCTTACTGGTTCCAAAATTTCAAGTCCTCATGGATGACATCAGCCATTTTTAGCGGTTGGTTTCACAGATCATTTGTGCCGCAGGTTAATATTTTTTTGCTGCAGAGAAAATATCATTTTCGGTAGCAAAGATTTTCTAATTTTTGGTAACAGATTTTCTTTTAAAGAAGAACTTGCCTGTTAAAGCGCTGCTCCTAATCTACAATGCTCCGTCTCGTCCATGTGAAATAGAGCTTAAAACCGAAGATGGAAACATAATTGCAATGTTTTTTTTCCAACCAATGGATCAAAACGCAGTCAAAGTAACGAAGCTGTACTACAGAAACAACCTATTAGCCATAGTAGCGGCAAAAAATTTAGATCTAGTAGAGTCAAAGAAAAGTGTTGCATTAGGGGATGCTGTTACAACTCTAGAACCCGTATAGAATAAAGTAAGCAAAGATACAATGGTGAAATGCTGACAAAATGAGACAGATCTGGAGGAATATATTCCGTTAAGTATACTGAAAGAAAATATGAACTCAGACGTTCAGCAACAAATGAAGCTTGCCCAATAAACCCTCAGGTTTGTCGATTTTTAAAATTGTTGCAAAAACACGACAGGTACTTTTTAATTCCTTTCTTTAAGTTTACTATATAGTATCATACATTCAGGAGTGGAATGAAGATATTTTGCTGGATAATGTTTCTAATTCGTGTGAAATTGAGGAGTTAGAAGTGCTCGATGATGCGGAGTACCATTTAGATACAAATGTGCTGCAAACAATAAAAAGAAACGAAGTCGTCGAAATATTAAACAGGGCGTTAGATTAGGCTCAATCCGAGAATGTTGAGCAAAATGACTTAAATGTATTAAGACGTTTAAGAGAGAATGCTCTCTTCCAAGTGTTCGAAAAAAAAACAGAAAATAATAACCGATTTTTTTTAAATGCATATGTCTTCATGTACAATTAAAAATGTGACCTCATTTAAAATGTATTCTTTTAATTCTATGTTTCTAGTCAGGTTTAATGCCTTTTTTTGTTTCTTTTTTGAATTTGTTTATGTTTTGTTTTAGTTTATAATTAATAAAAACTTTTAAAATCAGATATGTTTTTTATTTAAAAATACCTAAAGACGTAAATCTGTGGTAGCATAAATATAGAATAATACCACACCAAAAGAAAAAAAATCAAACAATTACTTTTAACAATTACTAGGTAGTCACATTTTTTTTTTTTTTTTTTGCAAGGCCATGCTTAAAATAGAAGTTTTGTAGAAAAAATTCAGATGTTTACCATCAAAACGCCGGCATTAAACACCTACGAAAACTAACTTCAATCTTTTTTTGTTCTAAACTTAGGATGTTACGTCGATGTGCACTCTTTAGCAATTGTCACCGAATCGAGTACGTCTTAACTGCGTTTATATTTTATAATATTGGTAATTCTCATAAAAGAAAAGTTTGATTCTTTCAATATAAAATAAGAATTCGAAAAATTTCAGATACTCAGAAAAAATAGTCTGTCCTTATTTTTCCATCTCTCTACCGGCAAACAACGCGGCAAAGGAGACAATACGCTGTCTACGCATGCGGCCCGTATACCCACTTTCCGGGTCGACCACTGGAAGTGCTAGTCAAGAATAATAGAAATGGATAAAACCATTTTACCATTACTTTTTTGGTTTCACTGACACACCATAAATATGAGAATACAATCAAAACAGTCGAAGTGTACGGTTGTGTTAATTTAAAATTATAAGAAAAACATATGTATGTACATACATTTCCAAAAATCTGTGTGATATATTATATTGCTCAACTTTTTCATTATAAACAAATAAATTAAATTTATTCAACGAGTTGTTTATATGAAAAAACAACAAAATTCAGTGAAAGAATGGAAAGGTCATCAGAACACTTAAGCGAATTAGAGCAAATAAATGAGAAAAGAAGGATCTACATGAGAACTTATAGAGCCAAGCAGTCAAAGAATGCATCAAAAAGCCGAGCATCAGAATCAAACGAAGCCAGAGGGACTCGTTTGCAGCAAGTACGTAAGCATGTAGCAGAGCAGCAAGCGTCAGACCCAGAGGAAGCCAAAGAGAATCGTTTGCAGCAAGTGCGTCAGCGTACAGCAGAAAGCCGATCATCAGAATTAAAGGCAGCCAGAGCGACTCGTTCGCAGCAAGTGCGTCAGCATTTAGCAGAGCTCCGAGCCTCAGAAAGCCGACCATCAGAATCAAAGGAAGCCAAAGAGACTCGTTTGCAGCTTGTTCGCCAGCATACAGCAGATGCCCGAGCCTGAAAACCAGAGAAAGCCAGAGAGGCTCATTTTTAGCAAATGCGGCAAGAAAACGCAGAGCTCTGAAGGTTATGTAAAGCCAGGGTAATGAGCATTAGGCAGAAAATTAACTCGTTTTCTGATACGATATATGAACTCATATTTGCCTTTATGAAGAGAGTGTTCAAAGAGTACGGACGTGTTAAATGCCTACTTCAGCTTTGTCGACCCAACAACAAGCACAACTACTGGCAATAAAAAGTGTAACGGCGATGATGAGTCATCGCGGCGATCAGCTGAATCGAAGCAAAGAACGCAGTCAGCAGTAGCAGCCGAAAACAGCAATCGGGCAACAACAAATGCCCTAACACCAACTAGCCTGCAGGTTCCAGTAAACGCGCAGGCAACGAAGAAAATCACAAAGCAAGGTGAGAGTGTACCAACAAAAAAAGGCCCGTCTCTACAAACAGGCTTTGACCGTTACGTCAATATAAAAAGGAAATTAAGTCCTTCTAAATCAGCGGTCAATCCTAAAAAATTTCAAGGTGGCACACCAAATAAAAATAAAACGGAAGTTTTAAATGGCAACAGATTTGCCATACTAAGTAATGGTTCAGACGACGATGCGAAGGGTACCACCACAGTCGTTAATGCCAAACCACCTCCAATATATTTGCGCGAGCGTAGCAGTAATACTCTTGTTGCGAATTGAAGTGAAATTGTTGGCACTAACAATTTTCATATAGTGCCTTTGAAAAAAGGCAATATAGACGAAACAAAAATTCAGTCCTACATTGAAAAAAGTTTCATGGAAATCGTTAAATTTTTGTCGAATAAAAACAAAAATTATTATTCGTATTAACTGAAGAGCTCTAAGGGCCTACTTGTTGTAATCAAGGGTATAGAGTCCGCCGTAGACTCTAGTGAAGTGAAAGAAGCTATGGAAGAATGTGGTTTTGGAATTAAAACAGTTATAAATATATTTAATAGAAACAAAGTACCACAGCCAATGTTTAAAACTGAATTGTTGCCGAATTCGAATCAACTAAAAAAATGTTACCCATCCTATATACAATCTGAAATATTTGCTGCATCGCAGAGTAACTGTGGAAGAACCAAAAAAAGAAACGGTCCGGTACAATGTACTAACTGCCAAGAATATGGGCATACTAAATCATATTGCACTTTACGCAGTGTTTGTGCGGTATGTGGTGATTTACATCCCACTTCGAAATGCACCCTTAATAAAGAAGAATTAAATAAAAAATACAGCAATTGTGGAGGAAATCACACTGCTAACTACAGGGGTTGTCCTGTATATAAAGATTTGAAATCGAAGTTGTCACAGGGCATTCAAGCATGTCGTAACCAAATGCTACAAATACCCCGTAATGAAATTATAGCAACCTCAGAGAAAAGTTCAAATCCTATTACTTTTATCAATAATAATATGCAAGGAAGCTATGCAAATGTCGTGAAAGGCAACACTGTGCAAATGCAACTGCCGCAAAATCCTCCAAATGGAGGTATTGAAACTATGATTATAAATCTTACACAGTGTATGACACAATTTATGTCTAGCAAACATAATCCAAGATTTAATAAAATCACAAAATCAAATGCTGCAAAAATTATTGAGTAAAAAATGAGCTTACTAAATATCTGTATATGGAATGCTAACGTTGTTAACCAACATGAATTAGAGATTATCAGATTTCTGTAATGCTTATATCAGAAACTCATTTAACAAATAAAAATAATTTCAATATTCCGGGATTTAGAGTCTATGTCATAATTGCAAAATAAATACAGGCAGAGACAAGAGAAATTACTGATTTAATAACTAATGCAGCTGTGTTGGCAACACCAAAAAGAAACAACAAACCAGTTGGTTTTAGAAAGATCACTAATAATGAAATAAAGAAACTTGTAAATGAGAAAAGGTGAGCTAGGCGGGAATGGCAGTTAAATCGCTCCCCTTCAACTCTGCTTCAACTGAAATCTGCTGTACGAAAGTTAAAAAAGCGCTTAAACGCGAAGAGGAACACAACACTGAAAATTATATAAAGAAACTCCCTTTGGAAAGCCCAAAAGTCTTTCACTGGTTGTAGATTCCAACATGCCTCTAAGACAGTTGAATGGTAATTGGGCACGTAGTGATGAGGATAAGGCAAATTGCTTTGCAAATCACCTAGAAAAGGTATTTCGACCCAATTGCCCAAAGAACAACTTTGAAATCCCAACCTTGCCCAATACCGCAAACGAGTCGCATGTGTCTATTAGGACTTCTACTTCTGAAGTAGCTAGAATTATAAAAGAACTTAGCCCAAAAAAGTCACCAGGACATGATAATATTACCCCAAAAATGCTAATTGAGTTACCAAATATTGCCGTAGAAGTGCTCTCTTTGCTTTTCAATGCAATTCTTAATCTCGGATACTATCCTAATTCATGGAAAAAGTCGCAGATTATCTTGATAGACAAACCTGGGAAAGACTTAACACAACCGTCTTCATACAGACCAATCAGTCTTCTACCCTGTCTTTCTAAAATATTTGAAAAATTGTTGCTTTCAAAAAAGACGACTCCTTTCCTCCACGAAAATAATATAATACCAACTCACCAATTGAGAAAAGCATTTGAGCACAGAGAGTACTGTTCAGCTATATTTCTAGACGTGGCTCAGGCGTTTGATAAGGTATGGCAAAAGGGCCTTTTATATAAGATTAAAAATATTCTACCTTCAGAATTCTATAAAACATTGGAATCTCATTTAAAAAATAGAAAATTTATGGTAAAAATGGGAGATTTCATGTCTGATGAAAGACAGATAAGGGCTGGTGTACCCCAGGGCAGTGTTTTAGGCGCAATACTATACATCATATATACAGCAGATCTTCCAACAGCTAACAATGTATTAACTTCAATTTTTGCGGACGTTACAGCAATAGTGAACCGTAACAAATGCCAAATAATAGCATCAAGAATATTAGCCGAGCACTTAAAGTTTGTCGAAAAATGGCTAGCCAACTGGCGTATAAAGGTAAATGAACAAAAGTGTAAGCATGTTACATTTTCGCTTAGACCAAAAATGTGTCCGGCAGTAAAAATAAACAATATTTTAGTACCCCAAGCGAATGAAGTAAATTATCTTGGTATTCACCTAGATAGAAGACTTACGTGGAGAAAACATATATCTAGTAAAATAACTTGTATGAAGATAAGAGCTGCAAATTTAAATTGGCTTTTAAATAAAAACTCCAAACTTGGCCTAGACAACAAAGTGCTCTTATATACTGCGGTCATAAAGCTGATTTGGATGTATGGCATTCAACTGTGGGGTACAACCTGTGCAACTAATATAGACATAATACAAAGGTTCCAATCAAAAATGCTTAGATCAATCATGTGTTCGCCATGGTACATGCGTAATGAAAATATCCATAAAGACCTTGGTATTTCTATGGTAAGGAAAGAAGTTGAAGACAGCAGAATTAAATATAAGTATATCTAAACTCCGTGAACACCCAAACCTTTGGCTAATGCTTTGGTACATTCCTGCGATTACACACGCCTTAAAAGAAGTGATATGCCCTCGTACTGAGGAGCAATGTATCACCAAAACAGCTCAATCACTTGCTTGAGCGTGTCTAGTTTTTAAATAGATTTAAGATTTTATAACTTATTGTTAGGCTTTTAAAACAAAAAGCAGATTCAATAAATAAAAAAGATATTGAAACAAAAAAAAAATATTTGCCTAATGAATTAAAAAAAAATGGTAGGTTGCTTGCTATCGTTGTAAGTCCCATTTAAATTCAATAGAAAATATTCCAACATCTAAATCTTATTGGAACAATCTGGATCCAGGACGAGCCGAGCAAAGGCTGATTTCACGTAATATTCCATTTGTCAAATTATGAAATGAAGTGCAATATAGTTTTCGAGGTCAAGCGGTGCAGTTTTATTTATTTTTTAATTTTTAATCAAATCATTACAAAGGTTTTTAATTTTTTTTTGTCATTTAATTCAATATTTAAGTAAAACTTAAAATAGCATAACACAATAAAAACAATTCAATATAAAATAAAATAAATTTAAATATAAGAAGTATGCAAGAAAAAATATTAATTGAATGTCAAAATTGCTATTTAAAAATATTATTTTATCAAGCTTTTGACCTTTTACTTTATATCTTCTGCCATTTATTATTTGACCAGCTTTAGAGAAAACTCTTTCAAACGGAACTGAAGCTGAAGTAGCGGGTATACATAAATATTTTTTTGACAGTTCGTAGAGTTCTGGAAACGCTGATTTTTTTGCTGTTCCAGTAGTTTAGAGGGTTTTGGTGCCTTTCAACGAAATCTTGCCTAAAATATTGGTCTAAAGCATTATGTTCATTAACACTAGTGGCGTTGTGGCAAATAGTTTTTGCTTCCGCCACTTTTTGGTCCAGTAGAGTCCGAGATAATTAAATTTTATCCACGAAATTCTATTATTGGTGCTTTAGAATCCCTTCGCTTTTTATGAATAAAAGCTGTTACCTCTTCTGCCATTTAAATTGTGGGTCTAAGAAAGTCGATTTGGCATGCATCGTGTCAGACTCTCATTGTCTAAATCGTCGCGAAATAACTTCCATAAAACTACTTTTTATGCATTTTCGGTCCGTAGTTTTCATTTGTTGGGATTTAATTGTATATTGGAGTTCTCTGACTAAAAGTACAACCAGTGACATTGTTGGATAGTTTTGCGCAGAAAGTTCTGTTGCCATATGCTCTATCGACTTCAATACGTTGATAGAATCTCATATTCGTTCCCATTCTGATGGACAGCGGTTCTTTATCAAGCATATACTCGTACGTTCCATCACGAGATGGCTAGTATTCCATTTAGTATCAACATCTTGCTTCATCTTAAATTCGCTTTTGCATGCTTTTACATTTTTCTGTTGCTTGAGAGCTATGATTGGAACATGTTACTAAAGCTCTGCATTTCGTTATAAGCTCTGAAATCTGAGGACCAGCCTTTATGGCATCAACAACGCAAAATTTAGGGTGTGAGAGGTTTATACTTGGGAGCGTTTTGTGAGATATCACTTATTCCTTTTTTGATATATTGGCTATATTTTGCACAGTATGTGAGCCGAACACTTCTTTAGTTGACAGGACAGCAGAGTTCATTTTATAGTATTTTCCCAAATAAAATTACTAGAAACAGACAAAAAAACAGTTCTTGTTCTGGTCCTAGTTCCGACAGTCCACATATCTGTTGTTATAGAAATGTGTGAAATATTTTGCAAAATGTCATGAAGCTTTTTCCATGCTTCGTTATACTATATTTCGCAGGCAACATCGTGTTGGAAAGAAGTTTACTGTTTGGGATGGAATACAAGGACTAAAGCTTTTTTGTATATTCATGGAATTCTTCATTCGACAATGGAAACTGGTAGTAGATTTTAAGATATAAGAGATTCATCGATACTTCTCTTTTCAGTTTCTGAAAGTTCAAATCGCGTGTTTGTAAAAGAGGGCAGTGCAAGCCCTTCTTTTTAATGATGATAGATGCCTTCGTCGTAGGTGATCATTCAAATATGATGTATGTGTAACCAGAAAACTTAAAATTTTTTTTTACAAATATTACATTGGACACTGTTACCACTTTTAGTAAAAAAAAACTCTTGTTAATACCACAACGAAGTTTTATTCAGTACCTTACCGCTGGTGGGGTACAATGAAAAGCTTGCATCGAGGGAGAATTATTTTATACTAATTTTTATTTTGTATTTTTTATCTTATATAACTAAATGTGTATGTGTATATGTTTGTATGTATGTATACGTTTTATGCTACATGGGGTTGTTTTTAAGTGTACAAATCAATACATTTTTGTGTGTGTTCAATGCAGCGTTTGAAAAACTGTGCTACTCCCGTAGCATTTCATTTTGCTCCTGCTACCGCTCTCACTTTGTCGAGAGCCACAGCAGAGTCTTATAACACAAACAGCCAAAAGCGTAGACCCGTGGCCCGTGTCATCTGATACGACCTATCTTATGGGCGCGCAATGTACCTAAGTGAATAGCGAAAAAAACAGCCGTAGGAATCCACAACATTTGGATTTTTGCCGTGAAACGTGTCAGCTGATTGCTCTCTCACAACGCAGGGTTGCCAACCTCGATAAACTGTAGTAATTATAAAAGTTGTCTTCAATATGTTGGAAATTTTCTTAAAATAACTCAAAATCAGGGTCGAATGCTATTATTTATAAATATATAAACTATTTTCAATAGTTTGTTTTCAGTTTTGATATTTTGTATTATGAAAAAATGTAATTGAAAACTTAGATGTGTACAAAACTATATATGCTTATTGAGCAATGGCAACATTGTTGAAATGAAAACAAAAAAGATGGCGGATTTCTGCGTTTTTACCACGGGCTCAACTTTTGACACATTTTGCTCGCTAAGGAAGGCAGAGAGTAGCGTTTTTGGCTATTCCTGCTATAATATAGCGAAGCAATGAAATGTTGCGCTATGCTCTGGCGTAGCGGCAGCCAAAAATTGTGAGCGGTAGCAGAGCAGTGTTAATGAAAATTTTCATGGGCCACAGCTCCCGCATGTGTTTGTTGTTTTTCTATTTTTACTGTTAACTGATTTGGGTTTTTAAAGTGTAAATTTATGTCTTGTGTTTCTTGTTACAGAGTATTATAGTTTTGTTCACCTAAGGGTTTTACGTATCACCTAAAACTAATCGAGATAGATATTACATGGGGTTATACATATATAAATGATCAGGATGGAGAAAAGTTGAAATCCGGTTGACTGTTTGTCTGTCCCTCTGGCCGTCCGTCCGTCCGTGCGAGCTGTAACTTGAGTAAAAATTGAGATATCTTGATGAAACTTGCTACGTAGGTTCCTTAGTACAAAAACAAAAATTGAGTTCGTAGATGGGCGTAATCGCCACAAATCGCCATTAACCGAAAACCTATAAAGTGCCATTACTAAACACTTAATAAAGATTTAAACAGTAATTAGAAACAGGGGATCACAGTTGCAAGGAGCACCTGTGGATAAAAAATTTTGAAAAGTGAACGTGAACATATTAGGAGGCGGATATGTTTAATGTGCATATCTCCTAAACCACTAAAGCCAAAACAACCAAATTCGCATATTACAAGAACTACTAACGATAGTGTGAAAATGAGAGAAATCGGATGAAAACCCCACTCATTTCCCATATAACGGCACTGTTTAAAACTATTAAAAGCGCGATAAATCAAGAACTAAATGCAGAAAAAACATAAAAATTTGCCGACAGGTCAGTGCGAGAGGCGGCCGGGGAAATTGGACGCTGGGCGAGGTACCGCCCACTTTTTGGTGAAATCCCATGTCCCGGGAACCGACTGACTGATTTCAACAACATTTGGAACGTGGCATTCTTCTTATATGTATCTCTATGCCACTCCGTGAAAGTGTGTGAAATCGGACAATAAACAAGCCTACTTCTCATAAATCCTAGGTAGCGAATATATGGATAATCCTTCTCTTATAATGGTATGTCTGCATGCCGAAAATGGGTTGGATCGGACCAATACTTCTCTTAGTTCCTATATACTTAATATAAAGAATTTCGAAATTCCGGGTTTGTTCTGCGTATATCGCCCAATATGTGAGTTATTCCAATGCCAATAAGAGGGTGTGTTTTATTCATAAGAGTGTATTTTTGTGTCTTCTTCTTCTTTATTGGCGTAGAAGTTATTTTTATTCTTCTTGTTATTACTCCTTTGGGATAGCGACGGTGTTGTCGACTATCCAGAGTTAAGTTATTTTTGAGAAAGATACTAACACGTTGAGTTTCGTACTAAAACTGGTTTATTTCATTATTTGTAAGCTTATTGCTAACCTCCTATCTTTGCCGTCGCTGCTGCCGTTTGCTCGACGTTATTGCTTGCATAGGCACTTCCCACGCTCATGTGCCATGCTCATGCATCGAGCTGATCGAATTACTACAGCTGACCAAACATTTTAATTTGATCGCGCATGAAGCGAACGATGCAGACTGCATACTTTGCAGTTTTTGGCAGCATGAGCGTTTCAGAGCGTTAACTACTGTTAACTACTCCCTCTTCCAAAACATGGTCGTCCTCGGCCATACCCAACCTTTCCAGCACTTGACGCACCGCCATAGAAATTTCTCTTTGCCGCCTACGCCTTAGTAAGATGATTGATCCAGCAAGGGTTACAGCGATCGTGGCACAAATTCCTGCGGCTACTAATGGTGCAGCAATCGTTCGTATGCGTAATTCAGCGATGTGCCGCAAGTTAACTTCACTTAGCTTGTGGAGAAATGGTAAGCTTAGTAGGGTATGATGGGAGGTTATGTTGATCCGTGCTGAGGCAGACTGTTGTGGAAGTCTCTTCGGGTATCCATTGAGGGTAACGTATTTGGTGCCATTGATAAAAGCGGTGCGTTCGAATGTAACAAGATAAGTGCCATTAATAAATATTTCAGGGCCATTATCTATGCTAGCCTTAACTATTGCATCGTTTATCAAAACTATACCATCGTCGACGACGACAATGAGGGATAAGTCGCTGGGCTTGGTGGCACAGTGCGCTACTGCGCCAGAGTGTAGGCTTTGTGCGCAAGTTTCAGTTTCGGCTTCTTTACAGAACGTTACCATTGGTGCATCAATACAAGATATAACAGCGGTAATGTTGCCCCGCAGTCAGCTATAATGTTGTCCGGTAAATGCAATATACGGCCAGCATGCGATACGGGAAAAATAGTAATCTTCTTACATAATAACTTAGGTCTAGGAAAACCGATAATAAAGGTTACAATTTCTTTGCTTGCTAAAACCTTAACTCTAGCTATGCTAAACAATTGGGTTATTGTAACTCCTGTGAAACTCTCCTTCATAACCGCCTCCAAGTCATCTGCATCAATAATAGCAGGGTTTATTACATTAAATTTAGCCAGTGTGATTGCAATTATTAAATTTTGAATCTCTAGTGTTAAAATTCTGTTTCTAGCCAACAGCGTTTCATAGAGGTGCGATGAATCTATTTCTTCCCTTTTTTTTACACTGAGAATTTTATTGACCGTATTCGTGAGGGCGTTAATCTGTTCCTGAGTTCTGGAATTAATGACGATCTGTCTATTGTTGGACTGTATTAGCTCTTGCTCCGTTAGTCTTGTTTGTAGTAAGTCATTGAAGTCAGGCGTGCCGGCTATTACCTTCAGGGCGGACCCCAAAAAGTTTAGGCTCCGAGCATGCCTATGGTGTACTCCTAGTGTCCCTAATAAAGTAAGTAAATGCCTGGTGTCTACTTCTAGGATCTTCCTCATGTGTGATTGTGGGAAGACGCTAATCAAGTCTGTGGTTTCTTGAATGTATTGTCCATATTCCGTTAAATTTGATATATGCCTTATGTACCTCGTCTCGTTCCAAATTATTGCAGTGCCGTCCAGGATCGGTATGTAGTCCGCGTGCGAGTAGTCCGTAAATTTGGAAGCCGTCAGCGCAGCCCAAGTCAAAAGTGCGAAGATGGGAGTATGCCTGAAATTCAAAATAAAAACAATGAAAAAAAATAATACCTTTTTCGCACTTTTGACTTGGGCTACGTCAGGAGTTTCACTTGAGGTTGTCCTTGTGGACCACCCTCCCTTTAATAAGAACGGTTGTTCCTAGATCAGCGTCTATCCTTTCCTCGACGTACAGTGGAGTGACCTTGTCGCCTAGTCTCTTGTTGGACCTTACCAGGACCTTTTCTCCAACTTCGAAGATTCTATTTTGGCGGTGGGTATTACTCCGCTCCAGTTGTTCTTGTTGGGCTTTCTCTAATCTGGCAGCAATATCCGGGAAAATGCGTAAATTGGCATGGATAACCTCAATCGGCTTCATGCCCGTCACTGAATGGAACGTTCTATTATATTCCACGGCGGCCTGAAGAAAGAGTTCGACTACGTCTTGTATCTGCCTTTGCAGTTTTAGACATCTGGCGATTTCCACGAGGGTGCTGTGGAATCTTTCCACTTGCCCGTTTGACGTACTGTGTAACGGTGGCGCATTTACTATATTGATGTCGTATTGGCTTTTCAGCAATGATCGAATTGTATCTGAATTAAATGAAGGTTCGTTGTCACAGTACACAGTTTCTATTTTCGGGAAAATGTTAATGATTTGCAAAATGCCCGCTTTTGCGTCTGCGATAGTGCGTGACGCCACTGGCTGAACTAAGGCAAACTTGGAGAATTTGTCTATGGCAGTTAAGAAATGTTTTCCTGCAGTTGAAAAGATGTCAATATGGATCAATTCTCCTACACGGGAAGGTATAGGCGTAACACCCATTTCTTGCTTCTTTGGGTGCCTATCATACTTCGCCTTTCCACACACTTTGCAGTTTACAACAATTTCTGACGCAATTTTTCCCATTTTCGGGAAATAGTAATCGAGTAGGATCTGCTTTATATTCTCCTGGGCGGCTCTATGTGCCCTATTATGCTCCATCGTTACTATCTCCTTTTGCTCGTCTTTGTTAACAACATCTGTTACCATGTTCTTGCAGTGCCAGAATTTGGTGGCAGGGAAAACTCTGACCAAGTCATCCTGAATGCGTGCCAAAACGTGCAGGTCGCAGTGTAAAGCATTTACTACGTCCGGCTTTACGACTTCTTTCACTTCTGCTAGCAATTTAAGCCAGTCGTTAAAGATGATCTGATGACGAGTCTTTGTGCCAAACAAGATAAATGTCCGTTTTGTGGGGGTAGAAGACTCTTCTATAACTATCTGATTCCTGAAGCAATTCAGGGGCTTATCGATAGTCTCAATCACATGAGTTAAAGATACTTCACTGTGTGCTGTCGCTGCATCGGACTGTACTGATTCCTGTAAAACGTTAATACTTTGACGCGATAATGCGTCTGCAACGTAGTTTTCTTTCCCAGGTTTGTAAAATACCTTTGCGCCACTCTCTTCAATTCGCGCTTTCCAACGTTTTATCTTGGAATTTGGGTTCCTATCCGAGACCGCGAAAACTAGAGGCTGATGATCTGTATAGATTCGTATGTCACTCTTACCGTAGAGGTAGTGCCGGAGGCTGTCCAAGGCCCAAACGATAGCTAATAGTTCCCTTTCGTTTGTCGCGTAGTTTATCTCCCTATCCTTCAGCGTCCTCGAAATCATTGTTATGGGTCTATTTCCCTGAGATAGTACTGCACCTATGCCACTTGAGGAGGCATCAGTAGTCAAATCGAATGGTTTTGAAAAATCTGGGTAATGAAGAATAACATCTTCGGAAGCAAGAATATTTCTAAGCTTATCAAACGCAGTCGTCTGGATTTCATCAAAGGATACCGGGATGTTTTTTGAACGGAACTTGCTAACTCTTCCGCTCTCACCTTTTAATAAGCTTGTTAAGGGCCTTGCTATTGCTGCAAAGTCCTTTATAAAGCACCTATAGTAACTCGCCAGACCAATAAAGGATCTCAGCTCGAACAAGTTGCTTGGTTGCTTAAAGTCTCTGATTGCTCTGACCTTGTCTGGGCTGGTTTTTGTCCCCTCTTTCGTAACAATAAATCCCAGAAACTCTACACTTTCTTTAAAAACTGTGATTTCTCCTTTGAGACCCTCATATTGGCATCATAAAGGCTCTTTAGAACTTGTCCAACATGGTGTATGTGGTCCTCTTCGTTTTCGGAAAACACAATAACGTCATCGCCGTAAACATAGCAGGTTTTACCAATCCTATCACGCAGAACATCATCTATGGCCCTCTGGAAAATGCTAGAAGCATTTTTTTGCCCAAAGGGCAAACGGCAGAATTCATACTTTCCTCCATTTACTGAAAAGGAAGTCTTTTCCCTATCGTGTTCTGCTAACATAATTTGATGGTATCCAGATTTCAAGTCCAGGGTGGTGAAATACTTGGCCTTTCCCAGGTTTGAAAGTATCATACTGATACTCGGCATTGGGTACTTGTCCGCGATGGTTTTGGAGTTTAATTTTCGGAAATCTACCACCAACCGCTTATTAGGCGCTCCTGTGAGGTCTGTGCCCTTTTTTCCGACAACCCATATGGGGTTGTTATATGGAGACCTAGATGGTCGAATGATGCCATTTTTAAGTAGATCCTTGATTTCTTGGCTCACAAAGTCAGCAGCTCCCATGGGGAATGGGTACATTTTGGAGTAGACTGGCTCATTATCCTCCGTGCGAATGGTGGCAACAACATTGGTATTAAACGGGAGTAACTTGCTCGAGTCGGCAAATGCCTTCAAATGCTTTGTCATCATTTGTAGAAAATCTGCACGGACGTTAGCTGGAACTTCTATGTCTTCAATTTTTGTGAAATTGACTTGAGCACATTTGTGGAAACTCAGAGTTTCAGATCCTCCCTTAAAGTGGATCAGTTCTGACGCGAGATCAATAGTTGCTTCCGCCTGTGTCAATAGGTCGAGTCCAATTATGCCGTCAAAAGTTGTGAGACCGGGTAAATGAAAAAAAGGGCTATTTATGCCAAACATCATAATGAAGCTTTTGCTCCCAATTCTGTTAAATCCGTGAATTGATTTAACCACAAACGGGGTCTGTACTGGGACAGAGGATAAAGGGCTTATGTTAGGTTTAATATAACTTTTTGACGCCCCGGTGTCAATTAAGAATTTTAACGATTTCCCTGCTACTGTTCGTTGGATAAACGGGAGCAGGGACTCTCCGCTAAAAAATTAAGCGCATCTTCTTCATACTCAGTTTCATTTTCAGCCTCTATTTCTGCCGCTGCATCATAAGCGGCTTGATCATATTGCTTTTCGTACGCTTCGTCTCTTTCTTCTGTCAAATGGTTAATCCTCTGGCGTCTGTAGTCCGACGTCCTTTGAGAATTCGCAGGTCTCTTGAACGCACCTTGTGGTTGACTGTTGCCAGAGGGATGTGCTATAGGTAAGCTTGAGTTATGGGTAATTTGGTTGTTCTGGTTTGTAAAGTTAGTGCTCTAACGGAACCTCGAGGATGGGTCGACTTCCATTTTTTCAACTTGGTCGCGCTTTGGAGGGCGAGCTCCTTGCTCCCTGGTGAAATAAGGGTTTTTTCCAGTCCTGTACTGAATGTCGGACTGCTTCTGATAAGATCGATTTTGATGTTGCCTGAGGTTTTTTTCCTCCAACGATCTTGCAAACTGGGCCGCAAATGCGTGTCTATCATGATTTCCTTCT